>JAJAGP010000600.1:26489-346379 GCA_025084515.1 Ancistrus triradiatus
GTCCGTATGGTATTTATAACATTACGTGTAAATAGATTTCATTTATTCCTTATTTTGTGCGTATTTAGTAACTTTCTGTGTGTTTGAAGTTAAAAGGTGAACATTTGGCAACCTCAGCCCTGGGTGATACCAGTGTAGGGTGGTACTGGGTGCAGAGACTAGATTAGTATTTGTACAGCTGTACAGAGCCGGCTCACCAGGGTAAAGGTTCCGGTTCTGATTGTTTTGTCAGGTCTAAGGTTCCACTTTTGTCTGCGTTCCATCAGGTTAAAAGTCCCGGTTCTATCTGTGTTGCACTGGGTTAAAAGTTCTGTATGTGTTCTGTTGGGCTAATGGTTCTGGTTCTGTTGTGTTTCATTTGGTTTAAAAAAGGTTTCGGTTTTATCAGTGTTGCACTGGGTTAAGGTTCTGGTTCTGCCCGTGTTTGGTTAGGTTAAAGGTTCCAGTTATGTTGATGTTCCGTTGGGTTAATGGTCCTGGTTCTGTGTGTGTTCCGCTGGGATTACAGTTCTGGTTCTGTCTGTGTTCTGTTTGGTTTTTTTGGGGTACAAGTTCTGGTTCTGCTGGGGTAAAGTTCTCTTTTTGATTACCAGTTTTAGTTCTGCTTGGTTACAGTTCTCTTTTTTGGGGTACAGGTTCTGGTTCTGTTAGGTTACAGTCCTGTTTTTTGGTTACAGGTTCTGGTTCTGCTTGGTTACAGTTCTGGTTCTTTTGGGGTACAGGTTCTGGTTCTTTTGGGGTACAGGTTCTGGTTCTGCTGGGTTACAGTTCTGGTTCTTTTTGGGTACAGTTCCGTTTCTTTTGAAGTACAGGTTTGGGTTCTGTTTGGTTACAGTTCTGCATTTTGGGGTACAGGTTCTGGTTCTTTTGGGGTGCAGTTCTGTTTCTTTTGGGGTACAGGTTCTGGTTCTTTTGGGGTGCAGTTCTGTTTCTTTTGGTGTACAGGTTCTGGTTCTTTTGGGGTACAGTTATGTTTTTTGGGATACAGGTTCTGGTCTTGCTGGGTTACAGTTCTGGTTATTTTGGGGTACAGTTCCATTTCTTTTGAAGTACAGGTTTGGGTTCTGTTAGGTTACAGTTCTGTATTTTGGGGTACAGGTTCTGGTTCTTTTGGGATACAGGTTCTGGTTCTGTTAGGTTACAGTTATGTTTTTGGGGTACAGGTTCTGGTTTTGCTTGGTTACAGTTCTGGTTCTTTTGGAGTACAGGTTCTGATTCTGTAAGGTCACAGTTATGTCTTTTGGGATATAGGTTCTGGTTCTGCTGGGGTACAGTTCTCTTTTTTTTGTTTACCAGTTTCAGTTCTGCTTGGTTACAGTTCTCTTTTTTGGGGTACAGGTTCTGGTTTTGTTAGGTTACAGTACTGATTATGTTGAGGTATGGGTTTTGGTTCTGCTGGGCTACAGTTTTTTTTTGGGGGGGGGGGGGGGTACAGGTTCTGGTTCTGTTGGGTTACAGTTTTGGTTCTTTTGGGGTACAGTTCCGTGTCTTTCGAAGTACAGGTTCTGGTTCTGCTTGGTAACAGTTCTGGCTCTTTTGGGGTACAGGTTCTGGTTCTGCTGGGCTAAAAGTTCTTGTTTATGCGATCACTCAAGCAAGCTACCCCCGCTAAGTTCCCGCTGCATTAACAGTCATATTAATATTATTTAAGTATTAAAAACATTTTGGTTGCCAGATCTTTTCACAGCCTGTTTGAGCTTATAAAACTTTATAACTGTACAGAGTGCAGGAGGCTGCGCCGGATTTACATAGCGCTGTGTGACCTGGGTTTATACGAGCCGCGTTATTGCCCCCCTGCGCTGTTTAAACTTTATTGAACACGACTTTTAAATCTGCAGGCACTTTATAAAGCTGCGAGTTATTTATCGCCGAGGCTGAGGTCGGCCGAGCTTGAGTGAGAACGTCAGGTTTTTCATCGACGCTCATATGCAGTGAGGCTGATTTTTATTACTGATTGATCTGCAGCACTCGGAACGTGGTACCGTTTCCAAGCCATTACCGTCGTCCTTTATCGCGGATGAAAAAGGGAGTTACATTTATCCGTTCATTTAGGGGAACGATTGGATCCAAACCGATAAACGATCGAAACAGAGCTCGGCAGAAGCACAAGCCTGAGGGTGGAGCAGTGGATCAGAGATCAGAGGGATCAAGTCATGATGATGCTGCATTTGTGACATGAAAGTAAAATCACACGAGCAGGTTTAAGGCAATATGACGATATTTTTTCGTATCGTGATCCGATATGCTTTTCTGATTCATATCGAGGATATCGTCAGTGCTTAAGAACACGGCTTAAGAACTGCTCTTGTTTTATTATAGAGTTTAATTAGTCCTGTTTAAGAATCTGTCGCTACTGATGGCATGTTGTTGGCGATCAGATGTATCGTGATAAATATCGTGTATCGTGAAAATGCCTTTAAATGTCATGATGTAATAATTTTACCATATCACTTTCCTTTATATTATAAAAACTCTTCTTTCATCACCTATTTCCACAACTATAAAATACAAATCAGTTCTCACTGCGTCTCGTGACGACTGTGAGATTAAAAGGCTGAATGTTCGGTAATATTCCGAATACATTATACACAAGCCTAAACATTTAGCCTGAACCGCTCCTTATCAGAAGCCCAGAAAGCCGAAACTCGAGGTGACTTCTCTTATCTGTAACCGGCCCAATCCGGTCGAGACGGCGAGAAGAAAATACCCTTCAGCATTTTTCACGTTCTTGTTTAAAAAAAAAAAAGTAGGTCTCCATGTTTCATAGCAGCGAACGTGGAATACATTACCATAAAAATCACCATCAGGCTTCCAGATCGCATTGGTGTTTCCACGCTGCTTAAAATGTGCTGGCTTGCGTTTGTGCGCTCGGAGGCTGCAGGAGTGATGAATGTTATCCAGCTTAAACACACAGGTGTAATCCTCTCTGCTCGTACACACCACAACACGTGCCAGCCGGAGCGAGTCGCCGCATCCAGCCTCCGGTTCACTTCATCTGACCTTCACGAGCAACGGAGGAGGAAACTCTGTGCTTTTTACACTGACCAAGAACAATGTTGGTTTGTGACCCTCAAGAGTTTCTTATTGAATATCAGGATGGTTTTGACACAGAGGAATTTATTTAAAATGTTACAAGTTACAATCACACACTGACATATAGATAAAAGTACAAAGATATAACGGTGCTATAAGAATATAAAACCATGTAAAATATGAAGTTTTAAGGTGCTTAAAAGAAAAGTGTATTGAGAACTTCACATTGTGTAAGTCCGGTACAGTTTGACTGTTCCCTGCTTACAGTATGATCAGTTCCAGCAAAGCTGGTGTCGTCCCACAAGCTCTGGAGACCATATCTCTTTTTAAAACGTACAAATAGTCCACTTTGTTGTTGTTGGAGTGACTAGAGACGAGACGAAAAAGTGAAAATGAGTAAACATGTGCTAGTGTTTACTGTGACAGAGCCAAGCGTGAAAACACTCGCCGCAGGTGGAGAAGTAAACGCCAAGGCTAAAAATACAGCCAGCAGCTGCGAGTTATTTGAAGTGTGTGTGTGTGTGTGTGTGTGTGTGTGTGTGTGTGTGTGTGTGGAGTCCAGCTGGGGAGGCAGGTGTATATGAGATGATCTGACCGACAGCGAGCTGCTAACATCAGATATTTACTCCATTAGTGCTCTCTCTGTGTGTTAGGTTTCAGTCTGGGGCACATTACTGTTTTACTGCAGACCGATCTGAACTCATAAAGAGCTTTATTTACATCCTACAGGACATCGACTGAAATCGAAAACGCCTCTGCCTCTTTAATCAACCAGTAACGAGTCAATTAAGGTCTGACAGCTTACAGTAAACAGCGAAGGACCGTCTGCAGAGGATCCAAAGCGTCTGTCAGATTCTGTGCTTTTATTTTACTGACTTGAGACTTCACATGCTAGAGATTCGAGACTCAACTCAGATTCACACTCCAGAGACTCGAGAATCGACTCAGATTCACACTCCAGAGACTCGAGAATCGACTCAGATTCACACTCCAGCAACAGTACAGTACATACTATATATCGTATTATATATTTTCTTTTGAAAATCCAGATGACTCGAGACTCGAGTGGGACTCAATCGCTAGAGATTCAAGACTTGACTATAACTCACCTGCTACAGCCTCGAGACTTGACTCGGATTCAGAAGTTTCGAGAATCAGCTCTGAATCACCCTCCAGATACTCAAGAATCAACTCAGATTCACACTCCAGAGACTCAAGAATCAACTCAGATTCACACTCCAGAGACTCGAGAATCGACTCAGATTCACACTCCAGAGACTCGACAATAGACTAGGACTCTTCCTCTAGAAACTTGAGGATCACCTTAGGGCTGGGCAATTAATCAAAAATTAACCGATACCGACAATTAGAAACGTTAAGCGATGTAATCTTGCCCATGTTGATTATTAAGAATTTTTTTGTTTATACTTTTAAAAAATTCATTCTAACGTGACACAATACGAGATGGACTCAAGAAGATGGAAAGAAGTAACGGACACCATATCCTACTACACCATGAAAGATGATTTCAGTTGGTTAAAATATTCCATAAAGAACCATAACTGTTTATTACTGTATCTACATAACTATATCTGTGTGTTCCCAAAGACAACAACAACAAAAAATCTTTCATTAATCATGGTAAAATGTTAGCATGATCGTGATACTGATCTGAGGTCATATCGCCCAGCACTAACTCACCTAGGACTCGCTTGCTAGAGACCGAAGACTCGACTCGGACTCGCTTGCTATAGACTCAGGATTTGAGTCAAATTTATTTGTATAGCGTTTTTTACAACACAGCACTGTCTCAAAGCAGCTGTACATAAATATTGGCTCAGAGCCTTAGCTGAGCAAGCCTGAGGCGACAGTGGCAAGGAAAAACTCCCCAAACGGTACAGGGAAGAAACCTTGGGAGGACCAAGACTCAAATAGGGACCCATCCTGGGGGGTCAAACGTGCTCTGGCACGGTATGTACACCCTAAAACTGAGACGTCAGAGACTTGATACTCGACTCCAACTCGCATGCTAGAGCCCCGACTCAAAACTTAACCGACCTTTTAATAAAGCCACATTCTCACATATATTTTTACATATTTCATTCTGTTTCCTGCAAAACGTTTATGATCCGGTGCTTTATTTAAAAATGTCATTTATTTTAGCATATTAATACCCAATCATTCCGGATTGTGTATTGATATACTTGAGGACCAAATGTCCTTACAATGATAGGAAAACCTGGCTTGTGAGGACTGTTTGTCCGGTCCTCACTTCTTTAACTGCTGTTTATTACAAAAAAGCTTTTATTTGAAGTAATCCAGTAGTCATTCATGTCGACGGAAAGTCTTCACAAGTATAGTAAGGGAAGCATGTGCCCATGTGTGTGTGTGTCAGTGTGTGTGTGTGTGTGTGTGTGCTCGAGAGCTCATGTGTTTGTATCCTCACACACAGTTTGAATGAATAAATCCAGCCGAGTGTGAACAGAGTAATCAGATAGATTTCAGCGTTGTCTGAGTATCACTCAAGGACGGGCGCTGAGCGACCCCCTGCTACCTCTGCTAATGAGTTCACGTCTGAGTGACCTTCGGGGCTCTGTTCCCGTGTCCTGATCGACGGCAGGAGTTCCTCTGACCCACATTTGCATCTGTTGTGATGACCTACATAAAGCGAGTCAGGCTGGAACCTGTGATTTCCTCCATTATCCGCGGCGGCTGCTGAATAGACGCCAGGCTTCGGTCCGCGGGAGGCTGCTCCGCTCTCCTTGGGGAGTCCGGTATAGTAATGCAGCTAAGGGCGCTAATTAGCGAGATTAGCCCTCGGTGCTAATTCCTCAGCCCAAACTAATGAGCTCGGCAAATCCTGTTTTGGCAATTACCTGGAAATGCACTTGTCAGAAAATGCCTTTATTTGGTGGGGTGCTGGATCAACCCTCTCTCTCTCTCTCTCTCTCTCTCTCTCTCGTCTCTCTCTCCCTCTCTCTCTCTCTCTCTCTCTCTCTCAGTTCAGTTTAAAATTACTTTATTGGCATGACTGTTTACATTACTGCCAAAGCATTTACAAAGTAATAAACAATGCATGAAATAAAAACAATATTAAAGCAGAACGGAAAAAAACACTGTAGATAACCAGTCGTAAAGGATATACAATTAAAAAATATAATTAAACGAACAGACAATATTGCAAACATTCGTAGATGGGCAATATGACGATATTTTATACAATTGTGATATAATTAAAACGAAACAACCAATATTGGATATCATTAGGGCTTAAGGAATATGACGATACTGCACGGTTATTGTGAAAATGTCCTCAGCAATAATTAATTGGATGAAGTGCGGTGCATTTTGAATAAAAATCATACTGTCTGAACAGTAGGTTATAAGAATCTGCTGTTGATGCATTTTCTCTGTGATCACGAGTATCGTGATAAATATCGTGTATCGTGAAAATGTCTTTAATTGTCTAAAAGATGTCTTCCTCGTTCCTCCTGGCGCTGATGGTCGTGTGAGGCGTGTTTTATGTTTTGTATCTGATGGATCCAAATAGCGAGCAGGATTTGGCTTGCTTTTTATTTATGTTATATTTTCTAAATATATTTGAAACCCGCGGAGCAGACGCGCTCGTACACACTGGGCCTCGGGGTGTGGCGGGTGGCCTAATCCTTCTTTAATCTGCGCTGTGAGTAAATAACGGACGGAACAGTGACACACACCCGGAGCGGCAGAACATCCATAGCCAAGAGCGGGTATTTGGTGATTTAGAGCGCGCGTTCGGTTGCCAGCGTCGCATAAACAGAGCAGTTTATTTTGGAGAGTGTTTGGGCAGTGAATCAAATGTTCTGTCATTCTCTAATCTAAATAAGTCATAAAGCAGCGAGAGCTGGAGAAAAGTCTCTTTTAGTCCACGTTCACTGCCAAGAGCTGTTTCTGTTCCATCAGTCAGGAGACGTCAAGTCCTGCTTTAAAATCGTGCTCCGTGGGTTTTTACTATCTATCACATGTACTGCGCATGTAATGATCACAGGACACTTATCGAGTGGGGGGGGCGCGAGGCTTTGTTTGTTCTGAGGTGCTCTGAGTTTGTCAAAACACAATTTGCAGGTTTAATGAAATGAAAAGAACACTAATCTGTATGTAACAGTACTCAAAATGCGGTTACTTACCGGCTAGTTAATGCAAATACCTAATCAGCCAATCACATGGCAGCAGCTCGGTGCATTTAGAGATGTAGACAAGATCAAGACGAGCATCAGAATGGGGAAGAAAGGTGATTTAAGTGACTTCAAACATGGCATGGTTGTTTAGAAGTATTTCAGAACCTCTCTGAATCTCTAGGGTTAAACAGAGAATGGTTTTAAATCCTGTGAGGGCTGAAAATGCCACTGTGATGCCAGAGGATAATAGAGAGACTGGTTCTCTGAACACACAATGCATCTAACCTTGAAGCAGACGGGCTACAATTCATACGGGCTCACCAAAACCGGACATTAGAAGTTTGGAGGAACGTTCTGGTTTGATAAGTGTCGATTTCTGCTGTAGACAACATGAAAGCCTGGATCCATCCTGCCCTGTATCAACGGTTCAAGCTGCTGCTGGTGTAACGAACACGTTGTGCCCCTTAATACCAGCTGGGCATGGTTTAAACCCCACAGCCTACCTGAGTATTGTTGCTGACCGTGTGCACCCCTTTATGAGCACCTTCAGATAGAAACACACTTTTCTGTTATATAAAATCCACAAATCATGTCGAGGGCTGCCCAAGACGGTACTGCAGGTTACATTGCTCGTCCCGAACCTTGATTTCCTTCCAGGTCCTAAAGCTAAACAATGGAGCCGCCTGAGTTTGGAGCAGAGAATGAGGATCAGCCGGGTGCTGGAGTTTGATAAGTGATGGTAGAAAGCAGGAGAGTGTGTGTGACCTTAGTGACCTGCTGCTATATGTATGTGTGTCAGAGGGGGTGAACACCGGGGGCGATCGTCTGTGAGTGTGTGTGGCCATATGGTGTGTTTGTGTCCTTGTGCTGTAGCTTGAGGGCGACGTTTCCGGCATACAGGAGGTTTCAAACAAAGCTCATTCAAATGCACGACGCATTCCTCTAACCGCAATAATAAAGAGCTCCAAAAAGAGCAGGCTCTGCTTATTGTATAATATGGTGTGGTATAATGGGCATCGTATCATTATGCCAGTCATTGAGGATTAGTTATTCTACATTATTTTATTTGAACTATTACCATAAGACTTTGATTGGATAAATTAGTTTCATTCCTACATGTATCATCTACGCCAACCGAGCAGCTCGGGTTCCTTTTTGAGTCTTGGTCCTTCCAACATAACGTTTAGGGATTTTTTTTTTGCCACTGGGCTTACATATGATAAGATATGCATTGTAAAAAGCGCTACATGAATCAATCTGACTTGACTTGACATTAGAGATGCATCGAAATGTCAGAGACAAAAGACTTTTTGACCAACATTAGGCTGAGAGCAGGGACGAACACAGGGAAACTGTGTCTTCAGACAAGGGGTTTAAATAGCAGAGCATGGGATTAAGGAAACGCAGGACAGCTACATTTACTCTGTTCCATTTACTCAAGTAACTTTTTGAACAAACTGACTTTCTGCTCATACCTGAGTACATTTGTGAGATTAAAAAATCGACTTTGGCTCCGTTACCTTCCTCTGCGTTCCTCCGTACATGTCCAAATGAACGGAAATCATTTTATGATTCATTTAAGCACGTCTTCGATAACGCCACCGATCAAAAGCATCTCACACAGCTTCGTTTGACCAATCAGAACAGTTTTATACTGTCAGCGACAGGTGGCCCCAAAACAACTCGATGTTTCCTCTACAGGCCACCAAAACCAATCGTTATATCATGTGCTACCTTCTTTGTCCTCCTAAAAATGAGGACCTTTCATCGTTCAAGAAGTCCAGCCTGAAAAAGCATATGGCGCTTCGTTACGGATTTCTCTGAGGTTTGAGGGAGTTATCAGCCAGCTGGGGCGGGACGTGTGGCTAACTATGGAGATCAGAGAGTTAGGAGTTGTTAATATTAATAGTGACCACTTGATACGAATAAATCTTATACTTTCCCTTCCTAAGCTAAGTGTTATGCCTTCTCCGGCTGACTGGGCTTTTTTGTATTTGAATTTGAGCAGGCTCGTCTCTGTGAGTCTATTTTTAGACCCTTCATTTCAAAAGCTGTGTGGTAAAAAGACTGATGGTGGAGTGTTTTTGTTCGCCTTGCGTATAAAATTCAGAGTGTAATATCTTAAGTCCAGTAGTACGTTTGAAACCACTACAGTAGTGTTCCTTGTGGATTTTATTATAGTAATTATTTGATTGATGTTTTCATTTATTATTGGCTGTTGTTTTAATAAGGCATAGTTCTTATTTGAGGTTGCAAATGGCTTCTGATTCTGCTGAATGTATATTTATGTTTTCTATCGGATTCCCATATCGAAATATCGTAAGCCGGGCCGTTGTAAAATGGGGAGCACCTGTATTTTATTACAATATAAATTAGACGAGAAATATGTGTTTGTGACATGTCAATAATAGCGATCTTTTATTACCATGCACCAGTAATTAGTACACGCTACCACCGGTTGTTTGGTGGCTGGATATTTTTGGCTGGTGGCCTACTAGTCCTTTTGCGCAGAACCACGCCTGGCCTGGTTCATAAAGGTTTTGTCCTGCAGTAGCTGGTTATGAATCGACCATGTTGCTCATGACGCGGTGGTCCATCACGAAGTCCCGGTCCCGTACGTCTCCCCGCTCGCTTCATGGGGCTCTAAATCGTACGAAACATCATTTGAGCCGATGACCAGAGGCACAAACGTCATGTGACTGACTGCACATGAAACGCTGACTGACGGGTGGCAGCGCGAGATGGACGGACGATAAACTGCTCTTCTGATGCTTATGAGGCACCTGAGTGCAAACAAATGATTCACTGTAATGAAGCAAACACACAGAGGCGGAAACGTGGCTCGAAAAAGAAAATCTGTCCTGTCAGAGAGCGCCGCTGGGTTTGAATGGACATCTGTCTGGAGCCCAACAGAAGGGATTTAACACCGAGGGTCTGAGCAGTGCGAGTTCAGTATTTAACAATGGCTGTACGTTATTAAGTAGAAGTATAACCTCAGAAGTTCTGATACTGAAGCCTGATGGGGAAAACCAGGTGTTGAACATCATTGAAGAAGGTTTTATTTTTAGTAAATGGTATAGTCAAACCTCGCCATCTGAACCAGCCTCCCACCCACACCGGATTATGTAGTTCGGTGGGGCGGCCAGCTCTAGGAAGAGCTCTGGTTGCTCCAAATTTAAGACTTAAGGAGGCCACTGTGCTCTTGGGAGCTTTCAGTGCAGCAGATGTTTTGCCTCCACACAATCCTGTCTCTGAGCTCTACAGGCAGTTCTTTCCTCCTCATGGCTTAGCTGTGAGACCAAATCATGTCCAGTCCACTGAATGTACCACAGGTTGATTCAATCATGGTGTAGGAACATCTCAAAGATGATCAAGAGAAATGGGAGCAGAGCTACATTTCAAGTATCATAGCAAACGGTCTGAATACTTTAGATATCAGAATTTATAGGCAAATATGGAGTAGTTAAGTTAGATAGAGTTGGTATCAGCAGGAAAAAAGTGACCCTAAAAAGTGCATCCCTATTTAACTTCTATTAAATACTATTATAATATCATTATTGAGTGTAGACTGATGGGTACAACTTGGGTTTTGTTCTATTTAGCGCAAGGCCTTAACATAACAAAATGAGAAAAAGTGAAAGGGTCTGAATGCATTGGAGCAAAAATAGTTATTAGTTAATAGTTATATTTTATATATGTGTACATATGTATTTATCCTAACGCACAATTTAAAATGACATATGTTCCCCAAAATACTGCACATACATGACAATAAAATCACAAGTAATGTTAAATCAGCCCTAGTTTCCCCCAAATGTGGGATCTGAGAGGACTCCACTTCCCCATCTCCTTCTGCTTCCCTCTAAACAGGACAGGATTTGTTTTAGATTAAAGGTATAAACCCTCCTGCTGTCACTGCTGAGATTATAACCACATAACCGTCGCCTCGGTCCTGCCTGTGCTGCTCCCTATCAGAGAGATACCCGAGAAAAAACAGGAAGCTCTGGTTAAACATTAGCTTTAGCTTCCTCATCCACTTCCTCATCCTCCTCCATAAAAGAAAGAAATAAATAAACGAAAATGTGTCGCTTTGCTTGCCGGCCCCCTTCTGTCTGTCTCCAGATGTGGTTTAATTTACTGCGACTCGGCTAATTATGGTAATTAAGGATTAATTACTGTTAATTACTTTCGCATGAACTCGTCAGCAGCCATGGAGCAGCGCGTTATGAAGTGTGTCACGCCTTTAAAAGCACACCGGGCAGACCCGCCGGAGAGCTTACATGGCCGGTCGGTCCGATCGTGACCCCCGAAACGGCCGGGAACGAGTCGGAGCCTTCAGTCTTACACACAGTCACCCCGGGTGTCCACCCACACACACACACATAGAGCATCTTATATACACACACAAAGAGATGAGGGTCATGGGCTGTCAGGTGCCTCTTTTCACCAGAGGGTGGCGGTAGTAATGGAGCCATCTCGCTGCTTCTTGATTGGCCGGTGGGAAGTTATTGTAGCACAGGGGACACAGGGCCATGCCAGAGACCCGGGTACCTTGTGTGCCCATAAAAGGACTGGTTTGTTCAGTATTGATGGCACAGATTCCCGAGGCTTTTCATCTTCCACCACGTGTGTGATTAGGGTTGGATATCGATTACGATTTTGATTCCAATTCTTATTGATTCCAAGTTTCTATTCCAAAGTGGTCAGAAAATGTGCAAAATGTTTAGGTATAAAGTAGGGCTGTAACGATACATCATGACACGGTGCTTCACAAAGGCAAAAAATGGGACCCCATGTTTCTGAACCCGTTCTCACAGCCCATAGTTTCTTTTATTTGCAGGGGAACTAAATTTACTTTTTGTCGAAATGATTATATAAAATCATATTAAATAATTATATGAAATAATCTTTGTACAAAAAAGTACACATTATTTTGAATTGTTATTCTACAGAAATAAATATTGTACATTGACTTGTGCACTGATGGAATAGGGCATTTTGTTTACAGTTTTAAACCTAATGTTTCTAGTAATGTCTTCTAATTGCGAGGGACTAAAGTTTTATTGTTAAAAAACTCACAAGAAAATGCAAGAAAATGTCCTTTGTTTACACTACAGATCTAAGAAAGGAATGTCTTTTGTGAAATGTAAAATCAAATGTATAATCGTGAGAAAATCGAATCGTTACACCCCTAGTACAAAGTAGGGCTGTGCTAAGAGAATTGATATCGCGATATTTATTGTCCTGATATACTACTCTGATTTTCAGCTAAAAATATCATTTTTTTGAGGAAGAAAAAACATTTTAAATGGGGTGTAAACTACAATCCGCTCCTGTAGATGGCGCAGTACAGTATTTTGACACGATTTGTCCGCTGACTTAGCATTGTGACGAATTAGCTCAGACGCGTATCGTATTGTTACGCCTGTTCCAATACCCAGCCCTAGTATAAAGAATATCTTATTTAATATGTTTTAAAGCTGAAACACGAAAAAGTGGTGGTTTAAGAAATGTGAGGTCGGTCATTTTTATAATCAAGTACTTATTTAACTTTTTTAACGCTTTCCTCCAGGATCCCAAAATCTGTAACTCAGAAAACTAAGCCTGATGAAGGACTGGAGGCATTAAAAACCTTGACCGGCACAGCCAGAGGAAAATGTGGTGCCGAGTACAGACTGCTGTTTTTAACATCTAATAGCGTTTCATCTATTATAGAAGCCCTTATTGGGTCCGGCAGTGGCCCTGGTTGCCAAGGAAACGTTATCGATCGCTGTAGGTATGAGCGGAGGAAAGTGTTGCGTTCGTCTCGAATAAGCCCTGAAATATAAACTTCGATGGACTTTTCATTATTGCTTTGATGACGCCTGACAGAGGATTATCACTCGCCGATTATCTTTTCGTAACGAAGCAACTCCATTTGATCTCTGCCAGCTCGGCGTCTGGGTCACGGTTGGTACGGAACGCGGTGGGTTTAGATTCCCCGAAGTCGCATTATTGCGTCTCTTTCTGGCGCCACACACACACACTCGTGCACACGCACCGGGCAAGAAATCATGGCGCGCCGGCCGTATTAGATTAGTAGGATTCAGTGGGAGCGAAGCGGGAAGAGGCAAGCGTGCATAATTAATTCTGACTGTGATCACTGTCACTGCTGTCTCCGAGGAATCATTTCCCATCTTCGAGAGCCCAACATCACACACCGTCTCTGGGAAACACACACGCCTTATCGCCTGTTCACGGAAACCCACCGAGGCAATCCGTTATTACGTCTGCTTCTGTCTCGTTACCTCACCGCCACCACTTATTGTAGCCCTGATCTCCACACAACAGCTTTCAGGCTCCCACGGATCAGCACGGTAACCCTGACGGAGATTCGACGGATTTTTATACGTGCTGTGAGCGAAGTGACGTGACGCGGATCCGGCTGAAATACACATTTGTTTTAAGGCTCACCATCATCCCACCTGTGATTTCTCCCATAACTCAGATGGGATGATAAGCTCCACGGACACAAAATAGGTGGTAGAAACTTCAGGCTCCTGCAGATGCACAAGGATTATCGGGTTTAGATACATGTGGGGAGTGTGATGGGATTCATAAATGGAGAAGAGGTGGTACAGTGCAGTGAATGTCTTAAAGTGTCTTCCGGTGACTGGAATCGGCCGGTTTTCAGCGTGATCGGCTGTTCAGTCTCATATAACCGATGATAATGTTAATTCAGAATTCAGTTCATGTGTGTGGAGCCCATTGCTTGGCCAAAAGGTCACACACTGTTAATATTTCGCTGGACCGCCTTTAGCTTTGATTATTTCTGACCAGAGTTGCATTCATTTTCCCCCCAAGATCTTGTATTGATGATGGGAAGTCTCCTCCAGCACATCCCAAAGATTCTCAACGGGGTTCAGCTCTGGACTCTGTGGTGGCCAATCCATGTGTGAAAATGATGGCTCGTGCTCCCTGAACCACTGTTTCACAATCTGACCCATCTTTTCCATGACCACAGGATGTCTTTCGATATGGTTGTTGAACAAATGAGAAGCTCCTCACTGCATCAGTTAGGGTTCAAGAACTTGTTGCCAGCTGAAACATCATCACCAATGCAGTCATTATCCAATGGGAGGCTCTTTTTTAACTACTTGCTTAGTTACATCTAGGTGGTGACCTTTTTTTTTGGATTTCTATTTAAAAAATCAGACATCGGAATCAGCCAATAAAATGACAGTCATTGCAGTTCGAATGTTTCGTTTACTCCCTGCAGAGCCTGTGTAAGGATACTTTAGATTTTGAGCAGGGTTGCCAAACATTGGCACAACACTTTTGTTCTTCACTTCCAGAAATGGCCATCAGAAACGTATCTAACCCTGGTTCCCATGATGAAGGTGACCGTTGTCTGCTGGACCTGCATCCTGGCTTATTATTGTGATTAGCGATTAGCTTTAGCTGCAGTGGCAAATGCTGATAAGGAGAGCGACAGACCAGACCCTCCCCTCACAGTCCCTTCACAACAACAACCGGCCATCACGCATGTGGCTGTGTGTGTGTGTGTGTGTGTGTGTGTGTGTACAGGCCACCAAAGCTGCTTAATGTGACGCCTGTCAGCTTGACTCCTACCAGCTGTCAATGCCGTGACGCACCGGGGTTTATTTCTATAATTGACACCTTCCTCTCTTCCTCTCTCTCTCTCTCGCTCTCTCTCTTCTCTCTGTCTCTCTCTCACGCTTTCTAGTATATTAAATTTGGCTTTATGAAATTTAGGAGAAATATTTCATTATTGATGTCCTGATCCAAGGTTTGTAATAAATGCTAAAGAAATACAGCAGGAGATCAAAATGTAACACCAATATAAATATTCAAACAGAAATTTCAGTCTAAGTGTTTTTCTGCTTTTCTTTAATGCCAAGCTCTTATGGTGACTTTGAACCTCAACGATAAGTTCAAACTTGCAGCAAAATCAAGCGTGAAAAAGTACATTCGTACAGTGAATCCGAACAAACGGTACGGGTCTGTCCGAAACCCAGTGAGCTTTCTGTGCCCTCACTGACTAAGCAGACAGCTGTTTAAGGAGGCAGCATTCTAACAAACATGCATCCTCATAATACAGATGTTACTGATGCTCTAGTTAGAGAGCGATTGCGTCATGGCTTGTTCCCGCCCACTCTGCGCGCTCGGCGCTTACTTACCTTAGCCGGTAGCTTTGTGGCAGGGTCTTCTTCCTGCTTTTATTGCAAATTCAAGTGTTCTTGCTCTGAGAATTTGAATAACTTACTTTTGAAAATGACTTTCTTGTCCGCCATGTTTTAAAAAAATTTTGCCTTTCAAACAAACAGCGGGTTCAAACAAACAGCGAGTTCAAACAAACAGCGAGTTCAAACAAACAGCGAGTTCAAACAAACAGCGAGTTCAAACAAACAGCGAGTTCAAATACACAGCGAGTTCAAACAAACAGCGAGTTCAAACAAACAGCGAGTTCAAACAAACAGCGAGTTCAAACAAACAGCGAGTTTCAAACAAACAGCGAGTTCAAAACAAACAGCGAGTTCAAAACAACAGCAAGTTCAAATAAACAACAAGTTAAACAAACAGCGAGTTCAAACAAAAACAGTGAGTTCAAACAAACAGTGAGTTCAAACAAACAGTGAGTTCAAACAAACAGCTAGTTCAAACAAACAGCGAGTTTCAAACAAACAGCGAGTTAAACAAACAGCGAGTTCAAACAAACAGCAAGTTCAAATAAACAACAAGTTAAAACAAACAGCAAGTTCAAAATAAACAACAAGTTCAAACAAACAGCGAGTTCAAACAAACAGCGAGTCAAATAAACAGCTAGTTCAAAAAACAAACAGCGAGTTCAAACAAACAGCGAGTTCAAAACAAACAGCGAGTTCAAATAAACAGCGAGTTCAAATAAAACAGTGAGTTAAAACAAACAGCGAGTTCAAACAAACAGCGAGTTCAAACAAACAGCGAGTTCAAATAAAACAAGTTAAACAAACAGCGAGTTCAATATAAACAACAAGTTCAAACAAACAGCGAGTTAAACAAACAGCGAGTTCAAACAAACAGCGAGTTCAAAACAAACAGCGTTTCAAATAAACTGAGTTCAAACAAAACAGCGAGTTCAAATAAAACAACAAGTTCAAACAAACAGCGAGTTCAAACAAGCGCGAGTTCAAATAAACAGCTAGTTCAAACAAACAACAGCGAGTTCAAACAAACAGCGAGTTCAAACAAAACAGCGAGTTCAAATAAACAGCGAGTTCAAAATAAACAGTGATGAGTTAAAACAAACAGCGAGTTCAAACAAACAGCGAGTTTCAAACAAACAGCGAGTTCAAATAAACAAGTTAAACAAAAACAGCGGTTCAAATAAACAACAAGTTCAAACAAACAGCGAGTTAAACAAACAGCGAGTTCAAACAAACAGCGAGTTCAAACAAACAGCGTTTTCAATAAAACTGAGTTCAAACAAACAGCGAGTTCAAATAAACAACAAGTTCAAACAAACAGCGAGTTCAAAACAAACAGCGAGTTCAAACAAACAGCGAGTTCAAATAAAACAGCTAGTTCAAACAAACAGCGAGTTCAAACAAAACAGCGAGTTCAAACAAACAGCGAGTTCAAATAAACAGCGAGTTCAAATAAACAGTGAGTTAAAACAAACAGCGAGTTCAAACAAACAGCGAGTTAAAACAAACAGCGAGTTCAAATAAACAAGTTAAACAAACAGCGAGTTCAAATAAACAACAAGTTCAAACAAACAGCGAGTTAAACAACAAACAGCGAGTTCAAAACAAAACAGCGAGTTCAAACAAACAGCGTGTTTCAAATAAAACTGAGTTCAAAACAAACAGCGAGTTCAAATAAACACAGTTAAAACAGAGTTCAAATAAACAACAAGTTAAAACAAACAGCGAGTTCAAACAAACAGCGTTTTTTTTTTTTTCAAACAAACAGCGAGTTCAAATAAACAGCGAGTTTTCCTATTAAAGTCATGCTGCAAGTTCAAACCCAGCGAGTCCAAACAAACAGCAGGCGGCACACGGTTCGATCCCAAACTGGGACCCCTGTGTGCAGTTTGCCACGTCCTCCTCGTGTCCACATGGGTTTTACTCCAGGTACTCGGGTTTCCTCCTACATTTCCAAAGACATGTTAGGTTCATTGGTCACTCTAAACTGGGCCCACATGAATGTGACTGGTTATAGTACCCATATATAACCTTGCTCCTGGCTCGAGTTGTTACACCCAATGGTGAGTTCAAAAAAGGTCTGCTGATATTTGCCCCTAGATGGTTAGAAATAGTTTTTTTAGGCTTTAAAAACAATTCCACGAAAAACAAAAAAACATTTTCCTTTGTTATTTAGGGGATTATTACTGGTAATCGGGCCTGAGATGTTTGTGTTTTGGTGTTTCAGAAGTGCAATCTGGGGTAATACAAAATACTCAAAGAAGTACTATTAAGGAGCCATGTTAGAACAGACTGGACGGGTTTCTGACTAAGGTGGGGACTGACATTAGATACCAAAAAGGCACCGACTGAAGCATTTTGGTACTACAGAGTATTGGAAATGATGAAAACATCTGAGCCCGTTTTCAATACTTTGCATAAAACACAAATCATGAAGGATTATTGGAGTTAACCTTCCTACACCGTCCTTACCTAAAACAAACAAAACGTCCAGATGTGCCGTCAGCTGGCTGTTTATAGCATCCTGATGCCTCACGCTAGCCTAGCATTAGCATTATTACCGCATTATTACCGGATTTTCTCAGAAGAAAGAACAGCTTGCATCGCGGACCATTTATGAGAAGATGAAAACTTTGTTTATAGCCTTATATCTTGCTGCTCGTAACTGGGACTGGGATTAAAAACAAAAAGATGCTGCTACCATGTGCGCTCCTCTAACATTGTTTATTGTTTGCAAGTATTTTTCGAAGATGCTGCTGCCTGGTCATTTTATTTATTTTTAGTTTATAAAAAGACATTTATAGCTTAAATATAAAAAAATTACAAAAATTAATCAGTGTCAAAAATATGTGATATCGGCATTATATATGGGTCATCGGTCACCCTGCTGTCTAAATATCGGCATCGGCCATTAAAAAGCCGTATCGGTCGACCACTACTCAATACACTGGCAAACATGACACCGCAAAATAAAAACAAAAAGGAAAAAGCTAAAATAGTAAGGAAAGCATCGTGCTTAAGTGTATCTTGGATCATATAAATATGTTGTTTGTGAATAATTATTCCTTTTTTTGTATTTTATTATTTTCTTTTATGTAGGAGTGGGCAATAGGATGATGTCTTATTGTATCGTGATAAATTTTGTTTTGGTGATGGACGATATGGTTTTCTGAGCCTATCGAGAATATCCTCAGTGTTTCTCTGTGATCATATGTGGTAGCATTTTGGTATCAATATTGAATCGTATCGTATCGGTGTCGGACATTTTCGATAACCAGGCTGTACCCAGGAACCTTTCTGACTCTGAGCTGTCTGAGTGATTTTTAACAGACGGATATTTAATGCTTGAGAGTTGAATTGACTGACGGCATTTTTCCTGTCATTTTATTTTGAAATGAGGTTTTGGTTTTACAGAGGCTTCATACTGTCACGTTTCCAACACCGAACTGAACTGAGGCATTTTACAGAGCCATCTATTACAGAGCCTCCTGTTTGTTTGGCAGTGTTCCTAGGTGTGTGTGTGTGTGTGTGTGTGTGTTGTGTGTGTGTGTGTGTGTGTATGTGAGAGAGAGAGATCTTAGGTTACTGTATCATCAGCAGCACTTTAGGAAGACAAACTTTCATCAGGGCTGTCAGGACCATCGCAGGCACCTTGTTTGACCATTCATCTTCTTAATTGTGATGGAGATCTTCAGCATCATTAATTAAACATGGATTCATTTAAAAACTCTTGCTGGGAGCGTGCACACGTGTGTGTGTGTGTGTGTGTGTGTGTGTGTGTGTGTGTGTATCATGCTGATGGAGAAAATGAGCACAACCCTTGTTCAGTTTGAAGCAGGGATGCACTGAATATTCAGCAACCCAAATTATTCGGCTGAGAATGGCAAAGAAAGCACTTTGAGTGCTTTTCAATAAGTGAAAAGACCGAATAATTTATACCGAACAATGACGTGATCAAATCATAACCAGCGTGGAGCGAGGTGCTCTTTGGAAATGCAGCAAACATGTGGGCTGATGGAAGCAGGGCTCTGCAGAGCGTTTGTTCACCTTCTTGTAAAAGAAATGCGAATGGAATATTTATTTAGGGAGCACTTGAACTAAACGGGATCTTGACCTGAATGCTCCAGCGCTTTACCGAGTGTTCCATCGGGGCTGTCTCATTACCCAGTGAGTGCCCTTGCTGCCTACTTCCTATGTGGGGCGCTCTCTCTTTATAAAGCTTCCTAACCAGAGAACCCTGAGACTGGTTAGAGACCGAATACTGAGTTACTGATGACATCACCGATTGTTTACACCGTCTGTACGAACACAAAGGTCTGCATTCTGGTCTTTGCTGTTTAATGCCATTTTAATCTTTGTTTAAGAGGAACGGGTCAGATGTAGACCGAAGCGATATGAGGACTAACATGAGGGATGTTCTGTATGAGATCTGGGGTTTAAAACATTTAGCTGGAAACTGGGCATCAGTGAATAGGTTAAAAGCAGCAAGAGGCAGAGCATTATGTGAAATTATGTGGACTGGATTCACACAAGTGTCTTAAATGTGTTTTTTCTTAACATCATTCTTAAGTACAAAGTTACAAAAAATGTTATTCTTCTAAATAACTTCTTAAGAATAATGTTATTTTATTCTTTTATTCTTAAGAACAAGTGGTATTCTTGAAAACTTTGTGTTCTTAATTGCTTTCTTAATCTTACGATGGCCTCACACTTGTCTTTGGCTGCAAGAGTTGACAAGGTAAGCATCGAAATTCAAAACTTTAAACTTTAGTTATTGGAAATGAGGGTTTATTTACTCTTTTTTAAGAAGAAACTTCCATTTCACAAACAGCCAACAGTTTGCAGTTTGGTAAATTCCGATGCTTACCTTGTCAATTCTTACAGCCTAAGAAAAGTGTGAGGCTATCTTAAGGTTAGGAAAACATTTTTAACAAAGAATGTTTTCAAGAATAGGACTTGTTCTTTAAACGGCATTTAAGAAGATTTCTTTTTCTTAAAATACTTTCATAACTCTTGTCCAAGGCCTGCATCCTTACAATTCAAAAGTTTAATGGATTGAAGGTCTTTAAACATTTAAAATGCAAAGTTGTCTGTGTAAGGAAAGCTGTTGCTTTAATCAGTGTTTTATCGTATTTCCCTGTTGGCTATTTCTTCCACCATCACCTCGATTTCTTGTTTGCAAAACCTTTTTTGAACATAAGAAAACAATGAAGATTTTCTTTTAAAAATCTTAACGAAACAATTAAGATTTAAGATAATATTTGAGAACTTCTTAAGTTTTTTTCTCAGCATTGCATTTAAGAACATTCTTAGTGTTTGTCTGAAGTAACTTTCGCTAGTTTTTTTTAAAGAAAGCTTTCATGAATCCAGCTCGAGGTTTGATTGGTTGCAGATGACCTTTAGTTAGGTCTAATTAGTTGCCACAAGCTAAAACAGATGGATGTTAAGGTACTTTTTACTTTCAATTTGACACCATCAGGCACGGCTTTTAGTGTCTGAGCACTTACATTTTTCAATAATATGTACAAACTTTCTTCAAAAATGTACAAGTGTATCCATTTTGTCTTGTACTTGGGCTGATTTCTCATCATCAGACTCATCGAGGCTCTGATGTGTTTGGAGGCCCTGGTACAGGTCGTTCCTGACTGGGAGCGTGATGTTTCTACTCCAAATCAGTAGAATGGTAAAAAGCGTGTGGTCCTTCAGCCCGTGCTGTGAGAAGCCTGACACGTGACACAACAGTTATGGGAGCCTCGACTTTTAACCTGGTCACCCAAACAAAATCATTCTTGGAGCATTTTTAATGAGGGGTGTTGAAGGAACATTTCTGGAGCTTGAACATCGTCTCAGCACAGATGTAGCAGAGAGTTTGCTATTTGCACAGATTCTTGGTATTATAATGGAGGCTGGGTATCAGCACATGGAGTTCATGCCTGCGACTGACAGTGAACTGCTATTCAAGAGTGAACATGTTACCTATGTGGCATTTTGGGTTGGATCTTCAGTTACAGTGGAATTTGGAGCCGGAGCTGCAGTTCTGTTGGTTCTAGTAGAATAACGTTAATATAATAATTAGGGATAATGAATAATTAACAGCTATGCATTGTAAATTGTGTAAAATGAAACTTTTATTGGTGTGTAATGAAGGGATTTTCTCATTGCCATTGCTGTCAGAGGAGATTTCCTATTCACAGTTGCTGTGTGTGTGTGTGTGTGTGTGTGTGTGTGCTATTCATTCACGGCAGTGTTATTAAAGCAGTGTAATGTCAGACACATGCTGCCATGCAGTTCAGGTATTAATAATAGATGAGCAGCGAGCAGAGGAAGAAGGGGAAGCACAAATATATCTACAATGCATTCTGAAAGCCTTCTGACCCGTTCACTTTTTTCACATTTTGTTTGTTATGTGGTTATGTGCTAAAATAAAAAAAACCAAAACAGGTTTCCCTCCATCATTCTGCACTCAATTCCGCATAATGAAAAGGAGAAAACAGAATTGTGGAAACGTTTGCAAATTTATTGAAAGGGTAAAACTGAAATATTGCATTGCCATAAGTATTCAGACGCTTTACTCAGTACTTAGTTGAAGCACCTTTTGCAGCGATCACAGCCTCCGGTCGTCTTGGGTTTGATGAGGTTTGCACAGCTGGATTTGGGGATTTTCTGCCCTTCAGATCCTCTTGAGCTCTGTGAGGTTGGATGTGGACCGTCGGTGGATCAGCCATTTTCAGGGTCTCTCCAGAGATGTTCAGTTGGGTTCCAGTCAGGACTCTCGCTGAGCCACTTGAGGACATTCACAGATTTGTCCCTAAGCCCCTCCTGTGTTGTCTTGGCTGTGTGCTTAGAGTCATTGCTTTGCTGGAAGATGAACCTTCGGCCCAGTCTGAGGTCCTGGGCGCTCTGGATCAGGTTTACTTTGCGCCATTCAGCTTTCCCTCAACTCTGAGCAGTGTCCCTGTCCCAGCTGCTGAAAAACACCCCACAGCATGATGCTACCACCACCATGCTTCACTGTAGGGATGGGATTGTTCAGGTGATGAGCAATGCCCGGTTTGCTCCAGACATGACGCTTAGAGTCGAGGCCAAAAAGTTCAATCTTGGTTTCATCAGACCTGAGAATCTAGTTTCTTACAGTCTGGTGGTTGTAATAAAAGAGATCTTTAACAGTACGTAAGCTTGATCGTTCCTGCCATGGAAATGGCCCAGTACTGAAACAAAGTCCAACTGTTTAACTCTGAGCCAAACACTTTGCACTTTGCAAACAGGTTCCTCGTGTCTGTCATGTAAAATCCAAACCTGTTCCCTAGAACCTGCTGAGGTTTTGCTCACAAACTCCTTCATGTCTTCAACCAAACACATGAAAACAGCCAAGTCCTGCCCACTCGGGGTTATTATTGATTTCATCGTGTGTCTGTCAGGCTAAATGTGAGCCGGACTGGTGAATGGTGTCTGATTGACATGATGTTGTTATTTGCTAGAATTTGCAGTGCCTGTGATCTCTTCGTTGAGGCAGATTGTGGAAATATTTCAATTCTTTTGCACGCTCCAATGGTGCATACACTCAGGAGCTGTATTATTCCAATTGATTTACACTCGTTTATTAAAAAAATGTCTAAAACCGTGTCATGAGCAGCCTAAAGTGACAGTGGCGTGAAAAACCTCGGCATCAGGAAGAGAAGGGTCTTCATCCACTTTAGGTGGCCTGGAAACTTTGTAGAAATACCAACAATTAAACATTATGTCAAACTGTTTACCAATATACACAAAGTCGGGGTAAGATTTTATATGTAAGGATTAAACTGTTATCTACTTAATAAGTTCCCAGTACTAGTTTAAATAAATGGAAGCTAAATATGAAAATTTTAATAGCATAACATATCTAAAGAAAAACTAATAAATACAGTAAAATATAATGATATAGAGAATACAGTGTTATGAAAAGTATAATAAAGCAGAGAGTATAAAACTGAAGAACATAACTAGGAATATAATTAGCCGTTTTTACCCCTGTAGACCTCGACTGGCCCAGTTGCATACGTTTATAGGATCCTCTTTAAGAGTTTTAATAATAACCGAAGCAACCCGGCTCTCCCGTTCAGCTTTTAGCCGGACAGACGTTAGCCACATTCAGTCTGACTGATCCTTTGGTCCAGTCCGAGCCGTGGTTGCGGAGAGATGAATTAAATCCCGGCTTAAGAGAAGTCTGCCTGACAGAAACCATGTCCATTAGACGCGGCATCCAGGAAACACTGCTTAAGATGCAGCACAACACACGTTCATCGCTGCTCTCACATATGGATTCAGAGAGACAGAGAATCATTTATCCATTAAAAATGCTTAATGCGGTTCAGTTCAGTTCAACTAAATAGCTGCACACACACACACACACACACACACACACACACACACACACATGCACGCAAAGCAGCTGGCAGCATTACGGCCTAATTGATTGCCATGCCATTACTGAATCAAAATAAATAAAGTGCATGGCGTCGGTTTGGGGTAATTAAGCCACGGCAAAGGGAATTGTACGATTATCTGTATTTATTGTATTTATGTAATCCATTTACTCTGCACTGGAGGATCTCGTTGGAAGGAACAAATCATTATTTGCCTCATTAGTGTTCGTCTCCAGATGAACGTGGCCCTGCTGGATGCTCGGCAGCAGGACACGGTAACGCTCGCTCGTGCTTCCATGTTTCATAACCTACAAAAAATCCGATCACGACCAGATCCGGCGTCGCACACCAGCGTTAGTGTCAGAGTCTTTTTGCGTGATGGTTTAGAAGTGTTCTGGTGCTACACAAAGAAAATAAAGGCAGCAGTATCAGGGGCACAAACACAAGCCAGGCTCATAGCTTGTGTTTCTCACAGGTTTATTGCAGAGCGTAAGGAAGGAGCGTCAATGAATGGTACTTACGCAAAAACACTGACAGCTCAGAACTGATTAGTATTTGGTATGTTCCACTTTTGCAAAATCTGTCTCTTTATTTTTGGTCACTCAGTCTCCCAGTTTATGAGCTGCAAGCTGGAATGCAGGAGTTTCACTCAGATTATCATTATTTATTATTAATTCTGAGTTTGTTATAAAACTTGAGGAAACAGCAAATACTACCAAGAACATCACACACACACACACACACACACACACACACGCACACCGTGTTGTTTTTCCGACAGCCTATCTCTATAAACATCCAAGAGGAGCTCTGCAGCACTAATTTCTGACTTTTATTGTATATAAATGAAGCCTTGAGTTTCCTGGGATTTAAATAAATGAAATTAAGAGTTACTAATGAAGCAGCATGTTTGGCCCCGGGAGAAATTCGACCCTGACTCTGAACTCTCGACCTCACGAGCCTTCCGATAATCAATAACGCTGTTTTTCTTTAGCCGCTGAGAAGACAGGACAAGATGATCAAGAAGACAGGATCTGACTCAACAGAAAACTCATAACGATGTTAGAAACGCCTTACTGAGTACCGAGTCCTCGTTTGTGGCTGCATTATTAATAATTATATCTGTTTAGGATTAGAGTCCTGGAATAGGGTTGGGATTTCTGTAGGATTAATGTAGCGCAGAACTCAGATTAATTCAGGATTATATATAATTATGTAGGATTCAGGATTATGTTTGGCTCAGTCTGAGTTCTTAGAATGATTCAGGATTTTATGTAATTGTGAATAATTTAGGATTATGTCTGGCTCCGTTTAATATCTTGCAATAATTCAGGATTATGTTTGGCTCAGTCTGAGCTTTTAGAATAATTCAGGGTTAAGATTGGCTCAGTTTGAGCTGTGTTAGTATAAGTCAGGATCAATATTTGGCTTCATTTTTGTTTATTCTAATAATTCAGGATTAAGGCTGGCACAGTGTGGCCTATGCTACAATCATTTAGTGTCTGAGCCAAACAAATTTCAGAATTATGTTTGACTCAGTTTGAGCCATGTTAATATAATTCAGGATTATTCTTGGACTCTTTTTCAGCTGTTATACAATTCAGGATTATGTTTGACTGAATTTGAGCTGTGTTATGTAATTCAGGATTATTCTTTGGCTCAGTTTGAGCTGTGTTTACATAATTCAGGATTATTTTTTACTGTTTTTGAGCTGTGTTATACAATTCAGGATTATGTTTGACTTAGTTTGAGCTGTGTTTATAATTCAGGATTATTCTTTGGCTCAGTTTTAGCTGGGTTAGTACAATTCAAGATTATGTTTGGCTCAGTTTTAGCTGTGTTTATAATTCAGGATTATTCTTTGGATCAGTTTGAGCTGTGTTTACATAATTCAGGACTATTCTTGGAGTCTTTTTGAGCTGTGTTAATATAATTCAGGATTATTGTATGGCTTAGTTTGAGCTGGGTTATATAATTCAGGATTATGTTTGGCTCAGTTTGATTTGTGTTTATATAATTCAGGATTATTCTTTGGCTCAGTTTTAGCCATGTGAATATAATTCAGGATTATTATTTGGCTCAGTTTGAGCTGTGTTTATAATTCAGGATTATTCTTTGGATCAGCTTGAGCTGTGTTTACATAATTCAGGATTATTGTTTGTCTTATTTTGAGATGTGTTATATAATTCAGACTTATTTTGACTCAGTTTGAGCTGTGTTATATAATTCAGGATTGTGTTTGCCTCAGTTTGATCTGTGTTTATATAATTCAGGATTATTCTTTGGCTCGGTTTGAGCCGGGTTATAATAATTCAGGATTAAGATGTGATTCATATTGTTCCTGCTGCTGGACGGTGAGTCCTGCAGTCAGTTAGCACTGTGCTGTTCCTCCCTTTTCTTTGTTATGATGAGGCGGTGTTTGAGAACAAAAAGAGAGCCATCTAGTGGAAGAGGGAGACACAGCAGATTTTAGACTACAGCTACAGAGACTTGATCGGCCTGGCCTGGTCTCTCAAAAACGGGTGAAGTTATGGCACAGGGGCACAGGAGGTAGTGTGTAGTGTTTGTCCTGCGCAGCTTTGGGGTTCGGGGTTCGGGGTTCGATCCTGAGGCCTGGGTACATGTTTTAATTGTGTTATTATTTCACTTGAGCGAGGCGTTTAACCTTGAACTCCTTGCGTTTTATTAAGAGTGTCTTTTAAATGATGTAAACATGCCAGTAGGAGGATTGGTTTCCCAGAATGCCCCTAAGTATGACTGAGTGATGTGAGATGCCCGTGATGGACTGGGGCCTTCCGAATACCCGTCTTGTACCCGTTGTTTTCAAGTGACCTCGTCATAGCACTTTGTTTGCCATTTGGGACAGTATTTTTTTGCAGTATTTTTCCCGTTAATGGTCTAAGATGCTAGCCCACCATCTCAGGGGTTACGTGTTGGCACAATTGGCTCCACCAAAGGTCGGGTTTGAGTATGGAGGCTTTCTGGTGCATGCTTTTTTTGACAATGAGTGTATAATAATTAGATGCATGTTTTCGGTTTAGGTAGCTATGAATTTAAGTTGTTTATTGCACCGAGAACTGTTGTCGTTCACTTTAGCGAAGTAAAGCCTTAAATCTGAGACGCGTTTATGCTCACCACGGCTGTTTTTTCTTTTGTAGTTCTTCAAGAAGTTTTATGATTCTAATGTAATTTATCTTTAACATCTAAAAACAAGCACGTTTTTAAGACTTTTTGGAAGTGCCTTTTGAGTACTGATGGCATAATCATTTTTTAAAAACCACGAATAAAACAGGATCATACTCCGATTTCTCACTCAGCTACACACCGGCCGCTTAAATAATGCATTCATGAATAATAAGGTTCAAGCGAGTGACATGGCGTATTAGTTTTAGATAAATGACGAAATAAAATCGTTCCGGTGTAGCGCTGCTTTATCTGCGCGTCGTCTGTGTGTTTGCGAAGAAAAACGAGTGACAGCAGGAGGTGAGGGCAAATTATTTACTCAAGATTATAGCGTGAACGGATTTAATGACGGTTTTATTATCTCCGCTCCTGCCAAGATGGGTGTTACAGCTCACGTTAGATGGCTCTGAAGCGAGGCTCAGATGAAGGCCATGGATCAGCTCGCGCTGCTCGACCCGATGTTTCGGTCTCATGCTAATGCCATTCAAAGCTAATGGTGCTGTTTTGGTGAGGACACAAACATATTGTGTATCGCTTTGCATGACAACGCTGTAAAATGTGGGTTTTGTGTACCGCACGTTTTCAAAAATCAATATAATGCAAAGTTAAGCAAAGCAATTATGGATTTTTGGACTTTCTTTCAACCGTTTCTCTGCGTTCACAATGCAGGTGACAGTTTAGTCCAGTGTTTGCCATTTTATCGCAGTTTTAATCTTAACTTGAGGCTTCTTTTTGGAGGAACATCATAACATGCACATTTTTGATGAGATGTGCTAAGGAGAACAGATAAAATGTAGACAGAAACGAATATGAGGACTAACATGAGGGAAAATGTAAGCTCTTCTACATGAGATCTGTGGTTTGTCACATTTAGCTGGAAACTGGACATAAATTAACTGATTAAATCTAGTAAGAGTCAAAGTATTAATATTCAAGTTTACATGATTGCGTACATATTAACACCTGAGACACAGAACAACAGGGGCAGTGTAATTCAGTCATTTTTATCATCCATATTTTCCAACGAGTGTGTTATTTTATTTCCTTTTTATGTCCAAATTGTATTTTAACAAACTCAGAGCACCTCAGAGAAGACAAAGCCTCGCCCTGTTAATAATTACAGATTAATAATAATAATAATCATGAAAGGTGCTTTTGGCACATTGGCGCCTTTCGCTGCGGGAGTTCCAAATGTTAAGATGTTAAAATAAAACAGAAATAACACACTAATAGTTTTTTTCGTCCCTCTTTTGTGTCCTCAGTGTTGAGTATCCGCGGTGCGCAGGAGGAGGAGCCTCCAGACCCTCAGCTCATGCGACTGGACAACATGCTCTTAGCGGAAGGCGTGTCGGGGCCTGAGAAAGGGGGAGGGGCCTCGGCCGTGGCAGCAGCCGCCGCGGCAGCTGTGGGCGGGACTGCGAGCGACAATTCGGTGGAGCATTCGGACTACAGAGCCAAGCTTTCTCAGATCAGACAGATCTACCATACGGAGCTGGAGAAATATGAGCAGGTCTGAGAATTTGATGGTATTATCGGGATATCGGTATCAGATCGGAATCAGGTATCGCCTGTAGTTCATTCGTAGGCCTATATAGTTTTGGGAGAGGGAGGAGAGACTAATGCTTGTCAAATGTACAGTGTAATTGCCTCATAGGCTGGTGTCAGGTGTTAAGTCGGATTTTTACACAATAAAAAAATGGATATGTTTTTTAACGTAGTGGGATTTTCACACCAGAGTCCGATGTTTTTTGTCTAAACTCTGAAAACTCCCTGTCTGCTTTCGCTTTCTTTAATTTCCCTTCTCTTAATGTGATGAGATCTCGCCGTGTGTTTTTCATATCGTCAACTTAAAAGACGAAGACATGAGCGAAGAGTGCAGGAAGCCCTAGTTTGTGTTTTAGATAAATAATCAGACGCTTCCATCCAGTCCCTGTGAGCTTTATCTCCATCATTCTCCAGCCTTTCAGTTCTATTCCACCAGATCTGTTCTTTAATATCCATGTTTTTAGAGGCAGCCTGTTGCTCGTCCTATAAGCTCCTGATGAGCTGTTCTGCCCAGCAACCGAGCTCTGATTGGTCAGCCTGATTTTAACAATGCAGAAATTAGATGGTGGACTGTTTTCAGTCCAGCAGTGACACTGAGGTGTTTAAAAACTCCAGCAGCACTGCTCCAGTACAACACACACTCAGTGTGGCTGCAGTGCTGAGAATGATCCACCACCCAAACAGTACCTGATCTGTACCCGTCCTGATCAATAGAGAACAGTGGAAAGGGGAAGGATGTAGAGAAACAGATGGACTACAGTCTGTAATTGTAGAACTACAGGGGAAATGATACCTAATAAGGTGTGTTTCTGTTGTAAATGTAGCTGCGTTTAACGCCGTTGTGGCTCGTGTGTGTTCCAGGCATGTAACGAGTTCACCACCCACGTGATGAACCTTCTGAGGGAACAGTCTCGCACCCGTCCCATCTCGCCCAAAGAGATCGAGCGCATGGTCGGCATCATCCACCGCAAGTTCAGCTCTATACAGATGCAGCTCAAACAGAGCACGTGCGAAGCCGTCATGATCCTGCGCTCACGCTTCCTCGACGCCAGGTCCTGGGAAACATCATCATTATTATTATTATTATTGTTATTATTATTGTTAATGTAGAGATCAGCTGATGAAAATGATATTAGGAATTACAATAGTTTTTATTACTCAGCTCTACTGTACTGTACCTGCAGAATTTATGCGTCAGTGATTATATCATCCACACACTGAGTTTGTTAGTGTGATAATTAATAAACATCTCTGACAGACGGAAGCGACGAAACTTCAACAAGCAGGCCACGGAGATCCTGAACGAATACTTTTACTCGCACCTCAGCAACCCGTATCCCAGTGAGGAGGCAAAAGAGGAGCTCGCCAAGAAATGCTCCATCACCGTCTCCCAGGTTCACCTCCTTCAAACACATCTATACCGTATACACCGGTCAGACAAAACAGTAGAAGTTTGTGAACCCTTTAGAATTTTCTATGTTTCTGTATAAATATGACCTAAAACATCATCAGATTTTCACACAAGTTCTAAAAGTAGATAAAGAGAACCCAGTTACACAAATGAGACAAAAATATTATACTTGGTCATTTATTTATATATTAGTGAGTGGCAAAAGTATGTGATCTATGGGATGACAATCAGGTGTGAGTGGGTTCCCTGTTTTATTTAAAGAACAGGGATCTATCAAAGTCTGCTCTTCACAACACGTTTGTGGAAGTGTATCATCAAGCTGGAAAAGGTTACAAAACCATCTCTAAAGAGTTTGGACTCCACCAATCCACAGTCAGACAGATTGTGTACAAATGGAGGAAATTCATGACCATTGTTACCCTCCCCAGGAGTGGTCGACCAACAAAGATCACTCCAAGAGCAAGGCGTGTAATAGTTGGCGAGGTCACAAAGGGTAACTTCTAAGCACTTGAAGGCCTCTCTCACATTGGCTAATGTTAATGTTCATGAGTCCACCATCAGAAGAACACTGAACAACAATGGTGTGCATGGCAGGGCTGCAAGAAGAAAGCCACTCTCTCCAAAAAGAACATTGCTTCTCGTCTGCAGTTTGTCTAAAGATCACGTGGACGAGCCAGACGGCTATTGGAAGAATGTTTTGTGGACGGATGAGACCAAAAATAGAACTTTTTGGTTTAAAAGAACAGCATTATGTTTGGAGAAAGGAAAACACTGCATTCCAGCATAAGAACCTTATCCCATCTGTGAAACATGGTGGTGGTATTATCATGGTTTGGGCCTGTTTTGCTTGCATCTGGGCAGGATGGCTTGCCATCATTGATGGAACAATGAATTCTGAATTATATCAGAAAATGTCAGGACATCTGTCCATGAACTGACTTTAAGAGAAGGTGCAGCAAGACAGCGACCCTAAGCACACAAGCTGTTCCACCAAAGAATGGTTAAAGAAGAATAAAGTTCATGTTTTGGAATGGCCAAGCCAAAGTCCTGACCTTAATCCAATGGAAATGCTGTGGAAGGACCTGAAGCGAGCAGCTAATGTGAGGAAACCCACCAACATCCCAAAGCTGAAGCTGTTCTGTACGGAGGAATGGGCTAAAATTCCTCCAAGCCGGTGTGCAGGACTGATCAACAGCTACAGGAAACGTTTAGCTGCAGTTATTGCTGCACAGATACTAAAAGCAGAGGGGCACATACTTTTGCCACTCACTAATATGTAATATTGGATCATTTTCCTCAATAAATAAATGACCAAGTATAATATTTTGTCTCATTTGTTTAACTGGGTTCTCTTTATCTACTTTTTTGTCAAAATCTGATGATGTTTTAGGTCATATTTATGGAGAAATATAGAACATTTTAAAGGATTCACAAAATTTCAAGCACCACAGTATAAATAAAAACCATACCGACACACACTCCGACCACCAGACAGTTTGTACTGGATCTGTGTAGTAGCTGTTGCTGTTTATTAGTTCAGGTCTAGGTCGAAGAACCATAGGATTGCTTTAAGGATTAATTCTACTCACCTAAACTACTCACTTCTAGACCAGTTTTTATCCTTGATTTCGCCGTTTGAGGAGTGTTTGATGTCTGACCTTCTCAGGTATCAAACTGGTTTGGAAACAAGAGGATCAGATACAAGAAGAACATCGGCAAATTCCAAGAGGAAGCAAACATGTACGCTGCCAGAACGGCTGTGAATGCTACGAGCGCTTCTGCTCAGGGCAGCCAAGCCAACTCGCCCTCCACCCCAAACTCAGCCGGTCAGTCATGTTCACACACACATGTATCATATCTAACATCACTAACTGTATGCTGTAGTTAATGCACAGCTGTTTCATGCATTACATAAGCTATACTCTAAACCACAATCAAACCTCTCCGTAGACCAGAGCTTGTGTAGTTCCTGTTTGTGCCTTCTTAATGGCTGCGCTTTGGGCAGGATGCTTACCACATTTCCGTCAGTCCTTGTATCTGGATTGTATCCTGATAAAACTTTCGAATGTGCCTCCGGTCAGCCGGATTGCAATTCGATTGCTGTATCTCACAAAATATGCAAATCTGCTCATAACACTTGTTACGTCCAAATCTAGATGAAGCTAAAGGGAGAAAATGCGACCTGAAATTGTTTGAAAATAGCAAACAATACCCATCACCACACAGAACTCGGAAACATATATGCAAAAAACTCAACCAGCACCTGAAATCCAAACGGCAAAATTCGATATTGAAAGTCAGCCTTCGTAGCTGGCCAAACAAAGTACAGTGGTATCTCGTATTCCAGAAGGCTAGTCGAGGATTGAGACTGAGTACCGAGCAAATGTTCCCATAAAGAATAATGTAAATTGGAAGAGTCGGTTCCAGACCCCCAGAAAGTCCACCCTGTATAAGGCATTATATGCATTAATGGAGGCTTGTTCAGGTGCTCCCTGATTTACGATGGGGATATGTTCAACAAATCCATCATAAGTTAAATGGGTCATGAACGGATGAGTTTAATGAGTGTTTGGTAGAGCGTTCTATATCATATCATGGAGGAGATATGGAAAGGATACTACAATAAGTCATAAGAAGTAAGTTCATGTTTAAGACACTTACATTAACCTACAGTTGGCCAAAATCATGGACGCAAAGCTTGTTTTATAATAAAGTGTTAAAAAATGTAATTTAGTGAGTAATGAATTGAAAGTGAAAAGTAAAAGCGTTTTGCTATCTTGCGTTATTGATGAATAATAACGCATGGATGCTAAGCTAACTGTGTTCTGGAGCATTCAGTTCCTGTTTTGCTTTTTGGTTTTCTCTTATAAACTCACCTTTTTAGGCTGTTTAGACTTATTTGCACTAAGGATACAGTACTGTAGAGGTAAAACAAACAAAAAAAACACGATAAACACAGCGGAGATCTGCACTGAGCAAGAGCTATTGTGAATCTGAATCACTGTGTACCGAATCTTGAATCGTGAATCGGTTGAAACGACTCATAGTATTTTAGCAAGTGCACAGAGTAACCGAGACGACCGGCGAGAATCGAAACAAATTTTTCTAGTCAAAATGGGTTGAAAACAGAATTCCGAGGTGGTCGAGAATCAAGGTACCACTGTATTTCAATGCACACATGCTTGCTTATTCCAGTATATCTGGAACAAGGGTGGTCATGGGCAAGCGCCAAAACATAGTTATGGATGTGGTATGGTACCACAACTTGGGATATTACCTGTCACATCTCAGGAGTGGATGGTGACCACTTCCTCATTAAAGTAAGCCACTGAATGTTTTTCCGTGTCCGATTTACCCACCACAGACTGGAACCAAGGTGTCTTTTTTTATGAGTGGAAATTAGCGGGTAAAGTAGAATTAGCTTTGTTGTTCAGAGTGCATTCTGTGTCCAGAATGGCAGGTTCATCCTCCACAACCACTTCCTTTCATTTGTTTTGTGCATGCATCATCACACCAGCAAGGAGCACAGCAGGGGTACTGCTGCTCTAGGACACCGTCACTAATAGCAATAGGCTATACCACAACCTCAGGTAGGGTGCATAACTTGGTCCCTGCTAGGTTTTTATGACGCCAGACAACTCTTTAGTCTGCAAGCACACATTATGACTCCAAGCCCCACTCCCTGAATGAACACTGCCACAATAAGAGCTGTCTGACAATGGTAGAACACTTTCCAAAAATGAATGAATCAGCTGCACCAGCCCACTGCTGCAGATCTTGGTGGTGCCTCCAGCCTGACCAGGGATCACACAGAAGGAGTTGTCCATATCTGAGGAAGGATAGGTTGGATCGTCTCCCTGCCCCTACAAAGATGTTGCTCTAATGAACCTGATAACCAGTGGTTGACAAAAATAACTCAAGAAGGAGTTTTTGGAATCAAATGAAACTTTATATGTGTGGATGTAATGATATATGTACGTGATTACAATGTTAGAGTGGAGGTTTATTGAGGAGAACTGTACAACTGAAAGGAAGCTCTAGTCTGGATACAAGATAGGAAGGCTCTGGGTGATGGAAGGCATATTTTGTATAAGCTTAACGTGTTGTCTTGAGAAACTGAAATGTGTTTTACATTGCAATTTCTGTTTGAATTAGAGGTTTAACGAAAACTTTAACTCCCTGCTTATCGGTACACCCTTAAAACTAAGCCTTGCAGTAGATCAGATCTTATGTTTGATGATTGTTAACACACTCTTACTAATACACTCTTAGTACTAAGTATCAAGGTCTGGCTGTTTGGCCGGCGTGTTTCTCAGTAGCACAGGACGGTTCAGGTAAATACTCTGCTCTGTCCGGAGTGACCTTTTGTTCGTCATTATGTCCCTGAAGTGATTACAGGCTCATGTGCATCCGATTAGCGCTGTGTGGCTTTTTGTGGGGAAATTAGGTTAAAAAGCCCCGGTCCCTTAAACATCTGGGGATTTGGTCCTCCATTAAAGCACAAATAGCGCTCTTTTGATTCCTACCTGACTCGATTAGCACTTCCTAAATGACTCGGCTGTGGCGAGCTGAAACAGGGCCATCCGTCTTGTCTGAGGATTTTTTTCTCTGTAGAGCTTTTTTCGAAGCTTTACTACACAACACACACACACACACACACACACGGCCTGATGTAGCTGCTGTTTTGTTTGGAGCTTTCTCACCATTAAACTGTACAAAAGCAAGCTCTAACCCTCTGACTGCTGCATGACCGTAACAACGCTCGGCTCTGTCAAATCTCTTTCTCTCTTCTCTCTCTGTCTCTTTCTCTCAGGTTCTGCTGCCTCTTTTTTTAACATGTCGCACTCCGGTGGTATTGTTCATGAGCGTTCAGTCTCTGAATGGCGACTCGTACCAGGGGGCGCAGGTGAGCGCCAACATACAGTCACAGGTAGGGCTTAATTAGCGTAGCGCTCTTAGCGTAGGCTAGATAAAAGAATCAGAATGTGCAGTGGAGAGTCATCAGAGCGGTCTGTGATTTAGTTATATCCTTTGTCAATCGTAATAGAACTCGGTACAAAAAACAAACCGGGGGCGCCCTGGGCCTGTTCTGCGCACCAGAGACCTGAGGAACCTGAGTTTCCTCCACACAGTCCAAAGACGTGCATTAAGTTAATTGATTACGCTAAATTAGCCTGATCTGAGTAAGTGTATATATGTGGATATATATGACTAGCTTTGCAGTAACCATGTGTGTCAGTATAACCTTGTGTCTGGCCTTAAAATGGCCATTGATGCTGATAGCCGATCTTTAAATTAAACCAAATAAAACAAACAGACACAAACTCTTGGCACTCGCAATGCAACTTGCTCTCCTTCGGCGTCCTCTTCCACGTGCAAGCGGTTGGGACTGGGGAATTGGACGTGCCGAATCATGAGAAAAACACTTCACTTTCCCTGAGGTGAATTTAGTCCGAGTCGAGTTTCTCCAAGTTAAAGTTCCGCTTTTGTCAAGTTTAATCTGTTCGTGTCCCATTTTCCAAATTCTTTGGGTCAATAAATAATCGTTTGTTTATATTTAATTTCTCTTTTACAATGCCCAGCTTTACAATTTAGAAGAACTATAAATACTGATAAAATACAAACAGAAATACAGTTCTTTACACTGACTGCGTTTACATGCACTTAATAAACCCAGGCAATAGTGACTTCAAAATTGATGGTTAAATAATCAATTCTACGTTTTCTCGAGTACATACTTAAGTGTTTGATAGCCTTTGATTTTGTGGCACATTTAATTCTGGAAAATGAACCCAATTAAAGTCAAGTCTTTAGAATAGGCAGACCTGGCAACCGTGTCGAGTTAGGAAACCGGGTAACTGGTATATATGCTATGAGTAATTCGCTGACTGAGTTAAAATCCAGCTGTTGGATGTTATATCTGTATAAGAGGGAACATTAAACCATCCTGTACAACTTCTGTGGTTCATCACATCTCACTGATAACTGGACATAAATCATGTGATTGAAACAAGCAAATAATATTTTAATATGTGAAAAGCAAAGCAATACTAATAAATACAGTAAATACAGGAAAAAGGCAAATCTTCAGCTGGTAATAAGTAAAATTTTACAAATAAAAAGTGCATTTTGATAATCACATGCCTATTTAAAACTGAGACACAGAAAAACATGCAAAGAAATTTAATAATTAAAAAAGAAATTTGCATCATCATCATCCAGTTCAATGTTACTATTTTTAAATAAACATGTTTCAGTTATTTATTAAATAATTTAGTACTTAAATATGTGAGTGTGTGTGTATTTTGGCTTCTCTAGTAAGAGTGACTTTCAGAAACTCTTCCCTTTTTACCTTTGTAAAAAATATTACATTTGATTTTCTTGTCTCATCTAAGCTGGAGAAATAAAGTAAAAATAGAAATGAAAACTTAATATAGTTTTTGCACGTAGATTGTTCATTTCAAATCTAGAGAAACTTATAAAAAAGCTTACTGTAGGGTCCTGGGACCGGATTCAAGGAAGTTTCTTTAGAAGCAAAATCTGCTTAAATTTGTTTTTTCTTAACTTCAGTCTTAAGAAAAAAGATATGGAAAATGGCTATTCTTCAAATAACTAATTAAGAATGATCATTTTTCTTTCTAGGGATGCACCGATTTGATATTAGGATCAGATATCGGTCCCGATATTAGAATAATATATAAATATAGTTTAAGATGTTTGACTCGTTTTTTATTTTGAATTTGATGCTGTACCAAGGTCTTGCACAATTTGTATTGCTTTAGTTTACTTTAGCAATTTAGTACATTTACAGTGGTGTGAAAAAGTGTTTGCCCCCTTCCTGATTTCCTATTTTTTGCACGTTTGTCACACTTAAGTCTTTCAGAACATCAAACCAATTTAAATATTAATCAAAGACAACACAAGTAAACACAAAATGCAGTTTTTTAATGAAGGTGTTTATTATCAAGGGAGAAAAAAATCCAAACCTACATGACCCTGTGTGAAAAAGTTATTGCCCCCTAAACCTAATAACTGGTTGGGGTCGCCCTCAGCAGCAAACAACTGCAACCAAGGATTTTATGATAACCTGCAGTGAGTTATTTTTACAGCGCTGTGGAGGAATTTTTAAGCCACTCATCTTTGCAGAATTGTTGTAATTCAGCCACATTTAGAGGGTTTTCCTCCAGCATGGACGGCCTTTTTAAGGTCATGCCACAGCATCTCAATAGGATTCAGGTCAGGACTTTGACTAGACCACTCCAAAAGTCTTCATTTTGTTTTTCTTCAGCCATTCAGAGCTGGGACCTGCTGGTGTGTTTTGGATCATTGCCTGCTGCAGAACCCAAGTTTGTTTCAGCTTGAGGTCACGAGCAGATGACCGGACATTCTCCTTCAGGATTTTTTGGTAGACAGCAGAATTCATAGTTCCATTTATCACAGCAAGTCTTCCAGGTTCTGAAGCAGCAAAACAGCCCCAGACCATCACACTACCACCCCCATATGTTACTGCTGCTATAATGTTCTCTTTCTGAAATGCTGTGTTACTTTTACACCAGATGTAATGGGACACACCTTCCAAAGAGTTCCACTTTTGACTCGTCAGTCCACAGAATGTTTTCCCAAAAGTCTTGGGGATCATCAAGATGTGTTCTGGAAAAACTGAGATGAGCTTTAATGTTCTGTTTTCTCAGCAGCGGTTTTCGTCTTGGAACTCTGCCATGCAGGCCATTTGTGCCCAGTCTCTTTCTTATGGTGGAGGCATGAACACTGAGGTTAACTGAGCCAAGTGAACCCTGAAGTTCTTTGGATGTTGTTGTGGGGTCTTTTGTGACCTCTTGGATGAGTCGTCGCTGCGCTCTTGGGGTAATTTTGGTCGGCCGGCCACTCCTGGGAAGGTTCAACACTGTTCCATGCCGTTTGTGGATAATGGCTCTCACTGTGGTTCACTGGAGTCTCAAAGCTTTAGAAATGGCTTTATAACCCTTTCTAGACTGATAGATCTAAATTACTTTCTTTCTCAATTGTTCTGAATTTCTTTGGATCTCGGCATGATGTGTAGATTCTTTTGGTGTACTTCACTTTGTCAGGCAGGTTTTATTGAAGTGATGTCCTGATTGAGAACAGGTGTGGCAATAATCAGGCCTGGGTGTGGCTAGAGACAGTGAACTCAGGCGTGATAAACCATAGTTATGTTTTAACAAGGGGGGCAATCACTTTTTCACACAGGGCCATGTAGGTGTGGCTTTTTTTCCTCCCTTAATAATAAACACCTTCATTTAAAAAGTGAATTTTGTGTTTACTCGTGTTGTCTTTGACTAATATCTAAATTGGTTTGATGTTTTGAAACACTTAAGTGTGACAAATATGCAAAATAGGAAATCATACCACTGTATATCTGTGTAATTTTTTATATTTTGTTTTACAAAGTGAGTAAAGTAATGTTTTAGGCAGTACTGATGCCTTAGGTCTCTCCCACGTGGTGAGGTATATGGTCTATGAATTCAACAGTGGTATCGGATTGATATCAGGTATCGACCGATATGCAAAGTTTAGGTATCGGTATCGGAACTGAAAAAGTTGGATCGGTGCATCCCTATTTCTTCCCTAATTCTAAGACAAAGTGGTATTCCTGAAAACATTCTGTTATTAAAAGTTTTCTTAACCGTACGATAGGCTCACACTTGTATGAAATTTGGATGCTTATTTGGAAAAACGTTTTTATAATAATACTAATAATAATCATATGAATGATGATCAGTGTGTGTTATCGCTGTTCAGTAAGCGTGTACACAGCGCACCTTAGCTCAGCTCATTTCCTCAGTGCCTCATGCATTACAGCCTCGCGCTTAATCTCATCACCCTCACTGTTCTGTACGTCTGTCCGTTTTAGACGCGCCGTACGTTAATCTCTCCGGTCAGTCCTGCTGAGCTCAACGATGTGCAGATCTCTGCTCGTCACTTTCTGTTTCGTGACCTTGCGAAGCCTCTTTATTTGCCCCGAGCGTTTTCTAGCGTACCACAGGCATCATCAACTTCCAGATGAAATAGAGCAGCGCAGGCAGGCTTGGAAAGGACGCAGCGTTCGTCATGGCGTCGGCGCCAGCGTTGCCATGTCGTATCAGTCTGCTGTGACGGCTTGACCTTGACGCTGTTTATCTCGCACGCGATTCCAGTTTGCTAAGCCTGAGGGTTTGTGTTCATGAATATGCAGATGAGGGAGTTTTAAAGTTTGATAGAACGAGGCTTCTTTAAGACGAGGTCGCTTAGTTAGAGTTAAAACGGAGTTCAGGTGGAGCACCAGCTTACGATTGATAGATTAGACTGACGGTTATATTCCTACAAAAATAAATAAACAAATAAACAAGGGGACAAAAAGCTCCTCTTTCTGAGTCTGTGGGACACCTGACCAGGCTGGATGGCACCTCTGGAATTTGAACCCGAGTTCCTAATTTGAGAGGTCGTTTAGGGCACACTGACTGCATAAACACATTTCTCATGTCCACACTTTTCTTTTTTTTGCATTGGTCTAAGGTCTTTACACTCTAGACAGAATGAGCAGATAGTAGTTTAGTACAGCAAATTCAAAATTAATTGGTTCCAGAAGGCCGTTTGTACGAGCTCGGAATAAAATATCTCCATAACAACCGATATGTATAGGATGGATCTGTTCCCGACCCCCAAAGGATTGTTTTTTACGCTTATATTTGAATGCAATTAATGATTAAAAGCATGAATAAAGTACAGGAACGTATTACAAAGCATAACATCAGTACAGACGTGAAATAAGGGAAAATAAAGGGAAACTTTATAGCCATTGAAGCGAACGCAGTTTCGGTACATCTTCTCTCTGGGACAGACTGAGGGAGTGTCTGAAATCGGACCCAAACAGTAAAATAATATATATTTACATAATAATATAATATAATATAATACATAGAATATGCCTGTGATCACGCCCTATTTCATCTTCTTTTTGGACTGGATTATGTGTATTGTGGTTGGAAGACCGCACCATTTGGTGTTTTATTTAGGGCGCCGGTGTTGAAATTGGGGGCAAAAAAGGCATTCGGATGTATATGAACACTTTATGAAGACTAGGATAGTGTTCGGGAACGGACTAATCCTATTTACTTTACTTCTTATGGGGAAATTCAATTCGGACTCCCAACGGTATTCCGGAACCAGTTAAGAATTCCACTGTATTTTAATGTGCTTATATGAAATGGCTGCATTCAGGAACACAGATGGTATAAGTAAGCGTGATATCCAGGCGATGGTTCCATCCTGACCTTTAGTGCTGCTGCTGGATCATCTGACCTGCACTTTTCTCTGTCTGTGTGTGTGTGTGTGTGTGTGTGTGCATGTTCCAGGTGGATACGCTTCGCCATGTTATCAGTCAAGCAGGAGGATACAGTGACGCCCTCGCTGCCACTCAGATCTACAGTCCACAGGGCCTCAACGTAAGATGCAGACATGTATTTATATAAAGTCATAGATAATATTAAACACAGTAAGAATTTCTGTCTCTACACTGTCTGGACTCTTATTAAATACAGTAAATAAACAGATGCATTAGTAGTGAATGATATCTTTGTAATGAAGTATTAAGCAGTGCTTCCAGACGTTGAGTCGTGACCACACACTGACTCGAGCACACACACACACACACACACACACACACACACACACAGAGTGAACAGTGTGTAAAATCTCACAGACAGTCCGTGATATGTGGCAGTAATCGATCAGACAGTGTAACGTGAGAGCCGAGCACAGACCCGGGGCAGCAGTCTGCACATGTTGGTCATATCACACGTCTTTCATGTGAATGGCGCTGACGCCGTGAGACCGCTGTGTGCTGGGAGGATTAAATCCCCCCCCCACACACACACACACAGAGTCTTGTTTAACGTATGTTTAAGGGGACTTTGCAATGACGTAACGATTAATTTCGCTTACTAATGCTACGCCTACACCTAACCCTAACCTTAATCTCTTTGGCTCTTTTGGTTTTCCATATAAAAGATCGGGAACAGCAAAATGTCCTGACAAGGTCAAAAATATCTGATGTTATTCCTAACTATGGAAGGCTACCATGTGACTAACCGTGAGATCGCAGGTCGGCGTGAGATTTAAGAAAGCAGATTGTAAATGTTGGGAGGTGGGCTCTACTGTATAAATGGTCACACGCACACATATGTACCTATACACTACGGTGCAAAAGTTTTAGGCCACCATTAGATTAGATATAGCATCGTTTTAGCAAATACTATATATATACTGGTATAATGACCATATATAATTATTTCTCCGTCTCTTTATTAGAATCCAACCAGAAAATTTGTATGCAATATTGAAAAACTGACAGAAATCTGATAAAAACCAGCCTCTCTTATTAGGAGTTGTGCTCCCCAATGCTAGAGGGTTTGTTCTCCGCTGACCCCTGCGCCACGATCACTCAGTGTCGTACTGGGCCCACGCTCTCCCCTGCTACCCCATGCTTGGCACGCGTTCTGCCCGCCAGGGTGTTTCCATGCTGCTTGTGTCTGGCTCTACCCCTGAGTCGCTTGCGCCGAGTTCCGCCATTGAGCTGGCAGCACCGAGCTCCGCCCCCGACCTGTCAGCGCTAAGCTCCGCCCCTGAGCCGCTCGTGCCGAGCTTCGCCCCTGATCCGCTCGCGCCTAGTTGTGATCCCGAGCCTGGCTTGGTGCCTGGTCCATGTTGTCCCACCCCTTCACTGGACCCTTGTGTTTTAGCGCCTCCCGTCGACCGGGGCCTAGCGACAGGCTAGGAGAGGTGCTAATCATGCTTGTGTGGGTACTATTAGGAGTCACGCTCCCTTTCCGGCTTGGGCATGCTCGGGGCGATCGCGCATGCCCAGCGCTCATGTAGCTCTGATTGTGTGATTGGTGAAACCTGAGGGTCAGAATATTTAAGCACACACTCTAGCCCTGTCAGGTGTCGCATCATTGTATACATAGACCCCTTTTGAGACCTCACCTGTCTCGCGTTTGTGCATTCGCGGCTTTGCGTTTGTTGTATCAGGGAAAGCAGGTTCATAGACTGCCAGCAAATGTACGGCTTGGAGGCCCGAGGTGACCGCTAGGGTTTAGCTTTTGGTTAGTGTAGGGCGTTTACCTTTCCCGCAGCCTCGCCGTCTTCTCGGCGGCTTTGGCTCGCCCGCTAGTCTCTCACTCGCCGTCAGCCCTTTTGGGCTTTATGTCACCCCTCCTTACTGTGATAGCGGGAAGTAGCACTCCCCACGCGATTGCATTTTCAAAGGACGCTGCGCTGCTCATTCAGCCTCGTCCTTTTGTTTCCGCGTCCGTGTCACGCTCCCTAAGCCAGGGGAGGACTGTGACACGGCTTCGCGGCGGTCCGCTCGGGTACCGACGGTCTGTGCAAGCGTGGACCCGTTCATGCTGTTTGTGTAAGGAGCTACTCCGTACAGCGTTACCTTTGTTTCATTTGTTTTCCTTTTTTCTCCGCGGCGGCTGAGTGGCGCGTTCGGTTTGCACAGTCGTTACCGCCGCCAGCACCCAGGGTTTGTTCCCCACCATTTTCACGATTTCTTATGACAATAAATGATTAGCTATAGCTTGCTTAACGCTGATACACACTCCTCTCACGGTTCTAAGTAGTGGGACTTAAAACTTTTTTTGTATTCCACGTAGATTTAAAAAGGAAAATAAAACCTTGAATATAAAATGACCCATTAAAATCTGGCCACTCTCCTGCTGGCATCAGGTGCCCATGTGGGTTGACTCAAAACAGGAGGTCTGTCCATGGTTGTTTGTTTGTTTATTTAAAGTTGCATCAGCAGTAGTCACATCCATACCGGGACAATTTAGAGAAACCAGTTAACCTAATGCACGTTTTCAGGAATCCGAGGCAGAGCTGTGAGGCTGTGAGAGCTGTGAGGCGACCACGCTAACCGCTTGTGCCACCTGATATGTGACTGTGTTTAGGACATGGATGGTCCACCTGTAACTCCAATAAAATGAACCAGAGTACACACGTTAAACCAGGACCAGCATCCATTAATAACCTCATAGAAAAAGATTGTGCTACACTAGGCGTACTTATGAAGAGCTAAGCATCTAAAAGGTCAGACTGCGCACCTTAAATGAGTTTTAGATTCATACTAAAGGCCATGTTCTTAAGAGCAAACCCCCAGTGTGCACTGAAATGTGTAGTTTACCCTTTTTGAAGTTAAGATAATCTTTGTTGCTTTTAGAGTATAATTATTTGCCAGTTAAGGTATTGCGATATGAAGAAGTAAAAAAGAAAGGGATGAATTTTCTCTCCTGAGTTTGTATATCATCGTTCTGTTGTCTGGTTCACATACTTTTTCCCAGTACGGTGGTCACCTCACCGGGTACTCCGGGTTCCTCCCACATTCCTCAGTAGTGTTTATGTCTTGTTACAAAGAGCTTTGGGTATGATATTAGAATAAAACACGTTTTAAGCCTACAGAGCGATCACATGACTGAAAAAAATCCGAAGAATAAAAACCTTTATGAGCCTTTATGGCGCTGTTACAGATTGAGCTTTTAACAGCTCACACACTCGCGTCTCTGATTACATTCAGTCCAGTGCAGGTCAAGTTTAATGAGTTTCATTTTGCTTAAACTGAAACAATCTCACAGAGAGTTCAGAACGCCCTTAAACGCTGAGGGCTTTACTGACACGGCCTGGAAATATCTCCGGTTTAAATGGGAGGGTTAATAAAAACCTTTTATTCCCCCTGCGTTATTATCCCGGATCTTTTATTCCATTTTTCCCTGATAATGACGGGGCCTGGATGTGCCGGAGCGCTCTCTCCTCCCGGCCGGCTCTGTAATTACGCCTTTAATGCAGACATCGACTGTCACCAAAGCTGAAGATTGGAAAGTTTTTTTTTTTTTTATTCTGATTACAGACTGCCTCTGTCTGAAATAACAGGCTTGGAAAATAAAAGGCTGCCAAAGCCCATTTCAAGCATTTTGGGGTCTTTTTTTTTTTCTTTTTTTTTTTTGGATGGCATTGAAATTGCTATTAATGTCCCGAACGCTCCTTAGGCACCCCCTGTCACGTAGATGTGAAATGGCCTTCATTTTTGCTCCCCATTAGACTTTGCTTCCTTTAGTAGATGTGATAATTTGCAGTAATTAATTCCTCCATCATCCGTCGCTGAAAAGTCGAGCTTGGAAATGACTCGTCCTGTGCTTCATTTACTGTCATTTCTTATAATTGTCTGCTTCGGGCTTCGCTTACTGACTGGGAAACGTGTGTGTGTGTGCGTTTGTACGTGTGTGTGTGTGTGTGTGTGTGTGTGTGTGTGTGTGTGTGTGTGTGTGTGTGTGTGTGTGTAGAGATGAGGGTATTGTCTTTTGTTCACATTTTTAAGGAATGTCAGGATAACACACACAGGGGGGAGGAGAATGTGTGAAAGAAAGAGAGAGCCCCCTGCTCCACTATATTAAGCTGCATCACTAAAAGTAGGGAGTGTTTGACTATGCAGAAACGAGGTAGGAATTTTCCATCGACCTCAGCTATGCTTAAAATGTGACAAATGTCCTGCCAGTGATGAAATTCTCCCCCCTGATAAAGCTGCAAAGTTTCAGACTGTCAATAGGTGGCGCCTTAATCCTACATTAAACTTGTAGCGCCGGATGATGTCCAGCCCCTGTCTGTTATCAGAGTCGTTATATAAGGAGGAGACTGGGCACTGGTTCAAATAGAAACGGGACTGTAGTAGAAGCTCCGCCCCATCAGTAGAACCAGTCGGAAATTGGTCAATTGGAAAATGTGTCGGGGTGGTCTTAGTCTTGGGCGGGATACAAGTTTAGACTGTAATTTCTTTTAATTGTATGAGACCGAAATAAAGAAGGAATGTCTTTTATCAAATGTAAAACCAATAATCGTGAACTGGATCAAACCATGGCTAGAGTGCATCATTACACCCCTAATAATGACAATAAACTCGTCAGACTGGCATTTCTTTCGGTGTACAAACTTGTACATACTTGTTTACATGAAATATTAATCTGTATTCCCTTAGTGTAGTCTTTTTATCTTCTTCTTTATTTTCCAGGCGAACGGAGGCTGGCCGGACGCACCGACCCCGTCCTCCATCACCTCACCTACAGAAGGACCTGGAAGCGTTCAGTCTGACACGTCTAACTAATATTCCCAGGACTCGCCTCTCACACACTCCACACACTCCGTACGCACTCTCTCCACCTCACTTCAGCACTGCAGGTCATTTCTAACACACAGTTTCTCACTAAACGTCATCAAAAAGAAAAAAAACACACATTTGTACATGTTTCACCGCAGCGTATGTATGCTCTGCGTTCAGTACCGAAACAAACCGCCGGTGTTTATGTTTATTTGAATTCTTCATTCTACCTCTCGGAGAAAAAAAATGTTAATATGAAAACAAGAGCAGTCTGAAGGAAACTGTAGCGGTATGTCAGTGGGGAGTCTTAATCGGTACCAGACAGCGCAGTTGGTTCATCGACGTGTTTAAAGTCGTTTATTATATTTTTTAAAAGTAGAGTAACGGATCTTTCAATGTTAGAAGGAATTAGAAGCTACTACGAAAAAACGATGTTCGTTTTACATCGCGGTAATGTGGAGGCACACAAACTGCTGTACCTACCGCGGACTTGGTCTGGTCCGTATCCCACCACTGGCGAGGACAGCTTTCGGTTGTGTTCAAAGTTTCTTTCAGTTTCCTGTCACTACAACGTCCAGATGTGTGACTTCCTGACGCTATGTTTGATTCAGCTGATTGTTTTTCTGCTTTGCTGGCTGTTTCCATCTCGCCAGAGGCTCAGCGCCACTCTGGGTTCGTGTGACGCACCGCGAGCAGGGGTGCCCCCACGTTACAATTGGTTTAATTCTCTGAGTTTCTTGCATAAAGGAAATGACCAAATACAGAGTCAAATAAGTCCAGCATTGAAATAAAATGCTGCTATGTAAGCAGACTCATCTTTAAATCATCATTAATGATGCTGGACTTATGAAACTGTATACAAATCCCAGATGTCTCTCTCTCTCTCTCTCTCTCTCTCTCTCTCTCTCTCTCTCTCTTTTCTGATCTGTGAGTCATTAATCCATCTGCGTTCACACTCCCTTCATATGTCATCTGTTTTTTCATGACCGAAAACCGAATTTAGACTTTAGATCTAATCCACTTTTCTAAGAGCCATCTGATCTACACCGTGTCCTCAGTCTGACCCTCAGAATTCATGACACTTTTACATGATCGTAGCTTCACGTCTGCTATCATACAGAAATGATAGCATCAAATTAATATAAAAAAATAGTCTTTCGCCTTAAGCTAACAGACAGAACTGGAACAGAACCCCACGATGCGAATCTTTGCCAAGTCGACACCCTGGTAGTTTTGGACACCAGGAGGCGAGACTCCTCACCAGCTCGGAGGCCAGGGGCGGGATCCAGACCATTGTAGCTCGGACGTAGAGCGCTTGTGTCCTGCCTTTGGACTCTTGCTGTCGGGTTCTGTCTTAATTCTGTCTGTTTTGGAGTTTAGGTCTCTCCTAGGGGGTTCCAGCATTTCAGGTGTTCCTCAGATCATGGGTTAGAGTCTGTGGTGCACAAACAGACCCCGGTCGTGATATGTACAAGCTTACAAACAATTATTTATACAGTAAATTGTTTCAGATGAGCCTTTATGTTTTAGATACTCAGCTATAGACCAATTTATGGCTCGAGTCGCACCAATGCCAACTGCCACTGTTAGGTCATTAATCCACAACTGTTGGATTACTGGGTTGCACCTCATAAGACTGTATGAAGTTGCTCTGGATTAGAACTACAGGTGTAACGATGCATTGCGGATGCAAAAATGGGATGATGCATCGTCTGTCTAATTGGATTATAGATCCTTGATTTTTGCATCTTACGCAATTCCATTTGTGAACACCAGATGGCGCGGTCATCCTCGGACACGTGTCCCGTTCTCAGTGAGAATCCCAATTTCTTTTAATTGCAGGGGACTTTAGTCCATAAGATAACACTTTTATTGTCAGTGTACAATTATACAATGAAATTAGGATTGCTGTTTCAGAACAGTGCAAAAACAGAATAAGGGTCACACAGACAGATTAAATCAGTCAAAGACTTTTGATTAGTATTGCACTGACATAATAAAAATAAACATTGAATACAAGAAATATTGTACAGATGTATTGCTCTGATGGAATAGGGCATTTTGTTTACAATTTTAAACCTAATGTTCCAAATAATTTATTTTAGTTGCAAGGGACTAAAGTTTTATTGTTAAGAAAACCTATACAAGAAAATGTCCATTGTTTACACTACAGAAATAAAAAAAGAATGTCTTTTGTCAAATGTAAAATCAATAATAATGAGAAAATCGAATCGTGAACTCAGTATCATGAATTGGATCGCCCCGAATTAGAACGTCTGCTAAATTCTGTAAATGTAGAGCAAACACCAAACAAAAACAAACTGAAGCAGCAAGTTAAAAAAATAGATGTGACTTAAACACACGGCTGTGATGGCTGACCTCTAAGGGTTAATAGTAGGAGATTGGTCCATAATTTAGTACGTACAGGTGGAATGGATATATTTGCATAAGAGCTCATTTAGGAAGTTGGGAAGGAAAACATCTTGATAGACAATCATCGATCCGTCTATAGTAGCTAAATGGATTAGAAAGTTTCTCCTTTCTGTTATTTTTAGCCCCCTTGTCCTGGCCAGGGTGATCCTTTCAGGACTATCAGTTCAGGTCAGTGATGGATATAAAGCGCGGTGTGAACGCAGCTCGATTCATTTTCAGGCCGCTTTAGTGTCCGTTGTCCTTGGAATGTAGGAATCAAAAAAGTGTTCAATCAACATGTCATACATTTGTGGAGGGATTCGTTCGCAGCCTTGTGCAAAAGCCCGTTCAGCCCTGCTCCACTGAGCTGTCGAAGTTTAAGTGTTCAGTATTTATTTAGTGTCTGTTTATTTAAACTGTTACTAAGAACTTATTCAGAAGATAATTAATTCTTACAGATAACATCTAGGCCGCCCAAGGAGGTCGGGTCTGTTTTTGAGTGTCGGTCCTCGCAAGGTTTCTTTTGTATAATGTTTGGGGATTTTCCTTGCCACTGTCGCCCTAGGCTTGGGCTTTAGGATCGGCCTCATAATTTGGAAGATAATCTAATATTGTAAAGCTGCTTTGAGACGATGCTCCATTGTAAAAGGCGCTATAGAAATAAATCAGATGTGACTGTGCCAGACCATTCTGGTCTGCTGACCTTCTCGGTCCCTAACCTGTTGACCCTTCTTGGTCTCAGTCACCAGGCCCTCCTGGTCTGTCCCCGCACCAATCCTAAGGATGGCAAGACACCTCGGCAACTCAGACGTCCATCCCTGAGCCGGTCTCGTTCTTATGCTCTGTCTAGATTTCCAGATTTTCCAGATTTCCGCCTCCCCAGGGGGCTCCGGAGTTACGGGCGGCTCGGAGAAGGGGGCTGGGTCACCGGGTGTGTGGAACACGATCCAGACCAGGGCAGCCCCTGTCACTACCATTCCATCATAATTCCTGAGTCAAATTAAAGTAGGGGGAGAGGAAAGTCATTTGGGACTGGCAGTATGTTTCCGATCCTGATTCTTTATTATGGGTTCATATAGCGGGATGGTGGTGGTCACATAGCGGTTTAATATTATACTGAAGTTCTCAATTAGAAATTCAAGACCTGTAGCTTGAGCGGGGGGGCTGAAACTTTTGCTTCAGGCTGCGTCTGTTTCCGTTGTGTATTTTGTTGCAAATGAGTGGAGCTTTGGTTCTGTGTAGATCTCATTTGCTCTCATTTCCTCTGTGTTTTGTTTTGTTTTTGAGGCGCCGTCTGTACATTGAACATAATCTTTATGTCCACTAATGACGGAAACATTAAGCCGTTACGCTCCGTGTGTGTGTGTGTGTGTGTGTGATTACATGTAATGTCATTTCCTTTCTGCTTCTCTCTGACTGAGATGTTTCCCTCCTGTAGGGGAATGTACAGTATTATAATTGTAAGTTTACGGATCGGAAAGATTGTAAATGATTAATTTTATTTTATTTTTGTCTCCATGTGCAGGATGGATCTCTCGCTGTGTTTCAGTACTGCTTTTAATTTAAACACACCCTTATCGGCATCTCCGCGTGATATTTCCGAGCGTGAAAAGCTCATTGCAAAGACAAGTTAAATAAATAAATAAATAAATAAATAGCCAGTCATTTAAAAATTAAAGCAGATATTATTATTATTATTATTTTCCATGATGAAGCTCAAAATATGGCAAATGTTTTGGGACCCTGATCAGATTTAGTACAGCTGATTTTATAAATGAATAAAGGTGTTAAAACGATTTCTCACAACCTTTAATAGGACACATTTTATACATACATTTTCAACTAAATTGAACAGCCTAGACCCCAAGGTTTCTTTTTTGTAATGCCCTTCATTTTTTGTAACATATTCATTGATTGGATGCTGATGATATCCAACTGGTGCTGTTTTACCAGCTCGAAATGATTGGCTGCCAAGATGGCCATCCCCTACCCAGTTCGGGGGCACGCTTATGCCCGCACCCCATGTTCACCAGAGCCCCCATGACTGTGAATTTGGAAGAACCAGGGATAAAACGTGACAACTAGTCATCTGTGAGGCAGTAGAGAAAGCACAGGATAGTACACGTGTTAAACGAGACCCCACTGACATCACTGAAAGTAGGCGGGGTTTTGCAGACGTAGGAACAAAGCAGAGTTCTCTGAAAGAAATAACACAGATAGAGCTTCCATAATCCAAACTTTTGGATAAGAGGGCTTGATGGTGCATCCAGATCCAGTTCAATACGTTTTATGAATTGCCTGATTAATCCGTGTCTTATTCAGCTCAGCAGCGTACAGATCCGCAATTCCTTATTTCACCTGTAGAGGGTGTTCTGACGAGGCTACATCACAAACCTCGCAAGTTTAAAGGTTATGGAGATGGAACGATACGAGTTTTTGTCTGAAAGCACAAAGGATGGAAGTTGAAAGATTATTGGGGAAAAAAGGAACAGATTTTTTTAAAAATGTATGAAATCTTCCTGCCGGGAGTGGTACCCATCTCCTAAATAAACTGTATTCACCTCAGATTCGTGGCTCATCAACGTCAGCGTTATTCTTTATACGCAAAGTTATACGCAATTCATCAGTTATCCTCTAGACGGTGTTCTCACTAGGCTACATCACAAAGCTCACACTAAACCTCCAGCGTCGTATGATATTTAGTCTGTGAGCCAGATCAAATCGCTGCTCCCTCTAGTGGATGAGTGATGAATTGCTGTTCATTAACATGAGCTCTACATAGACAGGTTAAAAGCTGACGCTAATTCGGTCCGATCTAATTTCATTCAGTCAGTGAGGGGATGCCGATAAAGTTGTGCATTTTAAAATCAGGTCTGGAACGTGGACAGCGTGAGCGTAAGGTTTCAGGATGTGTGCGTTCGCCGTAACAGCCGCGTACTGCTCTTAACCAAAACCCTTGTACAAAACCTGTATCCGAAATGTAATATAGCGCTTCTTCTTCTTCCTGTACGTTCTTTCTTAGCCTCTGAGTTTCCTGTAGCGTTTGTAAAGCTGCTTCTCTCTCTGCGTGTGCTTTGATTTCTGGCCCGTTCAGGACGACGCGACGCTCGGCGTGTAGCTTCTCCACCTAATTGACATGAACATTATTGGAAAAAGAATCCGTTCTTGGTTGAAACTATACGGCCGTCTGTCACGGCCGGCGTAATGAAGTTTGTTTTTCTGTACATTGGATCAGAATCCACTTAAAGGGGAAGTCATTACGTTAATGTAATTTGTAGTTTTCGTGTAAGCTATGCTTTCGCAGGTAATGCTCTGTTAAACTGACCTTTTACCCTCCGATGAACTCGGGAAAAGTGTAATGCCGTCTTTCGGACGGGTTCGAGCCTCACTCAGCTCGAGTCTGGGTTAAGATTCATACTATTATTTCACGTTTTACAGATGGTACACTAAATGTGAATGCTCTAATGGTTCTCCTGTCATTGTTCCTTTGCCTTTGTTTGTCTTTGGTTACTTTTTGTTCTTTGTACTTTTATTTATCAGCGTTGTACTCCAGTGTACCATGTTAAACTAAACCCTATAAACCGAGCTGTTTAACAGTTTAAAACTGTATATATTTTTGTGATTGGACTGCAACATGAGTAGATGATGATGATGATGATGATGATGATGTACCATACGTGTGGAGGTTCGAAAACACTTTTATAAATCACCCGTCCCACAAAACGTCATGTTTATCTTCAATAAATGTTGTATTCACTGAAGCATGCTGATCCACTCACGAAAATGTTTGACTGATGAAAAGTTGGGGCCACCCGCTGGTCGAATTACATTCTGCACTTACTTTTGTGGAAAAAAAAACCTTCACAGCCACACAGAACGTGTCACATGAACAACGGTGCCCAGAAGGTTGTATCTATAAATGAGCCATTCCACCGAATGGGTGCCATTTCTGTCCCCAAGACATTACATTACAGCAAAGTGTTCTGCACAGTATATAATAATATGGTATATCATTTAAAGCATTAATAAAAACTACCTAGAACACTGAAAAATAGTATTTGTTAGCTATTTTTTGCATTGTGGTGTCACTCCATATCCCATCTATGCATTCAATATTTTTTATAAGAAATCCATAATTTTTTTAAATACATATTTTAAAAAACCTCTCCCCAGGTTTTCTCAGTCCTGTTCCCTAACATATTCCCAAATCAGAGAACATACTAAGTCACATGAGCTATAGGAAGCTGGATCATCTGGATCTTCTGTAGACCAAAAACAAGTTCTCTTACTCATATATGATATTGTAACTATGACTGAGAAGGTCAATCTCAACTTACTATCCTGTTACCGAATTATTTTGAGATTTGTTTATTGTAAATATACACATTTTTGGTAAATCATTAGAAAGTGCTCGGTGTCCTAATACTATTAGTTTGGACGCCATGTGGTTACAGGTTATGTATTTGTTAATTCTGTGCTGATATAAAGAGGAACAGGACTGAGTAACAGTAACAGGAGAAACCATATCAAAATAAAATAAAGTTGCTTGAGATGGACCAAAAGTCATTATTAATAGTTAAATGTGTGTTGTTAGATTCAGCGCTGGAGAAACTATATAAAATGAAGTTGAGTTTTTAAGAGTTACTTCAAGCAAATGGCACCGATTCGGTGGAATGACTCAAATATTAATATAAATATTAAAACCTTCTGTTATGAGGTTTAGGTTGGTGTTTCACCTGAAATTAACATCCAAACCACACTCCCTCCACCAGGTGCCGTCAGTTCCCCAGGTAGACGGTGCACGCGTCCCCACTGTCCTTATATTTAACCTTACCTTTGACAGATCTGACATGTGGGACTGTGGTAGCCTAGCGGTTAAGGTACTGGCCTATGGGTCAAAAGGTCCAAGGTTCAAATCCCACCTCTGCCAAGTCTTAACTGGAGACCGAGTCCAAATGAGGTCAAAACCAAGACAGCTATGGGACAAGGTGATATGGAAAAACAAAGAAAAAAGACACGAGGTTTTAGGTCTGAAACCACAAAACGAATTTTAAAGGTTATGGCGGGGAAACATTTTGTCTGAACGCGCTTAGTATCAGTCTGAATGTTGGAAGTTTAAATTAAGGGCAAAATAAAAAGGAGAGACGTACCAGGGAAGGAAAGCTAAACGACAGGCGTTTTGAAAAAATGTATACAATATTCCTGCTGGAAGTAGGAACCATGTAGTTCTGGTTTAAGAGAGTTCATAAGAGTGAAACGCAACCAAACCAGGTGTGTGTCCTGTTTGGAGCTGAGGAATGAAGATGAGAAGACGAAGCTGATCTGGTGAGTTTAGGCGTTAAACTGAAGTTATTTGAGCTTTTCAGTTGTTTTACACATTGGTTAAGCTGCTCTTTGTGTAGCAGGTATTTTAGTACCGTGTTTGTCAGTGACTAGGCCTATTTATGGCTAGATTTATCTGGAGCTGTTTGTTTGGGTTAATTATTGTTTCATTTTGTATATGGAATTAATTGAATCGAGCAATGTCGCGATTGTGTTAATCATGCGCCTCACGTTGAACTGGTCTTACGTTCTGCTGTTGATCTGTTATTTGTTTAAATGGATATTTATATCAGTGTTTTACTGCTGATGTAGCACAAGGCTTACTCTTAAGACCATAGTTTTTCTTTTAAGAGATTCGAGGAAACTAAAACGATAGACCGCTGTTACTTTTATTATATATTAAAACAATGCATACAAGGACAGCTCATATAGTTACCGTGCAACATTTCCTTTCAGTTGATGAGTGTATCTGTTAAATCGTTTTATTGCTAGATTTTGATTTTACAATAATTTACTTTTCACGACAGAGAGTAAATAGCTTCGTAATCAAATGTGAATAAATATTATTAAACAAAACTCATATTTTAACGCCAAAAACGTTTTGCTTTGCTGAAATAACAGGTCTAATTGTGAGAAGTGTAGTTGACCACTAGACGGAGCTGTTGTTTAATGAAAGACTCTTATTATTATAGTACTTAATAAGAAGCCACTTGTTGTTTTACAGCCTGTGTTTTACTGACGGTACTGTTTTATTTACCGATTTATTATTTATTTTGTTATTATTTTTATGGGTGCGTTTTCAAACTGGGTGAAAAACGACGCATTTTTTAACTCTAATTGCAATAGGGGAAGTATTTTGAACACAGGTAGCACTGCATTTGTACTGCACTTTAAAGTCATTATGTTTTGCAATACTTTCCTACTGTGTGTTGTTTTTTTATACAGAGTTCACCAAGTACACATTTTGCAAGTATTGTACTCTTTATTACACTATAGAAACACTATAGCTTAGTCACCACAAGGTGGGAGTGTTGCACCTCAGAACAGGCGAAAACATCACATCTGTTCTGTAAGACCGGTCAAATTTTGCTCACCGTTTCCTTCCTCTAATATATTAAATAAAAAATAAATGGTAACGGTGCATTAAGACCAATAACAATGACTGGCTGCTCAAGGGACGTGACTTTAACTACAACCAGTTTATTAGAAGGAAATGAACTACTGACCCCATGATGCATTTCAGTACCTGGTAAACGCGCATCAGTATCTTGTACCTAATTATAATTGTTGTCTACTACAGTGTTTTGGGTAGCAGCCTACAGACAGTTTATAGCTTCGTTAGTTTAAAATGCTTGACTGTTCCTGTAATTAAATGTGATTCTGAGGCTGTAATATTATAAAACATGTTTTATATAATCACAAAGTCACTGCAGCTGCAGGGTTTCAGGTCAGTGTTGCTAAATCGAGCGCTCGAGCCTCCAGCGGTGTCCAACATCTGTTTAAGCTACAGTAACAGGTCTCTGTGCTTTCATTCAGACTGGTTGCCTGACGTTGAAAGATTCCCCAGGATTGTTTGGTTTGAGCTTTGAGCCCTGAGCCGTCCAGTCGGGGTGTGAATCCCTTACAGAAGAGACGATACGATACAGTATGAAACGATACAGTTAAGCAGGTAATGATTTGGTACCGAGATCCCAGTTGCCCTAAAGTGTGAGGAATTTAGAGACTCCAGTTGGCTTGAAGCTTGAGGAATTCGGTGAAACCAGTTGACCTGAAGCTTGAGGAATTCGGGGACACCAGTTGACCTGAAGCTTGAGGAATTCGGGGACACCAGTTGACCTGAAGCTTGAGGAATTTAGCGACTCCAGTTTGACCTGAAAGCTTGAGGAATTTAGGGACTCCAGTTGACCTGAAGCTTGAGGAATTTAGGGACTCCAGTTGACCTGAAGCTTGAGGAATTCGGCGACACCAGTTGACCTGAAAAGCTTGAGGAATTTAGACTCCAGTTAACCTGAAGCTTGAGGAATTTAGGGACTCCAGTTGACCTGAAGCTTGAGGAATTTAGGGGGACACCAGTTGACCTGAAGCTTGAGGAATTCGGGGACACCAGTTGACCTGAAGCTTGAGGAATTCGAGGACACCAGTTGACCTGACGCTTGAGGAATTCGAGGACACCAGTTTGACCTGAAGCTTGAGGGGAATTCGAGGACACCAGTTTGACCTGAAGCTTGAGGAATTTGGGGACACCAGTTGGACCTGAAGCTTGAGGAATTCGAGGGCCACCAGTTTTGGGACCTGATGAAGCTTGGGAATTCGGGGGGGGCGGGAGGGCACCAGTTGACCTGAAGCTTGAGGGAATTCGGGGACACCAGTTGACCTGAAGCTTGAGGAATTTGGGGACACCAGTTGACCTGAAGCTTGAGGAATTCGAGGGCACCAGTTGACCTGAAGCTTGAGGAATTCGGGGACACCAGTTGACCTGAAGCTTGAGGAATTCGGGGACACCAGTTGACCTGAAGCTTGAGGAATTTAGGGACACCAGTTGGCCTGAAGCTTGAGGAATTCGGGGACACCAGTTGGCCTGAAGCTTGAGGAATTCGGGGACACCAGTTGACCTGAAGCTTGAGGAATTTAGGGACACCAGTTGGCCTGAAGCTTGAGGAATTCGGGGACACCAGTTGACCTAAAGCATGAGGCCATTTAGAGACAGGCCAAAATGTCTCCTGGTCCTGTTTTTGTTCCCGTGCTGTTCTTTATTCCTAGTCCATGTTCTGATCTTTATTCAGTCTCCGTCTCACACACGTTCTGCTTTAACCAATAAAACACTCACGTACTTCTAATATCTCTAAAAATGAGTTTGATTTAAATAATTATCAATCACTTTGATGTTTCATTCTTGTGCTTTTCCTTTTCTTCTGTCTTTTATCCCTTACTCATTCTCTTTGATCTCAGAATTGTTCTCTTTGATCTTTTATCCTTCATCATGCCGTTCTCTTTCATCTTTTCTCTTCGTTTATATTTTTTTCAGGTTGATGTTTTATCCTTGTTTTTCGTGATCTTGTCCTTTTATAGGCTTCATGCTGGTCATTGCTATCGCCCCTCAGCTCCAGAGATCCCAGGTTCGATTCCTGGTATGACTGCACCTGTTTGCATGTTCTCCCTGCACTGTGTGGGTTTTCTCTGGGTCCTGTGGTCTCTGATCTTTATTCTTGTTCTATGATAATAGAGCTCTTATGTGATCTGTTATCCTTGTACCTGTGCTCTTATTGTAGAGCCCATTGATCTTTTACACTTGTTCTTGTTCTCCTATTTTCGAGCTGTTATCCTTGTTCCTGCTCTCTCAGGGAAAGCCGCTTTGATCTTTTTTTTTTTGGTCCTGTTCTCTTACTGTAGAGCTGTTTGATCTTTTGTTGTTATACGTGTTCTCTTATGGAACGATCTCTTTGATCTTGTTCTATGATTATGGAGCTCTTTGATCTTGTCTCCTTGTACTACTACTTGTACTACTTTTATGTTCTTTGATTGCGGAACCCTTTGATCTTTTATCCTTGTACCTGTTCTTTTATTGTAGAGCTCTTTGATCTTTTTTTTTATCCTTGTACATGGTCTTTGATCTTTTGTCCTTGTACTTATTTTACTGTAGAGCTCTTTGATCTTTTATCCTTGTTTTATGATTGCAGAACTATTTGATCTTTTGTCATTGTTCTTTGATTGTAGAGCTCTTTGACCTTTTTTGATCCTTGTACTTTTTTTTTTTTATCTTTTATCCTTTGATCTTTTATTCTTGTACTCGTTCTTTGATTGCAGAACCCTTTGATCTTTTATCCTTGTACTCGTTCTCTTTTTTTCAGAGCTGCTGATCTTTTATGCTTGTACCTGATCTCCTATAATAAAACTCTTTGGTGTTTTGTTGGTTATTCCCTTGATCTTTAATTGTTTATTCTCTAATTGCAGAGTTTTTGTTGTTATTATTAGTTGATGTTAGTAGAACTTAGCATTCAGGCCAGTTTTATTTATAAAGTTCACAGACCTTTCTCAGTTCTTATTAATGATCTCATTAAATCACACCTTGTTTTCTTAAGTGCAATCTGGATGGAGAAAATTTAATGTTAATACAATGATTGCATATTTAATACTAAATACAGGACAGAGCAGACGGTGCTGATAACAGGGGTGTAACATGCAGAGAGGGGAGAAAAAGCCCTCAGGCCTCGTTAAAAGCACCTCATTAATGTTTGCTTAACCCCCAGTGCGCGCTCTACAGGTTCCAACCTTCTGAGTTATCAGAAATATCCAGACAGGAAGTAATTAATGCGTGCTGATTAAAATAAGCTCTGACATTCACATGTTTGCTCTGGTTTAGCCTTTAAGAGCTTAATTAAGGTAATTAGAGAACAGGGTCATGACTCGTTTACACACCGCAGAGTTAATGACTTCAGGCAGGTATTAAAGAGCTTAAATAAGGGTTTGTGTTTGAAAAGTGGATTTGAAATACTTGAATAAACTAAAGTAACTCTCATACAGCTGACGTAGTGTCTATGGTGTCCTGCTTTACTTAAATGGGGTGTGTCCACATACTTATGCACGCTATTCTGTGGAAAGGATCTCGTTCCACATCTCTGATCTGAATCCATGGTCCAGATCTGAGCTTTGTGTGACCCTGTTGCACTGGTACCCGCTCTTTCCTGACAGATGGTATGGACGCTTGGCGCGAGCGTGAGCGATGAAGCCACTGAAGTCCTCGGGGGTGTCCGAAACTAAAAACGTCTGCTCTTTAAGGGCGCTATGGGCTTGTTTGACCTCGTTACTGCTCAGAAACATCATGTCGATGCGACGCCGGGGTGTAAAATGTGGTCAGATTTTTGGTGTTTTAAACACGACACAGTGTTGAGCATCAGATGATCCGCTAGTGTTTGTGTAAGGTCTCAATTACTTTTACCTTTTGAATAATTAATTTACTCTTTAAAAAAATAGATAAGTAACCCTAGTTGGGCATCATACAGGCATGTTTAGCTGTGTCTGAGGGAGTGCCGGCTGGTGAGGTGGAGGATCATCCCTGGTTGCTGCACTGATGACCCCTATCAAGCCCTGCAAGGTGCTCCCTGATTCATGACAGGGATACGTTCCAGCAAATCCATCGTATGTTAAATTTATCATAAACTAAACTTGTCTAAAATATCCAGCCACCAGCATCTCGTGAGCACCGAGGAAGGATTAGAGAATGATGAACACAGACTGTAAGACAACAGATGAGCTACTATCTAATAAATGATGCTCCACCCAAACAGTACCTGATCTGTGCTGGTCCTGTGGGGGTCCTGACCATTAGAGAATGGAGTAAAGGGGACGAACAAAGCATGTAGAGAAACAGCTGGACTACAGAATGTAATTCTAGCACTACAAAGTGCTTCCATATGGTAAGTAGAACTGATCAAATGGACCTGCCAACAATATGAAAGGATGGCCAGTGTATGGAGCACTCTTCATGAAATGTTTGTGGACATAAAGGTGGAGTCGGAAGACAAACCGAGCTCCTGAAGGTTTAGCAAACATTCCAGACAGGGCCGAGTTGGAGGCAGTGTCGGAACAGGTTAAGTTCAGGAAGTCGTGAGATCAGACAGTCAGACAAGGACGAGGCGGAGCAGATGTCCGGAGGCACAGGATCGGTCAAACCAGGATAAGTCGATCCAGGGTTAAGCCAGGCTGTAATCACAACATACATTGGGGAGACATGTCCAATATTCAGATATGCTAAGACTGCTTCCTCAATATACTGACGTACAACAGATAATTAGACATACTGCACTCATTAGCTTTGTGTTACGTTAGGATCAGGCGTTGCTGTCGGGCTTATTGCTGTAACACCGTTCCACCGGCGAATCACGTCTTTAGAGCAGCTCTGAGTTACATTAAAGGTAACGTCAGTATGTCATTCTGTTCTGGAACTGTAATAGTGGAAGTAAATACAGTGGTACCTCGGTTCTCAACCCATTTTGACTAGAAACATTTGTCTCGGTTCTCGTCTTTGCTTAAACTTGTCTGAGTTGAGCCGCGTGACTTGATTCACGAGTCAGCTTCAGATTCACAATAGTCCTCCAGAGAAGATCTGCGCTATTTTTGTCGTGTTTTTCTTTATTTTGCATCTACAGGACTGTGTTCTCACTGCAAATAAATCTCCATGGGTCCTTAAAAGGTTAGTTATAAGAGCCAACCGTGAGCAAAACAGCAGCTGGAGTTTGTCAATAGAGTAAGTGTTTTGCTTTTCACTTTTAATCTGTTACTCACTAAACTACATGAGATTTTTCAACACTTTATTATAAAATAAGTTTTGTGATAATGATTTTGGCCAACTGTAGGTTAATGTGCGTGTTTTAAACAAGAACAGCTCTGCTATGATACAGTACAGATGCTCAAACACTCGATAACTCATCAGTTCATGATATATGTAACTTATGATGGATTTGTGGAACATATCCCCATCATACATCAGGAGCTCCTGTACTATAACTCCATTAATGCTGATAATGCCTTAAACGGGGGATTTTCTGGGGGTCTGAAACCCATTCACAATTTACATTATTCCTTATGGGAAACATTTACTCTGTACTTGTTTTCGGTTCTCGACGAGCCTTCTGGAACGAATTCATGTCGAGAACCGAGGTACCTCTGTAATTTGCTGAAAAAGTGTCAGTTATTTTTTGGTGAAAAGGGTTCATTTCGTTTACGACAGCTATGGCGAAAAATATTCATTGGCAGCCTATTTTAATAAAGCAAACAAAACGAGAACTCAGTTTGAATGAGTTTTACGTTTTAATATGAGAACTGTGGTGAATTGTTACACTTTGGGTGAACGAATAAACACCAAACAAAGTGAAAGCTGGGTAAATTGGTAATATTAAATAAATGCAAAATGTATTGGAAGGAAAAAGTGACCATGTTGCTTCTGTAAGTTTGGATGACCTTATTAATTGTAAGAGCTTTTAAGCTGTTATTTATAAAAGTCAGCAATGAATAATATCTCAAATAGTAAAGCCTTTAAAATGACATGAGGCTAAATATTTTTGAAATTGAATTAACTAAAATTAGACAAATGGTTTTCGTTTTCGTCAAGTAAAACTACACTAAAACTACATAATGAATTCACTAAAGGATACTAAAACTGTTATCGATTTTAATCAAGAGCCTAAAACTAATTCAAAGTCAGCCGCCAGAATGAACACTGGGTGAAAACGGGCCTATTTGCGAGTGCTAAAAAATCAACCATCGTTAACGTTAGCTTTGCAGCTAAATTACCGAGAAAGTTAATTAGCCTGACAATCACGCAGTGACCAGCAGCGGCCACTGTTGGCGTACTCAGCTAACGAACGTTATCGTCTTTACCTCATGTGTGTTAGCGAAGCGATGTGACGTCTCATTAGTGTCAGTCACCTCAGCGATGCATGTTACGTGGTGCAGACTGTAGCAGCTCTCATGTCTTGCATATTCATGTGGCATCCTGTGTAGCTGCCATTTCTTATGCTAAATAACTATTAACGTTTGTAGATTAAAGTGCGAGTAGTTTTGTTTTTCTCTCTGCTCAGCTTTTGTTCAGTGAGTCATTATGAGCGAAGGGGGGCAGTGACATTCACCAGAAAAAAAAATGACGATGATGATGGGAGTATACACCGGTACAAGAGATGAGTCAGTGCTCCCGACCTAATAATTATCAGTCAGATAAATATTCCTTTCTCGAATATCATGGTAAGAAATCCCAGCTGGTTACTGATAATATTAGTAGAGAGAGAGAGAGGATGAAGATGCTAACAGGGCAGGGAGAGCAGGTGACATGCAGGCGAGTGAGAGATGGAACAAATATTTGTGTTGTTATTAAGATCCCCATTAGCTGCTATCTCAATAGACACTTCTTCCTGGGGTACAGTTGACAAGCTATACAAGACAGCGCAATAACAATCATGAGACAAAAACAGTCGGAAAATAAATAATATAAAAATGATACAAAACACGGAAAATGGAGAATGACATGGTAGGAAAAATGTTGATGATTAAGACCAAATAATGTCAACAGACTATAATGGTTGCACTTTATCGATTTCCGTTTTTTCAAATAGCAAGATTCTGCTTCGGATGACTTCATGACTTGTGATACGTAAAATCAGAACAGAAAATGCATGAAGTATTTGTGGGTAACAGTATATTTCATTAAGATAGCCATGTCACAATTATTCAACCCCTATGTAATATTGTTGTCTTTAAAGCTTCCTAAAAAATAAACTCCCATAAAGATTTTGAAATATGAACTTGTCTTTAATTAAGACCTCATATCGCTCAGTAGAAAAACCTGTTTCACATTTCCACTGCTGGAGTGTGCTGCTCTCTTACAGTCTGGGTGTAGTTAGGATGGAGGAGAGGGGCACTGGAGCAGAAAATTAAAAAGCACACTGTCCAGGCTATTAAGGTGTGCTGAGTGGGACAGAGGAGCTCATGTTTTACCTCTGTAATGCTGTGTGCTCAGTAACTGCTTAGTAAATGAGAACCAGACCGAATAAAGCTTCGTCTTTTCCTGGTCTCGTCTCTTAGTGTTTGTTAGAAATGTCCTGGAGTGTGCAGGTTTGGTACTCTTGGTAATCAGTCATTTAAATCAATCCAAAAAATATTTTCTTGTATTTGATAGGTTGCTGATTTTTCCGGTATGTGCATTAAGATTGCTCGCAAACACCCAAAATCAATCATGTTTGACTTTAATGGGACAAAATCATTATAAAGTGTTCTACACTGCGCTTTCCTCAGCGTCTCGGGTTCTGTCTGTAGTAAAACGTTTAGATGTGGAACTTCCTAGTTTCTGTCCTTGGTCTCATCTTTCTCCTGCGTTCTGCTGCCAGGCGTTATCGAGCTGCTTGTATCGATGGCTTCCCGAATTTGTCCTGCTGCCATGTTTACATCGTTGGTCAGAGTCCCGAGCTGCTGACCTGCTTTCTGATGAAACGTGATGCTGGAAAATCAATTCAGGACAAACTGCAGCTTTGTCCTGACTCACTCAGTTATTTCTAAAACAATACTTGGAGCTGTGTGAATCCTTAGTCCATCACTGCTTACTTGCTGAATTTAGCACACTGGGCGGGGCGGAGCTTCAATGGACCCCTGGATCTGCCCACATTTAAACGTGATGCTCGCATACAAAGAAAAAAGGCTCAGCTTCTTATTGCCTAAAAGCTCTAATCAAACCCTGTTCTGTACCTCGTACCCGTTGAGGCTCGAGCTTGGCTCAGCTGGACCCACTACTCAAGATTAAAGGAAGATCAGGAACTTGAGTCGCACAAACAGTGACTTCAAACTCGACTTGAGCCTTTCCCTCAAATGACTTGAGATTCGACTTGGAGTAGAGAAGTGCATTGTAGAGCAACACAAGCTCTTTTCTAGGGACGGCCATGAATTTTGCATCAAGATGATGCAAAACGAGCTAAATAAGAAAAAATTAGGGCAAAAATGTGCAAATCCCTTTCAGTCTTTCTATGAGGAACATTGTTTTTAAACGTTTCAATACTTTTCTCACTGAGATCCTCCTGCTTTTGTACCAAATCCTGATTATAATCACCTGTTAACATCACCTGTTTTTAAAAAAGGCTTGTATTTGGGGTTGTACTTTTGACTTTTTTTACATTTTAAAAGCATCTACTTTTTGTCATGTCTTTTGGATGAGATTTTTTATCCATATGTTGAATGAGGGTTTTCTTTTGTGATGAACTGGGAATAACCTTCCTTTCTCTTCTGCTGTGTGTGGACTGAAAGAGCATGATAATCTTTTAGTATGCTTTCGTCTCGTACCCTCGGTCTGACCTTAAGCATGAAGCGTGATGGTTGTTGGATGAAGTGCCGTTGTGTGCAGTGTTTCGTACGTGTGCTGACCCACGTCGGCGATGGGAAATGACCAGCTGTGCTTTAAAAGGAGGCTGGGTGACCGTGTGATCTGTGTTTCATGGCCCATTGACTGCACTCCTGATGGACACGACCACGGTGAACGCTGGTGAACTTTCAAAAAAAAAAAAAAGTGTGTGAGTACAGTTTATTATACACAGGAAGTACAACAGCACCTTGCAGTTGACAAGGTCACCTCAGATCCTATGCCTGTGTGTAAATGTATAAATTGGTTTCAAGGTCGCTTCTGATTAAAAACATCGTCAATCTGGCAGGACTTATCAACACACACACACACACAGACAAATACAGCTGTTTTCTTGGCTGTGTATCGTCAATAGTGCTGGTTACCATGATGTTTGTCGCAGAGTTTTATCCCTTTATGAGCTCCACATGTCCCCATAGAGGTGCGTCCCAGTTGTGTTTGTTGTTTTGCTTTTTTATTTGGGGCCATTTGACTGGTGCCCATGAGGTGCCCATGGCTCTTTTGCCTACGGGGTTAGCTCTAACGCTGCAGGTAAGAGTCCATCACTGGAAAAGTGGGGGAAAAAAGGCTTTTATAAATAGGATCCATTGGAGTCTCAAAAGAAACGAGGATGATTCTGACCTTTGTGATGATTTCTTCTGTCTTCTTCATTATCTGTTTTAATTGATTGTTAAACATTGCCTCAAGGAGTCACAAACCACTTATTATACAGTGCTTGAAAAGCTTGGTATACAGGGGTGCTTAAGTTTGTGAACTTTAGAATGTTCTTTGATAGATCCCTGTTCTTTAAATAAAACAGGGTGCCCACTCACACCTGATTGGCATCCCACTGATTGAAAACACCTGCTTCTAATTTCACCTTCAAATGAACTGCTAATCCTAGGGGGTCACATACTTTTGCCACTCACTAATATGTAATATTGGATCATTTTCCTCAATAACTAAATGACCAAGTATAATATTTGTGTCTCATTTGTTTAACTGGGTTCTCTTTATCTACTTTTAGGACTTGTGTGAAAATCTGATGATGTTTGAGGTCATATTTATGCAGGAATATAGAAAATTCTAAAGGGTTCACAAACTTTCAAGCACCACTGTACATTTCTTCTTCGTCCACACATTTCTGTGATGAATACAGCCTGAACCGCTTAACGTACAGACATGGTTCAAACCCCGTTACGTAAATAATCACGCCGTGTGATGAGTTATGTATTTATGGAGTTGATCTGATTTATGTTTAATAGATTTAGGAGTAAAAATAAAACAATGGCCCATAGATTCAAATTACAACTGATAAAATGAAAATTTTAACCAACATCAATAATGTCTTCTCAGACCTCTGCTATCCGTTACTGTGGACATGGTTCTGAACAACAAAGCACTGCTGAATTCACAGAACCACTGCTAAAGTTTAATCTCTGCATGTTCGTAATGGCTCCATCTCAACTGACTTCATTCCCCTGATGTTATTGCACTAGGATGGATATGAAAGGGCAGAACCTCATCAGCTATCTTTATATTCAGCCATTTAAAATCAGGAATAGTTTTGATAACTCCTTATTTAACATTCAAATGGCTGGTCCATTGAGATGTTTACTTTCTAAAGTAGTGCTCCAAGTAGGGAATATAGTTTTTGGGGAAAATCATTTCTAGTAACTTTCCTCAAAGCTATAAATACAGAGGAACCCGTCGTCACGGTGGCTGTGTCACCTTCGGCGTGAGATGATTATTCACCAAACCTCACACCCCATCAACCCACATGGAGATGTTAGCAAACGGTCTCTGGATTAGCCATTAGCGAGATAGCTGCTGTGTGCATGACGGAATGCTTGTCTGGGTTAATTAGAGAGAAGGGCAGATCCACAGACACTCAGATAGTGGAAATGAGTCTATTAGGGTTAAGATGGAGGAAAATGTAAGAGTCAGGATGCAAATGATACGTGATACGGCTCCGATGCCAGAGATTTATTTCCCAAGGCAAATTTTGTGGATTTTTTGGGCAAGACATTTGATATTTCTTTATGAAGCCAAGGGAGGGTTTAGTGTTTTGGTAATGAAGTAGCTTAATGATATCAGTTTACATGAAGTGTGAACACCGGGCAGCATTTACTAATTAGAAAGTCGAAAAATAAGCACCGAATTGTTCCATTCTGCAACATCTGTTTTGACTAATTCATCCACCATTATTTATTGTATTCTTAATTTTTGGCAGTTCTTAAGTGAGACGGAGTGAAATCCTAAGTGCCCATAGTGATGCATAATTGCATGATTTCCCTAATTTTAAATCCTATATCTGTAAGGTTTATTGGTAGATACAGGATACTGATCCATTGTGCTATAAAGCATCACAAGCTCATGCCTGATCTCATGTCCTATGACTTTATGGCATAACATACTCACCATTCGGTTATTTTGACTAGAAAAATGTGTCTCGTTTCTCGACGTTTGCTCGGCACTCGGAGCACTTGCATAAACAACTCATGTTTGTCGAGCCACGCGACTCGTTTCAGACGAATCATGATTCACGATTCCACTGCACAGTGATTCAGGTTCACAATAGCTCTCGCTTGGTGAAGATCTCCACTGGGTTTGTCATGTTTTATTTATTTATTAATATGTGATATTGGAACATTGGATCATTTTTTCCTCAATAAATAAATGACCAAGTATAATATTTTGGTCTCATTTGGGTCTAAGCACATACACTGTATAGAGTATATGCTATTTAACTATGAAGAACATGTTCACATGCCACATGAAAGACCAGACCTGGGTGCTGAAGACAGACAGGATTTCTATCTAAGCCTAGTAGTTCTTGTATCTCAGAAGCTTCACGGTTTCCCTGTGCTCGTTTCGATGACTTAAATCCCACTATTCTGGAGTCACCCAGAGGAAAGTTCTGAGGATTGTCTTAGGTCACTTTAGCTCATTTCTACAGTTTTTAGGACATATCTGGCTGCTACGTGTGAATCGTTTATTCTGGCTCTAGTCCTAGATTTCTAAGTGCGATCTTTGGGCATCTGGTGCATCAATTTTTGAGGCAGTGACTAAATATTTAAAGATTTCGTCTGCGCTCACAGACCAAAAGGCGTCTTTGTTGTCATAGAACTAAATCTGGAGTTCCATAGATTGATACAGATGGACTGAATGCTCATAAATAGCAACACAACATAATCAGAACGACCATAAATGAGAAACGTGGCTGAGAAATTGGAGCGAAACAAAAAAGTTCTAGTTTCTCCAATTAATATGAATAAACTTTGTGTTCCTAAAGGCCCGGTCCCCTGGACCTGGAGGACTCTGACACTATGAGGGGTGGCAGACTAACTGATGGACAGGCTAAAACCCGAGATGGAACCCGGTGGTATAATATAGTAAGAAACAATTAGATAAAAATGTGCAGCTCTTACTAAAAAGAAGATGAAGATGAAATAAGTCCAGATCGATACCTCTATATGACACTGGGATGGACTGTTATTAAAGCCAGAAAATAAATGGCATTGGTAGGTAGTTGTTTTTATACCACAACCTTCCCTCGGCATTAGCTTTGTTGGAACTGATCCGACCTGCTATTGATCGGACGCTTCCATCCACCATGCTATTCTTCATTAACTGACAGTAAACATCTCAGGGTCACCGCTGGGCTGAGGATCATCGATATACTGAGGATGCTCCTGGGCTCAGGGGTGAGCAAATATAAAACGATTAACACACTGGGCTTGCAAGATGAGGTCTAAGCTCGAACTAGAAGAGCTGCTTCACCTGCTCCAGAGTCCAGTGGTGATGCTTTGCATCACACCAGCCTGAAATTGGTGTTCTTAGGCTTGTGATAACAGACTAGGCTGATAACAAGGGTGCCAAGACTTTTCCACATGACCAGTTACTCATTTTTAAGAGTTGGTGTATTTTTAAGATTGAATTATAACTGACAAAGTTCAAATCTTAACAGAAATTGATGATCGGAATACAAACCCACATTAGGCCAAAAGTTTTGGGACACAGTCTGACATCGCCATATTTCAAGCGCTGTTGTAGTTCCTTGAGGAATTGCAGACCTAGTTATAGCTGTTCTCTGTAGAATTTGGGTAAAATCTTCACACCCTTTTATGGTTCTTTCCATCAATCTTTATGTCCCATGTATTAACAGAGCCCCTTGTTGAAACTAACACAACCTCTGCAGGAGACAGATTTTTATTTTAATCCGTTATTATTGTTGTGCTTGGCACCTAGTTGGTTTTGGTTTCTTCTCCACATCTTTGTGTGTACCCGGTACGCCCTCGTTTCTCTCCTTACGCTGCCAGTTTAGTAACCTTTGCCTCTGGTGGTTTGTTTATCTGGACATAAAAGCCCATTACAATCAGTTCTGTGTGTTTTTTATGGTTATAGCTCTCGGAGAGCGCCAGCATGAAGCCCGCCTGGCAGCAATAACGCTGATTAAGAGGCGGCGGCGCCTCCGCCTGCAGGCTTGTTGGCTTGATGCTTTCATAACCGTGGATACCACTGGATGGCACTTTATAGGCGTCGAGGACACGAGGACTGCCGGAATGGCTTTGCAGCGCTTTGGGATATAAATAGCGATGCCAGTGGTTGCTTTTAATTACAGGTGGCGTCTCGTTGGAGTCTCTCTGGATGGAGGTAACTGGTGAGTATCGTCGTTCTCCGTAGTGCCATGAATCCTCCCTAAACCGTCAGCGCCGCTCTCTGAGAACCTATTACACCATCAATTCTCCATTCCAGCTCTCCAGAAAATGAAAACAAAAAACACCTCGCCTCAATCTTCCCTTCTTTTGCTGCAGACGTTTGTGTTCCTGCAGAGGGAAGGCCCGAGTGTCCCAAAAGGGGGCGTCTGTCAGGAAACGTGGGAATATTTACAACCTCATGCAGCCTCTTATGGCACGTTTAACAAGACATTGTCAAAGAATGAGATTAATATGGTTTATTAATACACAGATATGGAGTGTGGGAGTCGTTGTGTGTGGAGATTTCGCAGGGAGGTTTTGACAAATAGCATTACTTTAAATGGAATTCAATTTAGATACACAGTGAGAGATGGGTTATCATTAGCTGGACATGGAGGATGGTTCAATAGGTGAAGGTGATAGATTACACAGCACATTTAATCAGCACAGACAAGCAGGGGTGTGTGTGTGTGTGTGTGGTAATGGGGTCGAGATCTGTACTGGTTACACACGGTAATCTGAACATGGTTACTGACGCTGTATGACAGAGCAAAATTAAACCGAATGTTAGAATGGATTCAGACGAGATGAGTCACGACATGCAGTTTGTTGATTTTCTTCACGGAAAGACGTTACACAACCTCTGCTGGAACAAAACTCAAACATGACAGGTGTTTGACCTGAGCAGACGGGCCTGATCTGGAGTACAGTCAGTGTAAGAATGTGTCTATAATATTTCCTGACAGGGGAAGGGTGAATATCGCTCCCCGAGGAGTTACAATCTTTAAACTGACAGGATTGATCATGAACAGGGCTTCAGAATCAATACGGAGAAAGCCCAACGCTTTCCTTGCAGGACTTTACTCTAATGATTCAACTCTTTCAGACTGCTTTGTGCTTCCAGCCTTTAAAAAAACCATGTCTCCTGTTACTGGTGCACTGGCTGTGCTACAGTCCCGTCTCTCATTGCTACAAATAATAAAATCAATAAAATCTTATTCCAAGTATCGCTTGACAATGAGTGTCCACTAATAATACTAACAATAATAATAATGTAAGCAAACAAATGTATGTAATAGAAGTGTAACTTAATTTTATAACATGCACCTCTAGGCAGTACTGTGCAAAAGTCTTAGGCCACCATTAAGCATAGACCTCTCGGTTTTACATGTTGTGGTTCAGTAATAAGTGGTTATATAAGTCACTGTTGCCTTTCTATGAGCTCGAACCAGTCTGGCCATTCTCCTCTGACCTCTGGAACCAACATGGCAGTTTCGCCCAGACACCTGCCCTCACTGGATATTATCCAACTGAATACAATCCTATATTCCAATTATTAGCGGACTGACAAGCCAAAGGAAAAGTTTCTTCACAAACTTTCTTGAACATCTTTATTTCCTAAGGTGCCAATATTTCTGGACCTGATTCTATATAAAGTCTGGGGTGCTGTCAGACAGCTGCATTCACTAAAACGTTACAAGATCATAGGTATTTAGCCTGCTGGGTAAAGTGACGGTGCAGCTGTTGGTGATTCAGGTCCAGGAAACCTGCTGTATGTGGAGTTTGGTATCACCAACTGGATTCCTCCTCCATTCCAAAAACATCAGGAGGTGGATTAAATCACCCCTAGGTGTGAGGGTGTGAGAGTCCAGGTTGTGCAGCGTTTCCAAGACGAACGAAGGGACGAATTTATTCTGGTCTCTCTACAACCTTTGTGTACTTCTGAGCTGGAGAAACAGGAGCAGATGGGAGGATGGAGTTGCTTGGTAACTAATGGGCTTTAATCAGCGCCTGATGGGAAGCTAAGATCACGGCTCGCTCTCGTTTACACCCCTCCTGTGCTCCAAGTTAGCATGAGCTCCTCCTGCGCTGCACCTCCTAACCCTCCACCGTGCCATTTTCCTAACTCCTGTACAGTCGATTAAATGATCCAAAAGCATTCAGGCCAGTCCACCTCGCTTGCAGACTGCAGGCAGGAGGGTGTTTGAACAGAGATGTTGGAGGCTCCCAAAAATCAGTCGCTTGACTTTTGACTTCCATTTAGAGCTAGATTAGCGCTATATATATATACATACATACATACAGTGGTACCTTAGATTTACGAGTGTCCCAAATATCGTGTGTTTTGAGATAAGTTATCTGAGTTATAAGCTTTTCCTGCAGTGACACTGAGGTGTTTAAAACTCCAGCAGCTCTGCTGTGTCTGATCCACTTGTACCAGTACAACACACTAACACACCACCATAAGAGAACAGAGTAAAGGGGACAAACAAAAGATGAAGAGAAACAGATGGACTACAGTGTGTAATTATAGAACTACAAAGTGCAGTGAGCACTAAAACATAAAGAAAGAACAAGCAGAATATAGACTGAAACATAGGATGTCTAAGACTTTTGGAACTTTGTTGTAGCCCATCCGCCTCAAGGTTGGACGTTTTGCGAGTTCAGGGTTGCTTTTCTGATTGAGGGATTTTTAGAGATCTGCCACCCAGAGCGGCTGCTCACTGATATGTAAGCCACCCCGTGTGATGCCAACAAAAATGCCAAAGTAACTTGGGATTACGTTTTTCAGAAAACTACATTTGGACTCTCTTCCCCATTCGTTCTGATGTCATACGTTTTGCCCACCTTCCTGCTGTAGTATTACGTACGGCCACTAGGGGGAGGTGTGTATTCATGGAGGCACGTACGTACCGTAGGCACCCCTGATTTTTCGGCAACTTCCGAGGTGCCAGTGCTGTGGAAATGAAAGCTCACACAGTGTAGAAAACAAGAGGTGACTCACACAGACCTGAACTGATATCTGTTCTGCTGCATGCTGGAAATTAATCACGCATGCTGCTGCTTCTCATTTAGACAAACCCGCCATGCTAATTCTCATTTCGCTCCATCGTCTTCAGCGCAAACGTAAAACACGCATCTTCCCGAAAACCTCTGACCTTTTCCCGGCTAGTATACAGAGTTTACATCAGTATCAGTTATCATCAGCATTAACTCTACATGGTGCAGAGAGATCCTCACCATGGGACCCTATTCCAGTTCGGTCTGTCTGTGTCTTCCTAGAGTTCATATACAGTACTGTGCAAAAGTCTTAGGCCACCATTAGGTTAGATATACTATTGTTTTAGCATGACGACCATATATAATTTTTTAATCTTTTATTAGGTTACAACCAGAAAATACAGGAAATGTGTATGCAGTATTTAAAAAAAGATGGTGTAGATGGTGGCTGGATATTTCTTGTTTGTGGACTATTTTCATTCCAATTACTAAAATTGGGACACACTAGAGACACTAGTTGACCTAATGTCTGTCTTTGGAATGTGGAGGAAGCTGGAGAACCTGGACGAACCCATGCAGGCATGGGGAGAACATGCAAACTCCACCCAGGTGGAGGCTGGACAGGGGTTTCAGCCAGGCAACATGACCAATCACCGTGCCACCTGTGACACGTTTCTGAACTTAATCAGCTTTTTATTGGTGCACTGAATTAAAGGAAAGCAGCCTTAACACCAAGCCCAGTTAACTTTTATCAGTGTAGTTTTAAATGCTCGCATTAGATGTGCAAAAATGTCTGAGTTGTATGTGAGAGGATGTCTTGTGATGTCAGTCCTTTCCTTATCACATCATCTTTGCACGCAGTTTGTATTCGACCCCCGTTATCAATGATATCAACAGTCATAAGGATGCAGCTCAAATTTGGCAGATTCGGCGTGGGCGTGCTGTGACGGGAATATTTGTTTTCCACCAAATACTCTTGAAGCAGATAGAAAATGATCAGGTCCTAAGCTCAGACGCTCCGCCGCGGTGAGGCGTTAAGCGAAACGCCGAACCCTCAGCTCTTTATCAGGCCTGGCAGGCTGTGAAGGGCCTGAGACATTAGGATTCAGTGTGAAAGTTGCAACGAAGATGCTTTTAGCGCTGAAGGAGTGATTTCATTTGCCGCGCCGTCTGGGATTGAAGCAGCTTTGTTTGCCTTTCACCGAGAAATCAATGGAAATGGGCCGTGTGGTTTCTCTCTCGTATCCAAAAGCTTTTCACTGTCATTCCTGACACAAAATGCACATAAAAAGAAGAAAATCAGGCTCGGGCTCTGTTTATGTAAATACCGCGGGTGTGTGGAGTGCTGGAATTAATGTTAGAGTAGAGGGAAAAAAGGCAATTACCAGCATGTTGTGTCCTTTGGTACGCAGATAAGCAGCTCGCAGCTGATCCACAAATGCGATAATCGCAGGCGTGTGCGTACGAAGCAGATACAGCGTCACACAGACCGAGCTCTAACGGTTTCTCCACACATGCTGGGCTCCATTGCAGTTTTATATCACAGCCCTCTTATGCAGTAACATGTTTGATTTGTTCTTTATAAAATAAGCTCACACTTCAACAGGCACTTCGCTATTTATTAGACATGCCCCCATTGCAATTTCCTTTGCTGATTCCGATTTCCAATTTGCACTATGCACAAATTGCAAACGCTTCCATGCTGAAGATGGCGGTGTCCGAAATGGATGCCTACTCCCTCATTAGGATCCCTACCCCCTCTTTGGCACTGCACTATTTAGCACTCAAAACATAGCTGAAATCTAACACTTCATCATGAACATACGTCAGCAGCGTCTCGTAGACAAACCGGCGAGCAGCAAACGCATGCGCTCTGCTAGCCCAAATGCTGCGTTAGAGAGAGGGAGAGTCTAAAACACTTAACGTGAACAAAGCATGGCTTAATGTACTAACACAATGACCTAGGACCAACAAACCTCTCTCAGTTACTACTGGTGATAAGTAAGCTCTACTGCTGAAATGATGAACCTGTGATCCAAAAGGAAAGGAATCGTTTTTACAATAAGCTTTTGTCTTCCCATTTCAACCTATTAAGTAAAAGGTGTAACCTAAAAATGATCTCGTTCCCTTTGGACCACAAGTTCATCATTTCAGCAGTAGAGATCATTTATGACCAGTAGCAACTGAGAGAAGTTTTAAACCATTAAGCCACGTTACGCTTTTTATTTATGATAGCTTTAAAATGGGAAGAAAAAGCTTAACGTAAAAATGATTACATTTGAGGTTGAAATTTAAAAAATATTCTTTATACTTAAACATTTGGTACATTTTCTCACCATTTCGGAATTGTAATTTGGAATTGATAAGCAGAAATCTTATCGATTTGGAATCACAGATCCTGAGATGGCCTGTGTAGAGTTTGTATGTTCTCACGGTCTAGGTTTCCTCTTCTTAATCCAGCTTCTTCCACCCTCCAAAGACATGCAATTGGTGTCTCTAAAGTGGCTGTGTGTGTATGTACTGGGTTGGATTACCCAGCTATGAGAATGAATGAATGATTAATTAATGTTTGCTGTTAATGATCCACCAGCCTAATAGAACCAACTTGGTGAGTGTGCTGCACTGTAGTGTAGGGTTCGTTCCACGCTGATGTTCTAGTTGAAGATGTCTATATTCTTGTCACTTCTTCTTGATTACTTGATGCTTTTTGGAGCCTTATGCCCTGAGTCACTCTGTGCCAGCTCCTCCTCCTCTCAGCTTTTAATAAGCCAGCGATCAGCAGGATTCCCATCATACACTCATCAAACCAAAAAGCTGAAGAGAGAGAAACAGCATGTGAGATGCATCAAGTGAGACACGGAGAGAAACAGAACAAGTAACGTTTTCTGCCTCCCTGTCGTCAGATTAAGTGCACCGCTGATCTCTCTTACTTTCCCTAAAATATTCGTGAAATCCCATCCTGGAGTTACGTGTCAGATTCAGATCAGTGTACTGTGGGGGACCAGGCAGATCAGCAGGCTGTCAGTGAGGAACGTATGAAAGGGCTTGGCGATGGAACAAAGCCAGATGCTCCGCTCAGAACTGGAGCCGAAGATCAGGCAAGACCCAAGCTCGATTTGAGACGAAGCTCGAGGCTGACAGGGAAGGAATCCCAACACTGCATATGCAGAAACGTTCAGGTGGAGAAGCAGTCAAGTCAGAAATGCTGGATTGCTCAGGAAATTCATCAGGTCATTATGGACAGCAGCACATTTTTGGCCGCAGTCACAGTGGTGCCTCTCAGTGTTTGCTTAAGCTCGTCTTGTGTTTTCAACAACGTCAGCGCACACAGAGCTGTCTGCACTGTTTGATTTTGCTGCTGCTGGAAATAACAGGGCATATTTTATAGGTTAGCTGCTGGACTGATGCTGAACTTCACTGGGTTATGATCACAAAAACACTCTAACATTCACTACTAATAAAATGCTTACTAGCTGCATTGAACCAAATCCTGCCTCTTATCTGCTTTTTATCTTGAGACCTTGTGCTAAAATAAAAAATCACTCTGTACTGAATATCCCATTATGGCCATTAAGTGAAAACAATATTCAAATTTTTTGCAAATTTATTTCAAAGGAAAAACAAAAATTTCACGGGAGCATAAGGTGCTCAGACCCTTTGCTATGGCACTTCTAATTGAGTTCTGGGTTCTTTCTATTTCTATTGATCATCTTTGAGATGGCACCTTAATTGGATCCACCTGTGATGATTTCAGTTGATTAGACATTATTTATAAAGACACACACCTGTCTCTCTAAGGTCTCACAGCTAACAATGAATATAAGAACAAAAACCAAGCCATGAGGAGGTTGCCTGTAGAGCTCAGAGACAGGACTGTGTGGAGGCACAGATCTGGAGAAGCATGCAAAAAAATCTGCTGCACTGAAAGTTCCCAAGAGCACACCGGCCTCCACAATTCTTAAATGGAAGAAGTTTGGAACAGCCATTAACCCTCCTAGAGCTGCCCACCCCACAATGTTAAGTAATCATGGGATAAGGGCTTTGGCACAAGAGGTGACCAAGATCCCAATGGTCACTCTGGCTGAGCTCCAAAGATCCTGTGTGCAGATGGGAGAAACTTCCAGAAGGTCAACCATCACTGCAGCACTCCACCAATCTGGGCTTTATGGTAGAGTGACCAGACAGAAGCCACAGTACAAGACACATGAAAGCCTGTCTGGGGTTTGCAGAAAACACCTAAAGGACTCTCAGATTGAGAAACTAGATTCTCAGGTCTGATGAAACCAAGACTGAACTTTTTGACCTCGATTCGAAGTGTAATGTCTGGAGCAAACCAGGCACTGCTCATTGCCTGAACAATCCCATCCCTTCAGTGAAGCATGGTGGTGGTAGCATCATGCTTGTGGGGTGTTTTTCAGCAGCTGGGACAGGGACACTGGTCAGAGTTGAGGGAAAGCTAAATGGAGCAAAGAACAGGGATATTCTTAATGAAAACCTAATCCAGAGCGCCCAGAACCTCAGACTGGGCTGAAGGTTCATCTTCCAGCAAGACAATGACCCTAAGCACACAGCCAAGACAACACAGGAGGGGCTTGGGGGCAAATCTGTGAATGTCCTCGAGTGGCTCAGCCGGAGCCCTGACTTGAACCACATATCTCTGGAGAGACCCTGAAATCTGACCTGACAGAGCTTAAGAGGGTCTGCAGAGAAGAAGGGCAGAAAATCCCCAAATGCAAACCTTGTGGCATCAAACCCAAGAAGACTGGAGGCTGTAATCGCTGCCAAAGGTGCCTCAACTAAATACTCAATAAAGCGTCTGAATACTTATGACAACGCAATATTTTAGTTTTTCCTTTGTAATGTATTTGCAAACATTTTCTAAAATTCAGAGTGCAAAAAAACTTTATATATTTTAGCACACAGCCACAACATGGGGAAAAAAGCTTTTTGGTTCTGAAATCCTGATTTTGTATTTCATTTCACTTTGGTTTCAGATCGGCAAAGCCACTTGTTGCTGTCTGTACCCATGTTATTTACACAATTTGCACACCAGGGGATCAAACTGCTTTTGCTTTTGAGGTAGGGGTGTGGAGGCAGGAGGCAGGCAAGCAGAACTTGTCGTGGAAGTTATTTTTTATTTCTATAATAGAAGAAAGTATCTAGTATTACAAATCAATTTATTTATAAGGCTTTTGGAGGGTCCCTTGTCCAGTCAGGGATCTGGTTAGTCAGGTCCACCAATACTTATGCTTACATTTACATTAATGTAAAGCGGCCTACGACTGACACGACCTTACAGTCCAAGTAACTGTGGGTTAAGGGCCTTGGTCAAGGACCCAACAGTGGCGGAGGTGGGATTTTGCTACTATAGCCTGCTACTTTAACCACAAGGCCACCATTTATAGTCCGACATCCCAGGGTTATGAATCTCCAGTAGCAAATGAAAACAGCTGCACTGTAATCGTAAAATGCTTTGGGGTTTTTCCCCCTTCCTTTGGGCTCCGGTTGGACCTCTCTATCCAAGTCCAGTCGCCTTACATCTGACATCTTGATATCTCATGATACCTGAAACATTGCTTTGGAGAGCTTTGATAAACACATCTCTCATTCCTGATTTGTTTCTTTATACAAATTGCCCTCAAATGTCAAATTTTAATTGCAGTCGTTATTTTGTAAATGAACTGAAATAAACTCTGGCCGACCCCCTAGTCAAATGGCATGTTTTGTCAGACAAGCTCTGATGATCAGTTTTAATAGCCTCCAAACTTTTCTTGTAGCAGCTTTCCTACACTATCTTGCTGTATGCTTGTAAAATGTGATACATTTAATCAGTTTCAAGGCTGGATTCCAGAGCCATCGTCTTTACTTTCTGATTGTTTTTGAGGTTTGCTTTGGATCTTAGGATCAGAGGATGTCTAGTTTGTCAAGAAATGTGTGAGAAAATGATTAAAATGTTTAAAAACAATGTTCCTCAAAGAAAGATTGGAAGAGAGATTGAGTGAGAGATTTAGTTCTTCCTCTACAGTACATAATATCATTAAACGATTCCAGAAATCTGGAATTGCAGTGCATAAAGGGTAAGGGCACAAGCCTAAACTGAATAGGGGTGATCTCTGAACCCTCAGACGGCACTACATCAAGAACGTCATTCATCAATAGCTGATAGAACCACATGGGCAAGGGATTCCTTTATCAAACCTTTATCAAGCTCTACAATACAGAGCTACATTCACAAATGCCACTTAAAACGTTACTGTGCTAAAAAGAAGCCTTATGTTATAACCATGTCCAGAAGGGGCGTCGGCTTCTCTGGGCACAGAGGCATCTGGGATGGACCATCATACCGTGGAAATGGGGATTGTGCTCAGACCCATCAGTGTAACAGATCTTTTTTTGAAAGAAATGGACGCCGTGTGCTCCAGACCAAAGACAAAGAGGACCATCCAGACTGTTATGAGGAACAACTCCAAAAGCCAGGTTCTGTCATGGTATGGGGTCGAGTCAGGGCCCTTAGTAAAGGTTATTGAAGCTTCTGTGATTCAGCATTAATGCAGAACAGTACAGTGGAACCTCGTAATTCAAAGTTAATTGGTTCCAGAAGGCCATTTGAACTCCGATTTTTTCAAAGACATAATCAAATTTCAATATAAGAAGTAATGTAAATAGGATCAATCCATTCCTGATCCCCAAAGGATTGTTTTTCATGTTTATATTCATATGTAATTAATGACTATATGATAATAAGCAATAAATACATGAGATAATTGAAATATAAAGACATGAAATAAGTGAAAATAAAGTGAAACTTATCACTGGGACAGCAGTTCCATGACTGAGGGTGTGTCTGAAATCTCACCCATAGACTAATATCATGCTCTATTTCTTCTTCTTCTGAGTGTTTTCTCCTTTGTTTAAAGATGACTGTCTTACTGTATTGGTGCATTATCGCCACCGACTGGTGGTTGTAAGATCACAGTGTGTTTTATTTAAGGTGCTGATGTTCAAAGTCAGAATTATTGTTTGAGTTTTTGGACAAAAAAATAAATAAGTCCAATGGACCCTTTGATGTCTGAATTGTTCGAGTAAAGAGGTGTTGGAATTCCAATGTTCATCTGTACACTGAGATTTTAGAGCAACATAAGCCGCCTTCAAGATGACATCTTTTCCAGGAACATCCATGCATTTTTCAACAAGACAATGCAAAACCACATGCTGCCACATACAGATGTGTTTGCATGAAGAATGGGACAAAATGGTAAATGAGTAAGATAATTTTCTTGATAAATGCTGCTCGTCTCCCCATAGCAACCTTTGGAGATTGTAGGGTTTATTTTTCCACGTTTTAGCCGCAGGACACAATCCCCCATTCGGCCTGTTCTTCTTTAGCACAATCACGACTGTGTGACGTGAAAGTGACTACGATTATATGACAGCAATTAATTTGCGTCCTGCCGAGATTCGGTACGTTCTATTCCTTTCAATGACGACTGGATACATGACTTTTACATGAGCTTGGGCATCTCACCGTCGTCCTTGTATTCCACTTTTATTCTGAAAAGTGTGCGTGAATTAAAACCAGCAGGAGAAAGCAAAAAGCTGAAGGATCAGAGAAGATCCAGAGAGCTCTGGTGGCTGTTTTGGTCCTTATGATCTGAGCATTATGTCTGCCACGGACTGACTCCACCGTGGCTTCGTTCTGTTTTTGTTGTCTCTCCCCCGTGTTGTCCTTCCTTCTCTCTCCCCCGTGTTTACGTTGAAAAAAGCTTGTCCCTGGAATAAATGTTATAGCTTTTAACTTCGCCACGGTTGGCCCGTATGAAATTTTGCAGAAGGCCCTGGAGCCTCCTGCGGTCGTGCCCTCAGTATTCATATCAAACCGCCTTTGTCTAATCGTCCTCCCTCAGGAGCTGGAGCTTGCGTGTTTTTTTGCTGTGAGTTCCACACGAGGAAAGACGAACTTTAAAAAAACTTTTAGTTTTAAATGGGTTCCTCTAGTCTTTAATAACGGCTTTTAAGGGGATAAAATCGGTGAGTGCTGTGCAGCCTTTATAAGGTTGTAAGGTTTTTTTCAGAACCAACAAAGCAAACTGTTAAAAAGAACTTGTGTGTAATCCATCATAAACGAGTTTTTCGGCCCAGGGAGAAGCCTATACTGCGGCTGATATGGTCCTTGACGTTAAAAAACAAAGTAGTTGTAAGAGAACAGGACATAAAATATTAATAGATTATTAATAAAAAAGCTCCCCTATGATGCTTCTTGTCCCCTCCTCTCTTGTGGTTTGTTGTTTTGCATCTAACATCCAGCCCCAAGTTTTTTGTGGGTTGAAAAGTCTTGCCACAAGAACCCACCATAGAATCTTGGCAAAGAAGTGGGAATTTGAGCCTTTGACCTAATGGAAAATATAAAAAAGGGGAAAAAAAAAGGGAAGAGAACGAGAGGAGAATAAGAGAAGGGTAAAAAAGGGGGAAGAGGTAGGAAAAGAATAAGGATCACAAGGGGAGCGACACGAGCTGTAAACGCTGGTGAGGTGGAACTACACCATGCATCACCTGGGTGCTTAGACGTCAATCCTAGACGTGACGGGACCAGTGGGATCCCACTTTGCTCCAGAAGTTCATTGGCTTTGCTCAGCACCCGTGATTGTATTTTCCCACTCACCAGAGTTCTACCAGCTTGTTTAGCGAAACAAGTAATGTTTGTCCCTTGCTTTAAGCAATTTCTTGCCCAAGTTTTTGTGTTCTGAACCTTGTTCAGTGTGTTCCTGCCTCATAGAGCACTTGGGTTTATTTGAGGTGAACTGGAGTTGGCCATGCTGTGGGTTTTGACCTCAGAGCCCCATGTGGGTTTTCACCTCTTGTGAGCGTTTCTGACCCACATTTTAATCCACAAATTCTAGCATGGGCTCTGCACCACTGTTGAATTAGCAATGTTTATAGGATTCCCTTTTTACCAGCCTCCCCTGATCAAGGGTTTCTTGTTATTTTGCCGGTTACGTGAAGGTTTTTTCATTGTGTGCTGGGTTTACATTTTGATCTCCTGCCTTGTTTTCCTTTTCCCACTTGCCTGAAGGCCCCATTAGTACAGTCCCTTGGGGTTCAGGTAAACCGTTCCACCTCAGCCCCGGGAATTATTTTGTGCCTTGCCCTCCAGAGCATGCTGTGTTTGTTTTGCAACCCCATGGGTTTTTTATATTTGCCCATATAAATTGTAGAGATATTCATGTATCCTGAATTGTGTTTGGAAATTTGCTTTTCAAAAGGAAGAAAGCAAGAACTTGTAGAGGTTTTCACAGTCCTATTTGTCCCTAAGGATTGGCCTAAGCTTCGTTTTTTGGTTTTCAGTGTCCCCAAACTCCCCCAGGATAGCTTTTCCTGCAAAGTTAGCTCTAAGTAAAGAGTGTCTTTGCTTAGGTGGCAGTAGGTTTGGGTATCAAAATTTGTTTCCGATTCGGAAAAGGTTCCAAAATTCCAAGTACCTGGTTAAAGAATACACGGCCATGATTAGTGCAAAAACACACCTGTATTAAGGAGGCACCTATCTGCCAGGACCGGTGTGTCGTGTAATGACGTAGGTCATAACGTAGCTTTGTTTTGATGCACATCTGAAACAGTTTTTGTCCATACTTCTATATATTATGCAGAGACTTTTCTTATCCACTTAATACAACTTTTGGCTGGTCCTAGGAGCTGTGAGGTGACAGATTGTGTGTATGAAGGATTGGGTTGTGTTGATTTTATGAATAAAATTTACACAGCCTGTAAAGGAGGAAAAACTGAAATATGACACATTTGTGCACATTTGAATGAACAACGAACAGTTAAACCTTAAGACGCCAGTGGGCCATCTGGGAAGGTGTTTACTGGTGCCGTTTGCATATGACTGTAATGACTTTGTGACTTTGGCATTCCATTTAAATCAGTAAATTAATAAGTGACTTATGTCAGAGTCGTTCTGTGTTCCATAACAGAGAGCTGATGCACTTCACAAACAGTGAAAGGAGCTGTGTTTGTTCAGCTTTTTCTTCACATGCTGCAGCGTGCTGGTAGATATATACTACACCTCGTGATCTATGAGTATACAGGAACAAAAAAACTATGGGTGAGAGAGAAATTCTGATAACATATTTTGGATCCAGCACACACAAAAATATAGAAGAAATGGGTATTCTATTTTGTACGGGATAAAATCTTTAACAAATGTACTTACATAACAATGCATTATGTTAAATCCTATCACACACTATTATTATTATTGGGTATGTCTTGAGTATATCTAAACTGTTCGTGTCCTTCTGTGTGTCAGCTTACACTGAGCATCCTGTGGTAATTAAGGGATATGTGTTATTAGACATACAATTATTAAATTATGCTGTTATAGCATACTTCTATTTTGGGAATGTGGGCGTGTGTTGTGTGTTTACCAGCTTATTTAATCAGTACGCAAGACGTCATGGCAAACCGGGCCTCGTCTATCTAATGTCGGCGTAATAGAATTACCCCAAAACACACACACACAGTAATGAGAAGTACTGAACATTACACACATTACAGACAAAGCCTATAGGAGGAGCGTTTCAGAGCTGATACCCTGCAAACTGGAGTGTGTATGAGTGTGTATGAGTGTGTATGAGTGTGTATGAGTGTGTGTGTGTGTGTGTGTGTGTGTGAATGCTTTTGCAGGGTTAAGTTTGACGTGAGCAAGAATGGCACCTATAAATGAGCACTAGTGTAATTAATGTGGTTCTCCTATACTATTGGTTTCCCCCCAATCTAAACACACACACACACACACACACACACCTGCATTAGGAGTGTATGATGAATGGCAGGTGTGTATAATATATGAGTTGGATGTTAAGGTATAAGGTAATTTTTCCACGCTGCACATCATTTATTCATTTACATTTACATAATGATAATCAGGGATCAACCGATAATCAGTCACACAATATATCACAATATTCCTCGTGCGCAATATTGTTACCATGGTGAGCTATATGAATTGCAAGTCACTTTGCCTAAGGCCGTCTGCTAAATGACATAAATGTAAACTGTACCTGTCAATCCCAGTAAAGCAGGTGTGTCCTGTAAGATTGTCAGGTACAGAGGACACGCCTGTTTAACTATGACTGATATGTATAAAGGACACGCCTCCTATATTCAGACTGACAGGTCGAGAGGACACGCCTCCTACATTCAGACTGGCAGGTGCAAAGGACAGGCCTCCTATACTGAGGTTGACAGGTACAGAGCACAAGCCTACTTAACTACATATGTCAGGTATAGAGGGCACACCTCCTGTACTGAGATCTGTGTCCTCTGTACCTGCCATTTGTAGTTAAGGAGGCGTGTCCTCTATCTGTCAATCTCATTATAGGAGGTGTGTCCTCTCTACCTGTCAGTCTGAATACAGGAGGCATGTCCTCTGTACCTGTCAATCTCATTATAGGAGGCATGTCCTCAATACCTGTCAATCTCATTACACGAGGCGTGTCCCCAATACCTGTCAATCTCATTATAGGAGGCGTGTCCTCTCGACCTGTCAGTCTGAATACAGGAGGCGTGTCCTCTGTACCTGTCAATCTCATTACACGAGGCGTGTCCCCAATTCCTGTCAATCTCATTATAGGAGGCGTGTCCTCAATACCTGTCAATCTCATTATAGGAGGCGTGTCCTCTCGACCTGTCAGTCTGAAACTGTAGGAGGCGTGTCCTCAATACCTGTCAATCTCATTACACGAGGCGTGTCCCCAATACCTGTCAATCTCATTATAGGAGGCGTGTCCTCTCGACCTGTCAGTCTGAATACAGGAGGCGTGTCCTCTGTACCTGTCAATCTCATTATAGGAGGCGTGTCCTCAATACCTGTCAATCTCATTACACGAGGCGTGTCCCCAATACCTGTCAATCTCGATTATAGGAGGCGTGTCTCAATACTTGCCAATCTCATTATAGGAGATTATATATATATGTGTACTCTCTACCTGTCAGTTGGGGTATACTGTAGGAGGCGTGTCCTGTTGATCAGTACCTGTCAATCTCATTATAGAAGGCGTGTCCTCTGTACCTGTCAATCTCATAAGAGGCGTGTCCTCGATACTTGTTAGTCCGAATATAGAAGGTGTGTTCTCTGACAGGCAGCCCTTTTTTTAAAGTCGTTTTGATACCTCTTTACTGTTTCAAAGAGTAATAGGATAAAAAGGATTTTTTTTTTTTACTCTCAGAGAAATCATTTGAAAGCAGTTTGGAGGCAGACTGTCATTTTTATTCCCTGCACATGCCTCTAACCTTGGCTGTTGGTGTACCACTGATACGAGTCAGAATCTACTGTATTACTGCAGATCAGCAGCTTTATGTTTTATGTAAATTCTTGGACTTATTATGAATATTTAAAGAGGTGATAGCAGAAGACAGACTGAAGGAGAAGCAGAAAATGTGAGGCGCTGGCACAATTGGCACTCCACGTGTCACTTATGATTAATTCTCTGAAGCGGCGTGCATGAATACAGATGATCTAACGTAAGAACCAGTAATGGAGTCTATTTAAGTTGTCTATCTTGTATGATACACTTTGACACACTAACAGTACGTCAGAATGAAACAAAGCGTGTGCTAAAGCTTTGCTAGACTGCGAGTCTGTCTTCGGTAACACCACCTGTGGCAGAAATCACAGCCTCCAGATGTTCCAAACATCATGCTCTCTTTGTGTTCTTGCTTTAGGATTTTTGCCTTTTCAGGCCTTCCAGCTCAAAATGATTCTCACAGCATGCTTAAGATCCAAGCAGGTTTTCAATCACGCTCAGGGTGTGTGAAGGTCATTCCAGCTCCGTGATTGGCTTTGAGGTTTGTTCGGTTTCTTTGTCTTGCTGTAAGTCAGGTTCTTTACTGACTGTGAGGCTTTGGCTTTGTTATTATTTAGTAAGTCCAAAGCGTAACAGGATCGCCACCAGGGGCGTCATCAGACCTACTTTACTGGGGCACGCTGCTATAAGACAAACCTTGTGGCATCATACCCAGGAAGACTGGAGGCTGTAATCGCTGCCAAAAATGTAGTACTGAGTAAAGGGTCCGAATACTTACGCCAATGCAATATTAAAGTTTTTCCTTTTCAATACATTTGCAAACCTTTCTAAAATTCTGTTTCCCCTTTGCGGCACTGAGAGCAGGGTGAGGGGGGAAAACTTTTCTCTTTTACATAACAAAATGTGGAGAAGGTGAAAGGGTCTGAGGACTTTCCGAATGCATTGTATATTAGATTTTTTAGATTGGTGCATCACTGTTCTTGTACCAGCAAACTTTCCAGCAGCTCCTTCGCAGTAATATAAGGATTTTACTTTGACCAGTCTACAAGCTTTTCTATCAGAGAATGATTTCAAGCTCTTTAATTGAATTTAGGGCTACGTTTTGAGACCTTACAAAAACAACTACGTCCCTCAAAATGTTCCCTTGGCAGACCAAGCGAATGCGGTAGTTACGTCTCACTAGGTGCTGCGGAAGTGTCATGCTTCAGTAAGATCAGTGCGAACGCTGCAGGTACGTTTAACACGAACACACTGTTAATGGAGCAAAAATGCACAACAAAGCCAGACGTTCAGGTTCCTGTGGAGGGGGAGCAGCCATTACCCCCTTCTCCCTCTCCGTACGTAACCCTGAGTGCTGCGGTTCCGCTGCTGACACAACAAAACGACACGGTAATTCAGGTCAGCGCGGTGCCTAAGGCGAGCGTAATAACCCCGCTGCCTCTGCAGCGCCTCTTCATGTTTATTTTATAGCAGCAGTTGACGAGGCGAGATTTCATTACCGCGTCGTTCCCTTAAGATGTTCTGTGCATAAATCACACAGACGAGGTGTTACTGAGATGTGATGTATGCCTGTGACAACTTTGTTCGGCAGCGATGATGCTGATGCTGATGCTCCACCTCTGCGGGGAGCAAACCTAAATGTGACAACTTTACCAATTCTAACAAACCCTGAACAATATGTTCTGAGATCTTGCAAAAACAAAGTCATATTTGCCTGTCTTCCTTGCAAAAGGTTGTCTGGCATTTTTTCTTTTGCCATTTGCCAGTCTGAACAGAGCCATTGCTGTCTTTATGAGCTTCGGGAAGAGGCAGCAGTCATTCATGGCTGATATAAGGCAGTTTGTGATCCACCATATCTTATTATTGAGTCAAAGAAAGTGTACTCTGTGGCATAAAAACACCTCCATCACTCATCCTCAGAGAATCCAAAAACTTCAAAAGTAGTCTCTGATAGTTAGCAGAGTTACTCTGCTCAGGTCGTGCAGGCATCTCCCTCTACAACATCAGCAGCATCTGACCCTTCCTCTACGGAGACGTATGCTCAGTTTCTTGTTATATCAAAATGAGACTGCTCCAGTGCTCTCCTGTAGAGCTTCCCATGCTGTAATCAGACCCCTGTGACTGATTTAAAATGCAGCAAAACATCTGGTTTTAATTTACCAAAGTTCTCTGTGTGTGTTCCCTTCACTGGCTCCCTCTAGCTGCTCTACATCATATTTGGTAGCATTTAGCATGAATTTATGACATAAAACTTTGCCCTAATTGAAGAATAACCCATAAACGCTGCAGAAGATCCTGAGCTTTGTGAACTTTGTAACGTCTTGGCGATCCTCCAGATGTGCTGTTCTGGTAACCATATGATCCATGTTGGACTTACAGGGGATCTTACGGGCTTACATTTGTATCTCCACTACAAACCAGCAGGTTGAATGGAGTTTGTATAAACCGTGTATATTTGATTATTTGCTTTAAGCCTGATCGTATCGCTTCACTTTATAGAAAACAGTCTGTTGCATTAATACAAATCAAATTCCGGATGTTTCTGGGACGTTTTTATCTGGTCCGTCTTTGCTGAACAGATGGTTGTGTTTGGCTGAAGATAACAGCACTTACAGATCAGCCTTAATTTCTTTATTTATTTAATTTATTTTATTTCAGTGTGCCTCTGGCAAGAACCGTTCCAGATGCCTGTATGTGAGCGGTTACATTTGTCTTATGCAGCCTGAGTTTGAAATATAACCACGTTAAATTTATTTCCGTCCTGTTTTTAGAAATGAGACTGCTTGTTAACTGATGTTACATTTTTCTGGTTTTGTTTATTGGTTAATTTTTTTTAAGCCAAATCCTCATATTCTTCCATATTCTTCCATATTCTCTTTATTTAGTGGCAGAACACAGAGGCACTGTTTGAACTTTTAAGACAAATCTCAGCAGATAAAACCAGTCAATAAAATAAAAAAGATGATTTTACTTATTTATGTCTTATTTATATGGTTATAGGAACTTATACCTAAGCCAGATCTCCGACAGAGTGAGCCACTGGACTCGGATGGAACTGGAGCTCAACCTCAGACTGGTAAGGTACGTAAAAAGAGACGTGTTATGTTAATTGGTGTTTCTAAAGTGCCCCTAGTGTGTGTGCCCTACAGTGGATTGGCTGGATTATAAACCACATCCCTGGAAATCAATTCAGTCCAAGGAATGCTAATATCCCACCCAAATTAGCAGTAGTAATCGAGATACTACTGGGAGTCTTAATTTTTGTTCTGCCAGTAAACATGGTAAATTCATGGTAAATCCTGGTTACATCACCGATATTTCTCCGTGCTGAATAAAGAGGTTCTGTCATTTCCGGTTGAGATGTTTTCTTGGCACTGGGTGTTTACATTTGCCCCTAGGAATCGTTTCCTCTCCCGGCGACGTTATGGTGATTAGAATGCCGTCTTCTGATTAACCACAGGATAAATTGGTTTACATTGAATGTACACTGAATGCACAACAGCTCAAATCTAATTGGAACAGGTTCTGATTTATGCACTTGAAAGCCGACGCTGACGTGCGAGGCAGTTCTTATCTCGGTAAGCTACACAATGGCCTGCAGGTACGACTCGTTTTCCTTTTGAAAAGCTCTCAAAAGCTTTCAGCATCTAAAACTTGTATGCAGTCAACAGAACGAGTAGAGACGTGACCAAAAGAAAAAAGTCATTTACCCTGGCTGCGCTGGATGAATCAGAGCTCTATTATTCACCAGGCGCCCATGCTTGGAGTAGCAAAGTTAATTAAATGTGCAGAATTGACACTTGGAGAACATACATGGTGGTGATCAGTGGGAATGAGCTGCTGTACGCTTTAATGCCGTTCTGATCCAGTCTGGGGTTTTCTCATTAAATGTAACAACCAGAATGAATTTAGAGGTTGTATCGCTGATTACTCTGGGCTGCTCGTCTTGTTCAATTTACCAACACGGAAGCATACAGTCACCACTGTACAGTCACGTCCAAAAGTTCCTGTCATAAAGCAAAGGCTGCAGTTTTATCTCAGCATTATCTTCAAGTTCAAAAAGTGTTTTTATTGACTAAAATACATAAGGATGATGGAAAAAACATCTGTAAGCCTTTTTATAGAGAAGTATTAGGTGAACCAGGTGATGAAGAAGATCTGGGTGAACTAGTTAATGAAAAAGTTTGGGTAAACCAGGTGATGAAGTAGTACTGGTCAGACCAGGTGATGAAGAATGGCTGGGAGAACATAATTCTCAGTAAGCTTCATTACATTTACATTACATTATTTAGCAGACGCCCTTATCCAGAGGGACTTACAATTGGTACAGTCTTACAATCCAAGCAATTGTGGGTTAAGGGTCTTGCTCAAGGACCCAACAGTGGCAGCTTGGCAGAGGTGGGATTTGAACCCTGGACCTTCTGGTCCAGAGTCCAGTACCTTAACCGCTAGGCTACCACAGTCCCATTCAGGTTTTGCAATGGAGCATCGTCTCAAAGCAGCTTTCTGTTATGTTCTAATATCTACGTCCAGCCAAATTGAGCAAGCCTAGGGCGACAGTGGCAAGGAAAAGCTCTCAAAACATTATAAGGAAGAAACCTTGGGTGGACCAAGACTCAAAGGGACCCGACCTTCTTGGGCGGCTTAGATGTTATATGTTATATGTAAGAATTAAACTACGTACAGTAACTTAAGTAATAAGTTTATAGTAATAGTTTAAATAAACAGAAGATATATTTGAACAAAGAGAACATATTTAAAGAAAATAAAACGTAAATGAAATGTAAATTAATATTTGAGAGAAAATGCAATATGGAAAGTATAATAAAATAGAGAATATAAAACTATAGCCTACAAGGCAATACTGAAAATATTTTAAAAACTATCACAATACGCAACAATTAATTTACATAAGGATGCCCTCATTTACACATCAGGTGGTAAATGCTTAGAGATTAACACGACATGGAGATCTTCTTATTAGTATTGAGTACATGTCAGTTTTTGTTGTAACTTTTTATCTCGGTGCAGCGTTCTGTTTGAAGCTTACATAATCTTCTCCCCCAGGGTCCAGATCTAATCAGAAACGAGTAATGAGTAATTAGTGAATCCAGCTCTTATGAATTATGCTCTTTGTTGATTGCTTGACTTGGGACTGCTGAAACTAAAGCACAACACTTACAGGATAAATCAGTGGTCGATGAGGTGATGACCATGCAAAAATAAATCGTTCAACCCTTAACCCTTAAGATGAGGGTCTGGGTTCACTGACAGTTTTGAAGGTTGCATTAGGAGTCCAAGCTCTGTAGGCGTTTTATTGATGATCTGGTGAATCTTTACAGGACACACATTTATATTTATCATTTCTACAAACTGTAATGGCAAAAATATTTGGCCTGTGCATGTTTTTTGCAGGTCTGTTGTACAGTGGAACCTCAGAATTCGAAATTCTTCACTCGAACAATTTGGATATAGTCAAACGGTCCGCTTCAGTGTTTTTTTGCCCCCCAACTTCGAACAATAATTCAAACTTTGAAAATGGACACCCTAAATAAAACAGTTAATGGTGCGATCTTCCAAAGACGATGCACATAATGCATCCTTGCCTTAGAATAAGGGCAGAGCTGGGGGTTCATAGTCAAAGAGTCTTATGGTGATCAGAGACGTTGGGTTGCTGTCTTCTGCCGCTCGTGGGGTTGCCAATGTCTCATGTGATCCCTCTAGGCTGTGTTTCCTACCAGTTCTCCTCTTTCTAGCTTTCTAGCTATGCTGCTATAGCTAATGCTGCCGGGGGGTCTCATGCTACACTTGGCAGCATCATTGTGATTGTTAATAAACACTGTGCTCTTAATCAATAACTAATTACATTTTCTGTTTTCTCTCCGAGCCTGTGTTCCGGCAGTTCCGGCCCTACACATGATGTTCATCTGCTGGAGCTCCACTGTGGGGGGTGCATAATTCACATTTTATTCGACCATGACTCCATGACTTTAGTTTCGCTCTTAGATTTATCATCATACCCGGGCCACTTAATGTCGATGTGCATACTTCACATTTTATTCGAACTTTGACTCCATGACTTTAGTTCGCTCTTAGATTTATCATCTACGCCGCCCAAGGAGGTTGGGTCCCTTTTTGAGTCTTGGTCCTCCCAAGGTTTCTTCCTAGAACTAGGGAGTTTTTCCTGCCACTGTCGCCCTAGGCTTGCTCAATTTGGGATTGGACGTAGTTATTAGGAGATAATCTAAACTTGTAAAGTTGCTTTGAGACAATGCTCCATTGTAAAAAGCGCTATATAAATAAATCTGACTTGACTTGACATAATCCAGTCCAGTTGGTGCTGATAATGCACCAATACAGAATGCCAATCACTATAAACCCTCCAAAAAAGAAGAAGATTATAGGTATATTATGTATATTATATCAGATTTCAGACACTCCCTCAGTCTCGACGCCTCTGTCCCAGTGACGTGTCAAAACTGTGTTCGCCTCAGTGGCTATAAAGTTTCATGTTATTTTCACTTATTCCTTAAGTCCTTACATTTGAATTATTTCATGTCTGTGTTGATTATTATTATTATTGTATTAGGTTCTTTTGCTTTATTCTTGCTTTTAATCATTAATTACCTATGTATAGGCTTAAAAACATTCACTTGGGGGTCGGTAACAGATTAGTCCCATTTACATTACTTCTAATGGGGAATTTGATTTCAAACAAATCAGAGTTTGAACAGCCTTCTGGATCCAAATAAGTTTGCATTCCGAGGTTCCACTGTATTTGTTATTTTCTTTTGCAGATCTTTCGCTCTTTCATAATGTTAAGTTTCACATGCTCTTAGTGGATTGCTCATGCAGTAAAAGCTAAAGCGTGTGGTTCCTTGACAGCGTAGATAATAAAGCCTCCTTTATCCCAGCAATAGGAATGCGTCCGGACGCCGTTATCATCACACCTGCGCTAACTTTGTATCACGCTGTCTGCAGCATATAGCATCTAAAGCCAGGATTTCCTGTGGACACGAAGATAAAACCCGATATCACGCCAGTAGACTGAGACACATTGGGACGGCGCGATAGAAGAATGGAAATGGCTTCTATGTTTAATCGTGCCATGTTGCCCTGGAGTGCAGTCTGGTTTTTGATAAGCTCATAAGTGCATTTGCTGCATCCTCCTCAGCAGGACACTAACAGGTTTCCGAGAGGTCAATTAGCGCTAATGGTTCAATAATGCGGTTTACTCCGATTGTAATTGAATTTGGACGAGCCAGTGGTTTCTCTAATGTCCTGAGTTCAGGCTAAAAATGCATGTCGTTTGCTGCAGTTACCTCTCATTAGGAGCGATGCAGGCTTCGGGAAAGATGTGTTTTACATCAGCGAGCTGCAGAAATACGTAAGCATGTTAATCACGCTCTTTTTTCTAAACGTAGTGGCATTTTGAACAACACTGGTTTCTGATCTCATTCCGAAACTGTGAGCGTTAATGGCATCATGATGCTGCTTTATGCTGGAGAAGCCTCCACGCTTCTGGGATTGTTTCTGGGATTGCTTTCATACTTACATAACTCCTGACAAAAAAAAAACCACACCAAGAAGTTACTGATTGAATGAAACTCTATATGTATGGATGTAATGATGACATATTGTATGTAAGTGACAATATTACACCGAAGGATAAGTTCATTGGGGAAAACATACATTTGAAAGGAGGCTCTAGTTACCCTGTTAGGTCGTCTCTAGCCTGGCATACAGGTTCTATCCTGCGGCACATTTGCCCACAGATGTTGCAGCTGGTCCTGTAGATCCTGCACACTTGTAGGCTGCCGAAGCTGGTGTCCCAGCTGGTCCCATAAATGCTTGATCAGTGATAAATATGGCGACTGGAGAGGCCAAGTGCTGCAATTCCAGGAGATCCTGCACATATTGCTGAATTGTTAGTGTCCCTTATTTTCCGATATTTCTTCTCACCAGAACTTTGGCAGGAATCATTTTCCTAGATCCATGTTCCATGAGGATCCCTGCTCCATAGTCCGGTATTAGTGCTGTACACCACTTTTGACCATAGAGACCTTGCTTCTAGACAATGGAAACCTGATCCATGGAGTTTCCACTAGGTTTCAAAACATATTTCATGATCATTCCTAAAATAAATATCATTCATGGCCTCTCCAGGGCTCTGTAGGTGGACTTATTCAAGAAGTGCTACAGAATAAATCTATCTTTTTTACCAGTGTATTACATCAGGATTTCTAAAATGTGAAAGTGTCATAAAAATGAATGGGATCCGATTTAAGATTCAATTTCCACATACTTTTCCATCGATTCGCTCTGTATTAAATGTCTGTAGGATATCAGTATGGAAATAAGTCTCAGAGACTCCACTCGTACCTGTGACACACCTGTTCCTCTCACAGCCAAAAAAAAGCACGGCTCATTACTTATTGAAGGTGGACTTCTCTTAAATCATCTCATCTTTATAAAGCGCCGGAGCCGCGGTCGCTCACCCATCTCCCTTCATTAATTCATCATGAGGGTTCCATCAAAACAGATTCATGGTACATGCTGGAGAGAAACCGAGCCCGGGCTGACATTTATAAATGAATTTTATACCCGTAGCTCCAAGGGTTTAAGGAAAGATTAGCAACCTAGTACTTTAGTAAATGCTGATGTAACCACCAAGAAGATTTTCAATGAGTTTGTGCTCCATATCAGACATTTATGCTTTAAAGTTAATACTGGGAGATTAAAATCTGATTCCAACATGATTCCGGTGCGCCGGTTTAACTGGTTGACCAGCATCCCATAGTGCTGCCAACCCATCTTACCTACTTAGTCGTGGCATCACGACTGTTTTAGGTTTGCTCAGAAATGTTGTAGTACTCAAGTCTGGTCTCTGGACCATAAAGGTTTGCTCTCAGCCTCGTCTTGGTCTTCGGGTAAGGTGGAAATTGTCCAATATGTCTGTCAGTGGTAACGTTAAGTCCAAATGAGGTTGAGACCGTGACCGGACTTGAGTACTACAACACCATCACAGGGCCTTTTTCTTCATATAAATTAGATCTGTGCAAGTTCCATCTTATTTGCAATTAAGCTGAACTCTTGCCTCCTTAACTGCTGTACATCACACCGAGTGTGCTTTTGGACTACATTTCTCTTCGGCAAATCTGCATAACCCCCCGTGTGTGGCGCTTCCCCAGAGATCACGTCTGTCAAAACTTGTTTAGAATGGACGCCTGTGAAAGGTACGTCCTCGTTCCTCCTTGTTCATCTACAGTCCTTCTGGCCTCACTTTTCTTAACCCATAAGGATTGTAAGAAGGTAAGTATAGTTCCATCCACATGAATAGAACCTTGCCCCTGTGCTTAATCAGGTTTTGCTGTAAATGGGACACACTGGTGTCATCTCTTTCTTTTCTTTATCGTTACATGGTGATATTTTCTTAAGCTTGGCACAGTTTGGACAATTCTGGACATGCAGTATTGTGCAAAAGTCTTAGGCCACCATTAGCTTTGTAGTTTTAGCAATGGTATAATGACCATATTTAACATATTGACGTTTGGACCCAAAACTCTCAAACTTGGATTCGTCACGCCATAATCCCCTTATCCACTGATCTTCATTCTAATTTTGGGATCTCAGCATATCTTCTGGAAAAGTGGTTTCTTGGCTGCTACCCTTCCAAAAAGACCATTCCTGATCAAGACGGTAGAAGGATCCACTTAGCATCCCGATGAAGCTGCCAGATGCTGCCATTGCTCAAGTGTAAGACGAGGTCACAAATACTAAATCCTCAACTAAATACGCAACACTGTAGCCTAGAGAAGCTGTTGTTTCTCTTTTGTTTTGTATCAAAAACAAGAGAGAAAAAGAGGGCATCGGTTCATCACAGCCAGTTCTGCTACTGATGCTTTTATAAGTGCTGGAGTAGCTGCTGAAATCCCTCATGGAGATGGAGAGATTACATGCATATACAGTGCAAAAGTCTTAAGACACCATTACATAAATATACTGGAGAGATTACATACATATACTGTGCAAAAGTCTTAGGACACCATTACATAAATATACTGGAGAGATTACATACATATACTGTGCAAAAGTCTTAACACACCATTAGATATACCATTGTTTTAGCAGTTCTATAATGACCACATATAATTATGTATCACTTTCTTTAATAGAATGCAACCAGAAATTATAGCAAATTTGTATGCAGTATTAAAAAATTAGGAAAACCGCTTCTATAGGCCACAGTGGCGAGTATTTAGTGTGACCTCCCCTTACACCCCTACAGTCTGAAGAAGCTTGATCAGGAATGGTCTTTTTGGAAGGATAGCAGCCAAGAAACCACTTTTTCAGAAGGGGAGCAGGGTGAAAGGCCAAGATATGCTAAAGCTAAAGATTGGAATGGAAAAGATGATTATGGACTGAACCAAGTTTGAAATATTTGGTTCCATTGTCTACAATATATTAACTATGGTCATATAATGGTGTCCTAAGACTTTTGCACAGTACTGTATATTAAAATTAGTCTGATCTGACAAATTCCTCACTGACGTAAGGCTCTCCTCTGCCATCCCACTGCTCTGTCCAATAAATAAGAGGATTTAAAAGAAACATTGCAGCTTTATTTCTTTAAATCTAAGACGTCCTGGTCAATGAGACCCAGCACCGCTGAGTAATAAAGCTCTCTGAGGGTTTCTCCAGACTGGGGTTCGGGCCGTGTCAGAATGTAACTAGATTAAACCGTCTGACTGCTCACAGCAGGCTTCTGTCGGACGGTGATAGCCTGAGCTGCTCATATCCTGAATGCTAAACAGGTTACAGTCAGGTGCAGGTGAGGACGGCCGATGATTGGAGATGAAGCTGTAACTCTGCTAACTCAGGGGTGTCCAAACTTTTTTTTAAAGAGGGCCAAATTGGACAATATCAATATAACTAAGAGCGGCTATCTCTGTCCAAAAAGATTATTCATGCATTACTGAAAACATTGTATTCAAACTATGAAAACTGATGGACCCGGGGGGAACTTTTGCCTCGGACTCTATAAATGCCCCATCAGCTGGCCTGTATAATAATTATATTTCATACGGTTTTCGAGTGGCTTGCGAAGCGAAAAATGCACATTTGTTTTGCGTGGCAGAGCTCAGCATCGACCCGGCAATACAGTGGATTATGTTGGCTTAGGTTCCAAGCGTTCCATTGCTCTCGGGTGCCCCGTTTGTGCCCCTTATTAATAATTCACCTCAACTCCAGTCACAGATACACACCGCGTTCAACAGGTAACCAGGGAAGTCTCTAGCACATCACTGAGATTTTCAAGTTTAGATTGTGACCATATGTGAACATAACGCATATTCCCACCAAAAGCACCAGCCGCCACTGATATGAGCAACAAGCAAGCTGTTTACCGTGCTGTAATTAACAGAAGGCTAATTAACGTTATGACATGCAAGAAGACCTTTATGGGCCTGGTTGTATGGTGTTGAACTGTGCTTGTTGCTGTATGTCATCATTTCCCCTTTTCTTTTTAGTGATGTTCTAGCGAGTCTAATGGATATAACCCGTACTATTAAAGTTCTCTGTGGATGATGTGCATTTCGAAATGATTATCTGAGCATCGTTCACTCCCTTTAATGGCTGAGGGCTAAAAAATTACAATAAATTAGAATGGGAAGTAAAAATCTATCTTTTAAACAGACTCAAGTTCCAGTACTACACTCTAATGTCCATATTTTACTTAATAATTAGTACAGATTCCAATGTTAATTGCTTACTTATGTATGGCAGTGTATTGTTATTGTTTTGTTGCACTCTAGTGCAGTGCTTCTTCTGCCCAGCTGGTCACCCAAACCAGTCAGTGTTGTGGCTCCACGAGAAGAGGTGGGAGTTAAAGAGCAGAAGTCCGTCATTCCCTCAAGTTCACTACCTTACCAGTATGCACTGTTTCACTTTACTCTTTTGGTTTCCGTGTGTCTGTCTGCTTTTCTTCAATACCTGTGGGGGGGCTCCAAGGACAAAAGGTTAGGAATTGTCACTATGCCACCTGAGCACCGATGGGCAGAACTGAAAGAGATAAATAAGCTACCAGTAGGTTGATTCTTCATTATTTGTATGGCACAGTGTGTGATGTGAATGTGGGGGAACATTGTGGACTAGATTTGGTAGCAAAAATAACTGGTTATTAAGTTAGAAATCTTTTTGTTTATTAAACACTGGTGTGCTTTATCATTGTTTTTGTCTACGCTTTATGAAAGGACGTTTTAAACAGTGGCTTGGGGAGATGAGCCAGCTGCTTAAAACAGTAGTTCCTGATGACCTGGTTTTGGAAGGTGTTGTTAGTGCTGTTATGGAACCCTTTAATAAACCTCTGCCTGATCCCAGTGAATTCTTGGATAGGCTCTGTATCCCTCTACGTCCCCGACCAGGACAAAGGGGTAACTATCCCACCAGGCGGTGTTGGCCATATCTGAGGAAGGACAGGGTGGACGAGGGCTAATCCCCCGGCACTGTAATGGCAACACCTGCCAGCCAGAAATGGATTCACGTCTGCACCCCCATTCTCCCCCTAAACGTCGCCGTCGCCTTCGGGTTTTAATGCTCAATAAAAAGTGCTACCTACTGCCAAGGCTCCCCCACACACACCCTCAAAAATTACAAAAAATTACAAAATGTGATATATTATTACCAAATTTCAAGAGCCAAGAAATCCTGTAATTACAATTCCTTCTTTTTATTGCTTTGTTAAATTGGACAGATTTTCACTCTGAAACATTTTAGATTATTTAAGGGGTTGTTGTTGTTTAAATAGAACTATGATAAGCTGAAAAAATGTTAATATAATAGATAATGCATGGTTTAAAAATAATATTTTAACAGGTAAAATTTTCCTTTGAGGGGCACAAACATCATGAACTCATTTACTACATTTATAATTACAATTTCTTTTTTTATTATGCCTAAAAAGATGCTGTTATTAAAATGACCAGAGATTTTCACTCTGACTCAGGGATGAGTTTGAAACGCTTCAGATTATTTTTAGATCCCATTTGAAATTCAGTTCAGTTTTAGTAATTTTTTTTTATAGTTTGTTCTACCTTTGTCCGTGTATCTGTGTGTGTAATCACCTTGTGGATCAGCTCTGCGTTGTGATTAGGACATGATCAGGCCACATGATCTGTAGCATAGATGTGTCTAGCCCTTTTTAGGGGAGCTCATCCATCTCTAAGTTGATTACCATCACCCCTAAAGGTATTAAAAAGGCAGGGTTTTTTACTGTTGTTTTTTAAACAGAAGTTTGTCTCTGATAAGCTGAACTCGTAGAAAATACATGGTTTAATATTTTCAAAGGTAAACCTTTGCTTTGAGGGGAACAAACATCATGAACTGATTACTAAAGTGGTGCATTAGTAATGCTTAACATTCATGTTCTGCCTTGATTCCTATAAGAATGCATATACTGCTCCTGCATGAAGGCTTGCCTGACACATGATCACTTTATACATATTCATGATGACTTCTGATGTATTATGTGTATGAATTAATGATTACTCACTCACTCATACTGCATGAATGAATGCTGTTTCATGTACCCTTAGAGTAAAGTGTTCTCAGGGGTGAAAGAAGTTTCAAATTCTTGCCTTCGTCGCTTCATATTGTTCTCCTCCCCTCGGCTCCATGCGTCCTTCAAAAAGCATCCTTGACATTGTATACATTGTCAGCATCTCTGACTTTTCTCTTAAACGATTGAAGACTTGTTCTCTGCATTATTCTTTTTGTGTGTTCTTGCCATTCTTTGACAAAGGACTAAGTGAATTTAGGCTTATTTTTTTATAAAGTCACTTACAAATATTCTGGCGCTTGTTTCAAAAGTGTAGTTGCTTATTTGGGCTCCCTGATCCTGTCTCTCTCTCTCCATGATTCCTGCAAGTTTTGTTGCTTTTTTCAGCCTCTAAAGTTAAAAGAAAAATATACCTTATACCTTATTGGTATTTGTGGTCATGCTTGCATTGTAGTAGGTGGCCTGTTTTTAAATTCGTCCAATTTGCTTCTTTTGGGCTTGTTTCTAAAGAGCTGGTTGCTAACTCTGGTGGGATCTGGCAACCCTGCCTGAACTGCTGTGTTGTTTATGGAGTCTTATAGCTGCTGCACACTTGTAGTGTCTGTTTTGCTCGGTTTATGAAAGGCATCTCACTTCCTAGCTGTTGGATTAAAACAGAATGTTAAAATGACAGAAATAACGTGAAATACCACACATTTTATTTGGTAGATTTGATTAGGGGTTTGGTTAGGGGTACTGAAGTTTCTCTGCAAATTCAGTCAGTACATGTCTTTATCAGAAACTAAACTCTACTAAACTAAACTAATCAGTACATAGTCCTACTATAGAATGATGCATGATGGTACGGCTGCGTGGGTGTGGTTTTGGAGATCTGACTCAGCAAAGCGTTTGGGGTTGAAAGCTGAATTTAAAATCAAAGCCTGGCCTTTTGAGTAAAACGACCTCATTCGTCTCCGTCCTGTTAAATTTAATATCACATGACCCTTTATTAATAGCAGCACCATTCGAGAACTTAATTAGATCTAGCCGAGCGCTCTGCGATTAAGATGATCTTGGGTCAATATTCACCTCCCTGAAGCTTTATTGAACCATCAGCAGCTCTCTCTCTCTCTCTCTCTCTCTCTCTCTCTCTCTCTCTCTCTCTCTCTCTCTTTCTCTCTTTAAAACCTTATATTTGTTACTGGAACCGGAGCACAGTGAACAAGAACACACTCAACAGGATTCAAATCAACGATAAAGAGCAAAACCAGCCATTATTTATTGATTTCGATGACTCACACTTGCAGTTCGTGTTTCATTCGGATGATTTACCTTGTAAAAAATGTCCATATGTGGATTTGTGCACATGGTTCGGACCATCCAACCACCATCATGTTCATTTCAAACGTTCTGTCACTTCATCAGTTTGTATGACATTAACCTCAGAGTCATTGTTTCAAAGAGTAATCAGTTTGTTATTCAGTAAAAACCAGTATTTATTTATGTATGCATTGATTTTTATAAATTTTTTTTGTATAATTATTTTCAATTAATTATTTTAATTAATGTAGTTACCTTGTCATTTGCTTTATCATGACAAAAACTATGCTCCATGTTTCTGAATTTCCATTTTTCCTATATTTTCTGAACATTTAATTTCACGCTGACTTTCCTGGGTGTTTTTGTGGTACATTTACTTTTTGTTTTCCTTATCAGGAGTTCCATCTCTGTTGTTGTTGTTGTTGTTGGTTGTTTGTTTGTTTGTTTGTTTGTTTGTTTGTTTGTGTGTGTGTGTGTGTGTGTGTGTGTGTGTGTGTGTGTGTGTGTGTGTGTGGTAGGTATAGCATTATTTATCTACAGTAATGTTATATTAATGGAAAGTCCCCACAATTATAGAATGACACACTTTGGTGTGTGTGCTTTCCATGTCCACTGTTGCGTGGCTTTTTGTGTTACTGTAGTTGGTTTTGACCTTATTTTTGTGTCCAAAATGATTGTTTATTTATTTTCTGTTTATTACAATATACACACTATTTTTGCTTATTATTCTTCTTATGTTTTTTAATCTAAATCCTATTGATTTCATGCCTTGTTTTTGTTTACATTTTTTTCTCTGTGATTTTTCTCTCTGGAAATCTACCTGTTTTCAGCTTCACGTTCAGTTTCCTGTTGAATTGCTTTGTGAGGGGAAACAAAGAACAAACCACCAGCTAATGAAATTAATTCTGTGCTGTAATCATAATTATCTTATCCAATTAAGCTCCGGTGTAATGAAGCTAATGCTTCTCTAAACCCTCAGTCGTCTCATTTCAGATATTTTCCTGAAGTAAAACCACTTTATTTCGGTAATGGCTCTTATTGAGATCAGTAAAACTATCTGGATCAGTGTAACACCTAGGATTAGTGTCATTAATTAAAATAATGGCATTTCAAAATATTACAATGGCTTCACGCCAACAGATTTCGGTCCTAACTGAATGTGGAATTAATGTCTGCTGGTAACGATTATTCAAATTTATCCTTCTGCTGTTTGGGCTTTTATAATATTTCTTTGCAGCAATTCAAATATAAACAAATAACAAAAACAAAAAATATTCATACAGTAAGCTGTCTTGATGTCTCTAGTCTTACTGTAAGAAGTCTTAATGTAACCATCATCGGATCCCCAACAGGACCTGGATTTGTCAATAAAAACATTTCGGTTCCAGTCCATAGCAGTCCAGCTTTCTTGTTCATGCCATGTCCAGCCATGTTGGAACTAAAGGCCCAGATGTTTGCACAGGACTGGACAGGCCTAGGAGAGACAGAGATGGAGAGAGAATCAGAGAGAGACGATCCAGCTGAAAGCTGTTTGCTCTCAGTGTGATGTTAGGTGAATATTTAATGAGCTTATGAATATGCGTCTGTTCCAATAATAATATTAATTACTGAAATTACCAAACACTCATCACGGTGACGGATCCACACCTGTCCCGCTCTAATGAGGGCCATATTTTACATACAGGCGCCACTGCTTTGTTAAACCCACGCGACGACTAAAAAGGAAACCATAGATCATTAATGAGCATAAATGAGAATTTATCAGGTTATGCCAGGGGGTCTCAAAGTGGGGCGTGCCCCCCTAGGGGTGCCATGGAGCTATTGACCTGTGTCACTTCTTGTGTTTTGTTCAGTAAGAAGGTAAATAATCCCAGTAGAGTTTGGAAGCAAAAGATGAGTACGCGTTTGTTGGAGTGCTGAGGAGTGCTGCAGAAAAAGTTTGGGAATCACTGGGCCACGCCCACAACGAGGAACGTCAGCGGGCTTCCTTCATTCCTTATAAGATATTAGATTAAAACGTGGCATTGCATCCTCAGATGAACCTCAGAATCCATGCAGAAGGTCATGTTAATAAGATTTCAAGGATTTAATCAGGTAACATCCTTATTTCCTCGTACCAGCCGTGCTCTGGATGAATGTTGCATCTTCTCACGTTAGTTGCTTCTGGAACTGAGACCGTGTTTAGACAAAAGCCTCATCAAGTCCAAATGTATAAAGAACAATCATTAGTATTCATTTCTAAAGACGTCCTGCTGAGAATTTATGATCCGATAACGGAGCAAATGAAATAAAATATCATGAAGCACCCTCAGTTTGATTAGAAGAAAATACTTATTTTTAAATTGTAGGTGTTTTTTATGATGATTTCATTATCTTTTCAAAATGTATCCCTGCTTTTTCCTGGTCAGGGTTTCTGTAGTTCCAGTGTCTCTCCCCAGAAAATAAAGGGTACAGGTGCAAGCACGCCCCAGATGGAATACCAGCCCGTTGCTTGGCCAACAGGGGTCGATGTTGTAGCACCAGGGGATGATCTCCTACAGGCTTCCATTCACTCAAGCACAGGCCGTCATGTCAGGCAGGAAGGCACCAGCTTATCTTAAAGCGTTACTCCATCCTTACACCCCTGCTTGTCACCTCAGGTCCTCTGGCAGTGGGCTACTCACAGTTCCCATTTCTCATCTCTCTCCACCATGGGTGACAGGTCTTTTAGTGACGTAGCTCCCAGCCTCTGGAACTCCTTGCCTTTAGAGTTTCGCAACTGTACCTCTCTTTCCACCTTCAAGTCTTTGTTGAAGACATTTCTTTTCCAAAAACACTTTGGTTCTTCCTCTATACCTCTGTGACCTCTGTACCTCTATTTTCTCCTCTTCTTTCTTGTAAGCGACCTTGGGTTTTATAAAGGTGCTATAGAAGTACAGAGTATTATTATTAATCCTCAGTCAGACAGCTTGTGTACGAATGGAGGATATTCCAGAGCATTGTTACCGTCTCCATCTTCTGGCTGAAATGTTTTGTATACAGATTTATACAGAAATCTCACAATCTAAAGCACCACTTTAAACTTTTGTTATGAATTGTGTTTTTCCATCTGTACTAAAATAAAACACGTCATGATGGCGGCCTCCACCTAAACTGTGTGATAAGGACATGAACTGTGAGGTGAAAATCGGAAAACTTTTCAAGTTTTCAGTGCAGCACTGTTTTTGTTTTCTTCTCCATATCTGTGTGTGTGTGTGTGTGTGTGTGTGTGTGTGTGTGTGTGTGTGTGTGTGTGTGTGTGTGTGTGTGTGTGTGTGTGTGTGTGTGTGAGAGAGAGACTTGTATATTACTGTGAGGACCACAAGGATCGAAAGATCTGACATTTTTACACTAGGGAAATTGCTTTTTTATATATATATAAACCACAAAAACTGCGGCTTTCTTTTGAAATCTCAAAACAGCCAAACGATTTGCTTTAGGCTATTGAGGTTAAGATTGGGCTGAGGTGGAGGTGCAGTATTTATTAGCTACAGTTAAAAAAAACCATCAATGGAAAGTCCCCTCAATGAGGGAAAGACTAACGTTCTCGCTGAAGCACTTGTCAGCAGCTGCAGTCACCTCGGATTGAGCCTTCACACCCGTTCTATTTCTCACTCGATTGCTGATGATACGCAGAACTTCCCACTTCTGTCCTGCAATGTGTCCTTTACTGAGGTCAGTTGGGCTTTATATACAGAGCATGTAATACCTTCAGTATAATCAGAACAGCTCTGAATTACAGCTACAGTACCACGTTAACAAACATCCAACTCAATGGCAGTAGAGCTGCTAGATGTACGCATTGGCCAAAAATATAATAGCTCAACCAGATAGAAATGTCAGACTGCTGCAAAACTGTGTAAAAGTGCTTCCCCTCCTCTATATAAAGCCTCTCAGAGGCTACTTATGGGTAGTGTACCTCTTGGTGAGAGATCGTTAACTGCTAGACATGCCTCTATGATCCACTGGAAGTCATTTTGCCCAGGTGACAGACTTTGAGAAGAGGCGCATCATTGGATTGAGAGAAGCAGGATGGACGTTTCGACAAATTGCCACCATCTGGGCCGTTCTGACCTAGCTGCTTTTTTTTTATTTTCATTTTTCAGCAGGATACATTATTCATTTCAAAATTCTTCACACATTCTCTGTTGGCCATGCCTTTCTAATGTGTTCAGCATGTGGTTTTGTATGGTTTTGTTTTAAACTGCTGGGTGTCCCTGATAAAGATGTCGTCTTGAAGGCAGCTTATATTGCTCTAAAATCTTAGTATGCTTTTCTGCATTAATGCTGCATCACAGAAGGCCCCTGACCTGACCCCCATACCATGACAGAGCTTGGTTTTTGGACTTGTTCCTCATAACAGTCTGGTTGGACCTTTTGTTTGTCTTTGGTCCGAAGCACACAGCGTCCATTTCTTCCAAAAATGATCTGCTATAATGATCTATACACTCCCCGTTCTCACTGTATGATGGTCCATCCCAGATGCCTCTGAGCCCAGAGAAGCCGACGCCCCTTCTGGGCATGGTACACATAAGACTTATTTTTAGCACAGTAACGTTTTAAGTGGTATCTGTGAATGTAACTATTGTAGAGCTTGATAAAGGAATCCCTTGCCCATGTGGTTCTATCAGCTATTGATGAATGACGGTTCTTGATGCAGTGCCATCTGAGGGAGCGGAGATCACCCCTCTTCAGTTTAGGCTTGTGCCCTTGTGCTTTATGCACTAAAATTCCCCCAGAATCATTTAACAATATTATGCACTATAGAGGGAGAAATATCGAAATCCCTTCCAGTCTTTCTTTGAGGAACATTTTAATCTTTCTTCTTTTTTTAACATATTTGTTGATAAACTGGAGATCCTCTGCCCATCCTTACTCATCAAAGACTTATCTTTTCATGAATACTGTTTTTGTATCAAATCATGATTTCAATCACCGGTCAACATCATTACCTCATTAATAGACCTAGACTGGCCCATCCTAGAATGCAGGACTGGATGTTTATTAACCAAAGAAATTAAGTTGACCAGGAAAAAAAGCATGTCTGCAATGAAATAAAAGTCAGTGTAAATGTAAGAAACACTGCACTTAAATATTAGTCACACTGTTTGTGGCCCTATTCTCTACTATTATATACTACGTGTAACTAGATGGGTTTTTTTCCCTTTCCTGTACTTTATTCCTTTATAACTCAGAGTTCTGCGCAGGAACTCCTACACACATTAGTGCTCAATATTTGCAAAGTAAAACACAAACCTGTACGCATTTTCTCCACACGCAAGTGTTTAAATCATTGAAATGCCAGGTACGTGCCTCTCACAGATGGGTGAATCTTTGATGGAACGAATTAACATCTGATTAAAAGCATCTGACTCCTGTGCGCACCTGGAAAATGGCCCGTCATTATTCAGCGCGAGTTCTATTAACACACTCGCGCACGCCGCAAGATAAATGGCCCAGTGGAAACGAAATGCTTTGCTCGATAAATCGTGCCATTAAACGTTTCGGCAACACAAGACGCTTGATCTGGGTTTGGCGCTGCTTAACCTATCGAGGGCTTTACAACAAGGAGCAATGAGTAGTGGCCGACTTTTCACGATACGTTTATAGATTTACATAATTGTATGATAAATGATAAAGATTTCTAGGTCAGATTTTGCATGTTCTCCCCGTGGCTGTGTGGTTTCATTCCAGGTATTCCGGTTTCCTCTCACATTACAAGAACATGCGTTAAGTCTAATGCCATCTCTAAACCGTGCCAGTGTGAGTGAGTGATTAGGTGTGTGTGTACCTTGTGTGGCATCCAGGCTAGGGTTGGTTCCCATCTTGTGCCCTGTGCTGCTTACTGCGTCCCCTAATTCAGCCCTAATTTTCTGTTGTTGTTTTCTTGTGTTTAGCGAAATGCAGGGATGGATGTTTACTAACAAATGAAATGAAGTTAATGGAAAAAAACATGAAATATCTCAGGTTTATACTGTCTGAAATGAAATAAAAGGCGGCATACACTCTGCATTTTCCATACTGCCCCAACCTTTTCTTTATTTGGGGATGTCATTTCCGAATTTTATATCCGTATCCATTTGTACACATTTTGATCAAAATAACCGAGCAGCTACAAAAGTTTTGGAATTGCTTCATGTACAGCCCATTTAAAAAGCTGTCAGTTCAGATATCTTTTGAGAAATTGAGAGCCCGGAGTGTTTGTGAGTGCTCTGATTGTGGGTGATTGTACGCCTTAGTACTGTGAAGAAATGCGTGCTTATTATAAGGCGGACACATTTTGATTGATTTTCTCTCCTCTTGATTCCATGCTGATTGCTAAAATTCTTTCACAGATAATAAGCCAGGCCTCGTGCTGTTTTGTTCAGGGCCAGCGTGACTGCTGTTGGAAATGTTTTGAATGGTTCAGATCGACGTGGATAGTTATTATGATTAGCTGTTTATGACAATAAGAATTCAATTACAGTTGAAAGATAAAGCTGATTATCATTCAGTGTATCTGATCCGCTGCTCTCTTATCAGCCATAGAAAACAACTGCTGTTTCCTCAGAGACATGAAACGAAAGTCCAGGACCAAAACAAGCATCGTAGTTTGTGTACTGAGGTTTAAAAACTGAGATATGATATCGACACACAAACAGTGCGTTTGGACGCAGCGCTGATTTTATATCTCCTTCCAAACAGGATTATCCACGCATGAAACCGAGCGCATAAGATATGGCAAGTCCTTGCAAACTGTGGACGTCGGGTTCTAAGGGTTTAAAATTCCATTACAAATTCATGGGATTACTTGTTTAAAAAATTACACCTTTAGGTCTTTTCACACCAGGTCCGATTTTTCCATACAAAACAACCCCATTTTGAAAAAGAACACATCTATATTAATGCCGGTCCGAAACTTTTAATCCGAGCCTGTTTTAATTTCTGCGTCGTTCAGATGTGTTAAAATCACGCTGACCAATCAGAGCTCGGTTGCCGGGCAGAACAGCTCATCAAGAGCAACAGGCTGCCTCTAAAAAAAATGGATATTAAAGAAAAGGTCTGGTGGAATAGCACTGGAATCCTGGAGAATCATGCTGATGAAATCTCCATGACACATTAAGAGAAGGGAAATTAAAGAAAGCAAAAGCGGATAGGGAGTTTTCAGAGTGTTTAGATACTTTTTTTTGCACGATCCTTAAACTCTTGTTTTATATTGTGTGCAGTCATATTTAGGTTCGACATAAGTGACATAAATTAGTGGGACATGAGTCCCTATGCAGGGGTCTCCCTCCCGTCCCTCACAGTGGCCATTCTGACCGGAAGGCACAGTCGTGGACCTGTTCTCTCACTCTGGTGGTGAGCAGGGGTATTGCTGCTGCACCATAATTCTGAATAATATATGATCAGGGTTGCCAAATATTTTCACAAGACCGTGTTTACATAACGAGTGGGCACAGAAGGATCCAACCAAACTACCAACGCTGACATTGCCTTTACTTTTTAAAGAAATACTTTTTTTTTTGCTTTAACTACATTGAGTAGCATTGTAAGCCATGTATGTAAGCCATACTTCTACTTTTAGTTGAGTATTATTTATCGGATTAGTAGTACTTTTACTTAAGTAAAGAACTCGTGTACTCCTGTCACCTCTGAATATATTCCAAACTTTATAGTAATCTAAGCAACAACTGTACCCTCTGTGAGTTTGTCAATCACGATAAATACTCATCTTGAATTGAATCTCATTCATTACATTAATTCTCGTTCTTCAGGAGCGCTGACTGAGAGCAGTGATGCCATTTTCCTTCCGTGTGCATCAACATCCAGCTTCTCTTTCCTTTTTTTGCACTGCGGTAATTAAAGACAGGTCTGGATTATTAAACGCCTGATGGCTGTGGAAAATGGAACTCCATTTGGTGATAATTCAATCCTGCAGAGGAACTTCCTCCCTGATTAAGTCCGGATCTTTTTCGGACCGGCCGTGCCTGTACGCTTGGTTAATCTGGCTCTATTAGATCATGCCCTTAACGAGCAGGTCGTTAGGCTGAAGAGACGAAGAGCAGGACAACAGGAATCACATTGGGCTTTAATGAACTCTCATCAGGATTTTCAATGGTTTTTCGGTTGGTTCAGAAAATCATCCGTCATGTTTCGTAGTCTGACGCACTCTGTAGAAGACTTTCCATGACGAGGGTTATCACAAAGGCGTCCTGCTCATGTGATACCCATACAGGTGAGGGAAGATCTTCACTTCCTTTTGAGAAGTGTTTTTTTCTCTAAGGTTACAGAGCTTATTAGAGCCTGTCAGCACATGAACAGCTAGCTCATGTACTAAGCAGGCAAAAGGCCTAACATTATACACACCCTAGTATCCGATTAAACTGTAACGAAATTGAGCTTTATCTGTTCGATTTTCAACCCCGCCGTTCCTTTACTTATTTTCTCATAAACCACCTCCATTTGCTGGTGTTCAAAACCTCGCGTATCACCACCTATAAACACCACCGTGCGATTCGGAGCTTTATTCATGGGGTAGGGGTAAGAACAGATGGTCTCTGTTTTTTCGGGGGGTGTGGTGTGGGGGGTGTTTGTTTTTTACTCCCCTACCTTCCTCTTTTTTTCTTTTCTTTTTTCGTTTTTTTTTGCTCTTTCCCTTTTCTGTTCTATCACCCCCTTCCGTTCTTTCTTATTTTCTTCATAACACTCATTTTGCTGGTGTTAAAAACTCGCCCGTCTTTTCATTAAAACCATCCCGTGCTGATCGGAGCTTGCATTCAGGGGTCTGTTAACCAGCTCGTATTAACCCGACCAAGGCTGGTGATGAACCTAGAACTCTGACTGATAAGAATAACATGAAGAGCTTCATCTAGCTAAATTTATAATCACGAATCAAGTACGGGAGATTATAACACCGGGATCTGAGTCTGAGGTTTTTTTGCTGTCGGTGGATTAGTGACTTAGGCACAGCCCGCCTTATAAATCAGACCCATTTTATTTGCTGAATCTAAATAAACTTTCTTTTTAATAAATTAAGAGGTCATTTCACTGTATTTGTGTTTATTGTCTGTATAATTAACAGCTATTAGGACGTTTTGTTCCTCGACTGAAGGCCGTGTGGGTCTGATGATGTTTTAGCAGTGGAGTGCTGATGGGATGGAGCTGCTTTACCTCACCCAATGTTGATAAACAAATCATTTTTCTGTCCTCTTTATCTTAAAATCCAACAATAAACGCTGATAATGGAATGGTGGTATACCCACAATAATGCCCTGCGATCACAGGTTCGAGGCTTCAGGCCGAGTACCAAAGATCAGTACACCAGTGCCAATAGCTCTCGCGTATTATTGCTTAATTACATAATTAGTACACATTTATTACTTTACATGAAGTTTATCTGTTGTCACTACATTAAGTTGTTTACTTCTTATTATAACTGTTGCTTATAACATTTTCTTACTTCTGTATTTTTATACGTCTTTTTTAAATATGTGTATATTCAATGCGAAGTTACAGTGGTGCTTGAAAGTTTGTGAACCCTTTTCTATATTTCTGCATAAATATGACCCAAAACATCATCATATGTTCACACACGTCCTAAAAGTAGATAGATAAAAATGATCCAATTATTGTAATTATTATGTTTCCTATAAATTGTATTATTTTATTTTTTGTGGTTTAATTTAAGGGTTTTTTATTTATGTACTAATTTAAATATTACTGACTTTAATTATCCCCTATTGTTTGTGATTTTTTTTTTTTTTTGTAATAATTAAAAAGCAAATAAAAATAATAATTGTTATTTAATTTTATATATATATATATATATATATATATATTTATATATATATATTTTTTTTTTTTTATAATATTTTTATTAGTCATTTATCATTTATTTGATGTATTTTTATATTAATTTACTTTATTTTTAATTAAAATTTAACAATTCACCGTTTTGTTGTAGCCTTTTATTATGTTGTTTATTGTTTACTTATCTGTGTCTGTCTTTTTAGTTATTTTATCATTTTTATAATTGTTGCCTGGTATTGTATTTTATTCTTTATTTATTTATTTTATTTGTTATTTACTTATGTATTATTCATTTCTTTAAATTAAATTGTAAATTGTGATATTTAATTATAATGATGCAAATATATTCATACTGTATACAGAAAATATGAGTAAATGTTAAATAAAAATCGTGTATGGCATAAACTTTTCATTATATAATAATAAATATATAATAATATTATATAATAATTTTTTATTATGTAATAACATGTAAATGACAAATGCGGTATTAATTGTTTAAACAGTTAATAATTCTGGATTGCAGATGAATGACCTAATCATTAAGAGCATCCCATAAAACAGTTAGCACGACGTTTCTGACTCATGCATATACAAACGCACTTTTGGTTGAGCTTTTAAATTGTCTGTCCAAAAAGCCAAAGCAATTTGTAAGTCTGACTTTGACAGCCGAGTCAGGATTGACGTGCTGATAATCAATTTCTGCTTTTAGGGGCTAAAGCAATCTTCTGATGACAGTGAAAGCCTCGTTTGACCTGGAGGAGTCAAATGGTCTCCAAACAAATAAAATAAGGATCGGTGTTGATGTCTGCGCTCTCGGGCTGGATGAATTTTTAAGCGTTAGTGCTGCTGCCTCTCTCTGCACTTCTGTCTTGATGGAATTGTCATGAAGAGAGACTGTGATCATCCCCGTGCTCCTGCTTACTTCCCCCTCACTGCTGTCTGTGTTTGCTTTGTCTTGTCTGTTACGCAGCGCTAATGGCATCTTTGATCCCTTTCTGTTCTGTGAATCCCAGAAGGAATGCGGCGCTGCATCCTCTTTAAATTCCCTTAATTAGAAAAACAAACAGGCCGTGTATCACCAGGCCGGGATGTGCCTGCTGCTTATTCCAGTCCTTAATGATGTTAAAAGTGTGTGTCAAGTTAAAGTCTTGAGAGGGCGCCAGTCTGAGCTAAAAGAAAAATTCAACCATGTTGTGCTTCTAAGACTGGATTAAATCATCCTTAATTACTGAGCAGGGGTTACCCTACGTCAAGGGCTTCATGGTGGCTCGAGGGGTTAGCTCCAGAGATCCCCGGTTCGATCCTGTGCTCGGACTCTGTGTGGAGTTTGCATGTCGTCTCCGTGTCTGTGTGGGTTTGTGTCTTATCCAGAGCGACTTACAGCTGATACAATCCAAGCAATTGTGTTAAGGGCCTTACTCAAGGACCAGTGGTGGCTTGGCGGAGGTGGGATTTGAACCTTGGACCTTCTGCTCCATAGTCCAATACTTTTACGAGTATCTAAGGAAAGACCCGACATGCACAGAGAAGAATACAGTGATTCATTGCAAGTCTTTATTGGCAAAAATTCACATAAAGTATAGCTCTCTTCCTTTTCTCTCAGGTTCTTTTCTCTTTTTGAGCGAAAATATATTTGTAAGTCGATTTTTATACCTATTTTGCCCAGTGACCGTGCTATTTGAATGTCTATAACATTGTATTTTGACAAACTCAGAGCACCTCAGAGCAGCCAAAGCCTTGCACATGTCTTGTGACGTTTGGCGCCCCCCTGAGGGGGCTCGGACCTGGGCTACGGCTAGGTAGCGATCGTGAAGAGCCCCAGCATGATGAGACCAGATTTTGGACATGATACGGGCTGAAACTTAGCCACGACACTTTCAAACTGAAGCGCTTACCTTACGCACTTTTGACACTTTTCCATAACCGACCCTGGTGCATCCCTCGTCCATTTATAACCTGCTATCCCTGATGTTGCAATTATTCTCTTCTCTGCTGTTATCAGCCGATATCCTGCTGGCGCGCGTAGAGACCGGCGGCGACAGGAGTTCAAATGAGTCTCGGTGTGACGTCTCATCAGCCGAGCTTCAGAGTACTTCTGTGTATCTCCTTATTCGGTAGCTCATTAGGGATTTTCTCCCTGGGTTCCTCGCTCTTATGTGGTATAAAGTTCGCTGCAAAGTGAATGAACTCCCAACGATAGCGAATAAGCAAGCTTTTAGAAACCGCTTAGAAGTCGGGAGCTCCAGCACACCACCTTGTTTCTACACTCATTGTCTATTTTATCAGGTCCACTTACCATATAGAAGCACTTTGTAGTTCTATAATTACAGACTGTAGTCCATCTGTTTCTCTACATTCTTTGTTCATCCCCTTTACTCCGTTCTCTAATGGTCAGGACCCCCACAGGACCAGCACAGATCAGGTACGGGTTGGGTGGAGGATCATTCTCAGCACTGATGTGGTGGTGTGTTAGTGTGTGTTGTGCTGGTACGAGTGGATCAGACACAGCAGTCCTGCTGGAGTTTTTAAACACCATAGTGTCACTGCTGGACTGAAAATAGTCCACCAACCAAAAATATCCAGCCATCAACAAGCCTGGGAGCACTGATGAAGGATTAGAGGATGACGAGGTGATGCTCTTCTGCATACCTCGGTTGTAACGAGTGGTTATTTGAGTTACTTTTATCTATCTATCAGCTCGAACCCGTCTCTCCATTCTCCTCTGATCCTCTGGCATCCACGAGGCATTTTCAGCCAGAGAACTTCCCTATGTGGATATTTTCTCTTTTTCGAACCATTCTCTGTTAAACCCGAGAGATGGCGCTGTGTGAGAAAGTCCCAGTAGATCAGCAGCTTTTGCCCATCTAGCACCAACAACCATGCCACGTTCAAAGTCACTTACATCACCTTTCTTCCCCATTCTGATGCTTGGGTTGATTCAGCAGCTCATCTACATGCTTATATACTTCGAGTTGCTACCATGTGATTAGCTGATTAGATGTTTGCGTTAACAAAGTGCCTTTTTGACTGCTGGTGTATTAAGTAGGACATAATATTATTAATCTGTACTATTACAAGTAGTCAAAGTTGTACTGTTGTCTTCTTTTTCTTCTTCTTGTTCTTCTTATTTGTATTATTTATAATAGCAGCAGTACTTTTGTTATTCATAGAACTATAAGTTGAACTTACAGTACATTATCAGCACCATCTGTGCATCGTTTGAAACTAATTAGCCTTATGGAACATGACACGTGTCAATCAAGTCTAATTATTAATCCTGGACGTGGGCAGACGTGTGAGCTGTGCTTTAGCCTGGACTCCAGATGCCCGCACATGATTTTAGATAATCCTTCTAAGAAGTGATTTCGAACGTGACGCTTTATGCAGTTTTATTTTGCTCAGCAGCCTCTTTTTCCTAATGCGTGTAAGTTCTTGTGCACTCTTGCATCAGATGGTGGTCGGAGGAGGGAATTAAGGAGGGAACGTCGCCTTGAGCGTCTACAGCAGCGTCTATTCGGAGCTTTGATTCCTCCACGCAGACGCTTAATCACGACACTGTGCTTAAATGCATTTATCTCTGTCACATTCAAATACTCCGTCGTTTGCTTCTTTTATGAGAGAGGGGCGTGGGGGTTAGTTTTAACATCCTCCACGTGCAGTCAGCGTGAACCTGATGGTGGACAGCAGTGGACAGACTAATGGAGATGATCTTTATCTCTTTTCTACGGAAGAAGGTCAATTCTACAGTATAGCCTTACACTCCCAGTGACATAGCTAAAGCCCACAATCCCCTTCACCGAGACATGGTCTCAATCCAGACACCCAGGACCCTCTGGAGGGATTAAATCTAGGGATCCCCCTGAAGGAGTTGGAGAATTCTGGGATGACTGTCTCAGCCGGTTGCCATGGTGACCCTCAACAGGACAAACCCATGGAAACTAAGAGTGAGATTTGAATTATCATCTGGAAAGTTTAGTTTTCAGCAAAACATAACTTGATGTACCTGAACAGTAAGAATTGCATCAGGAGCAGGTAGACCAAACAAATCACCCTCGTACCCCAGGATATAGACTAATATAAAAAAACTCCATCCACAACATCCATTAGGAGAAGGACAAAAATCTGTCACGTCCCTGTTTTACCTCCGGTCCCCTTCCCAAACGTCCAAATGAATTCCTCACCTTGTGGCCGGATGCCGTCGATCACTGCCTCGTCTCCTCTCGCTATGGATTTATCACAGTAGGGGAGACCTGTATGGCCAGTAATATATGGACACCCCTGTTAATGAGTGTATGAGTGATCACTGTTATTTCACTCACACTCACTGCCCACAGGCTCAGCATATGCAGCGCACTGGTATGGAAGCTCCATAGATAAACAGTGGAACAGTAGAATGGCTTGTACTGAACCTGACTCTCACACTTTCATAGGTTCAATCTCCAACAAGAAATGTTTTGTCCTGCCCTCCTAAAAGAAAGAAAGAAAAAAGTAAGGGTGCAGTGTGTATCTAGTGTACATCTAGTGTGTATCTAGTGTCTTTATTTGAAATCGTGACATGACCCAGTCCTATAAGCCGCTGGGGTGCAGAGAGCGCTGATATAACTAACCTGGACTATGGATTAGAAGGTCCAGGGTTCAAGCCCCAGCACTATCAAGCTGGACCCTTGAGTGAAGCTCTTAACCCTTGCTTGGATTATTCATAAACTGATACTGAGCTTCAGATTTCCGTTTATCGAGTAAGCTCCAGCCTTTGTTACATGCCGTGTTACTCTAACATGGGCACACCCCTGGTCTGATCACTGCAGCCTGCCCCTGGCTCTGTACAGAGTGGCACTACCTGGGCTTACTGGCACCAGTGACCACTTCAGACTTTGCATGGCATGGAGTCCCTGGAACTCCACTGGACTGGGTGCCGGTAACCCATTACACAACTCTGTTGCTGACAGACTCCTCTTTGCCAGAGGCGGGGATCAGTCACGACAGGCAGAGCTGAACCAGAACCGATAATTAAACGTGATTGTAAACATAAACAGAGTCTGACATTTTTACACAAATGTCAGGATTTATAAATGCCAAGCTCTGTAGGACCATGTGCTCACCCCTACAGGAACATTTTCAGACACATCAACTTGGGACCATAATTAGGAGCTTTGCGGTAAAACTAGGTCTTATAAAGTGGCAACAAATCATGGGCATCAGGACCATGGACAGCAGCAGTGAATAGGTCCATATACAACAGGGATCAGTTCATATTTGAGTCAATGACGTCAACCTTCTTCACATCAAACTAATTAGTTGTCCAATTCTTTAGTAATTAGTGGCTTTGCCTTGAATGAATTATGGTCCCTGTGTCCGTGTGGGTTTACTCCGAGTGCGCCGGTTTCCTCACACAATCCAAAGACATGCTTTAGGTTAATTGATTACACTAAAGTGGCCCTAGCGTGTGAGTGTGTGTGCCCTACGATGGATTGGCACCCTGTCTAGGGTCGTTCCTGCCTTGCGTCCTGTGCTGCCGGCTAAGCACTGGCTCTCCCATGACCCTGTCCAAGAGTAAGTGGATAAGAAAGTAAATGAATGACATTCTCTCTGTTTGCAGCATCTGATTTTCAGGCTTCTCTAATATCAGTCCTTAAATTTACCTTAACTTTAAAGCTTTTATATATATAATATATATATAATATATATATATATATCTATATATCTATATATATATATATATCATTTATGTGTGGTGTGTGTGTGTCGTCCAGGACTCGGTGTCCGTCTGATGGACGCACCACAAAGCTCACACGGGTTCTTGATGATGCAGTCTGCTGGCCCTCTGATAACTTGTACTTATCTACACGTTCTTCTCTAAACATGCGGTGTTTGGGTGGTGCAGTGACGATCAGCATGCTTAACTCTAATCCCAGGATCAATCCCACGCACGGTTTGCACAAACACTCCGACTCTCCTTCCCTCATATGACCACTTTGTCTTGGCACATCACCTCAGGTATTGGACTATGGACTAGCAGGTCCAGGGGTTCAATCCCATCCTCTGGCAACTACCACTGTAGAGTCCCTTGAGCTCACCTCAAAGACCTGGGTTCGAGGGCCTGGCAGTGAATCCCAGCCAGGTTGGACCTTCTCCCAGTTCGATTGACCTGTCAATTAGAAAGAGAAGCCGGTTGTGTATTATCTCCAATGCTGCAACATTAGTGACCCCTACCAGCCTGTGGTGGACTGGCACCCTGGACGTGGTTTCTCACATTTACAGCTCCGTTAATGCAAGAAATCAGAGACTGTCCTAATATTCTCTGTTCCGAGGTCTATAGTCCCTCTATATGGTATATCCAATAGACCCATATATGGTCTATGACTTGACCCCAACATCTCAGACGTGATTCGTCCCTCCATAATCCTCTTTCCCTCTGACTTCTCCCTGTCCCCCCTTCTGAGAAACGTAGGTTCTTGCTACCCTTGGCAAAAATTCCTGATCAGCTTTCTTCTAATTGTCGAAGGGTCCAACTTGGCATCCTATTAAGCGGCCATATGCTGCCATTGTCTCAAGATGGAGGCGACTAATCATTTACTGCAGGATATATAAGGTGTTTTTTCAGTTTTTTTAATACTGCATACACATTTCCTGTATCTTCTCTTTGTATCTATAATTCTAACAATCTAATTCATAAGCATTTTTATGAGCAAGTGCACCGATTTTTGAGCAAACGATGAGAACCGAGACACATTTCTCAAGTTAAAATGCGTCGAGAACCAAACTGGAAGAGTTCTGAGGTGGTCAAGATCTGAGGTACCACTGTATTTAGGTTCTGGTTTAGTAGTTATTGTTCTTCTGTTTTTCACCTTGCTGTGTTAGATTAAGCCTTTTGTTTGTGTTTGTATACGCTTGTCTTGTCTTCTGTTCCCTGTAATGAACGCTTTTCTCATTGGCATCTGCATCCATCTTTTCCTGTGTCATTCCGACAAAGTGTGACACGCGAATGCAGTCCTAAATCAGCGCTTAACAATTCCCTCCACTCCGGCGAGCTTAACTCTAAATATGACTGGAACATGTTTCAGTTATGTTTTGTATCTCTAGGAACGCCAGCACTTTTTTAATAACCATTTTACTGCTCTTTCCCGAGGGTGCCAATGATCCTGGAGCTCACAGACACACAGATAAGTAAATGAAACATCTTTGTCACTGGTACATCACTTGGTGTGATGAATAAATCACAGCTGAATCAATTTTCCTTGGTGACTGAAGTCGTTCTGCAGACACAATGAACCTCTGATGACTTTATTTGATGTGACGGGAGATGCCGCCGCACGAAATCAGGCAAAAACACTCCTTTAAGTTTTTTTTTTTCTCTTTAAAAAGCTAAATGACAGAAAGAAATGAAAGCTGGAGTGAATGGTCATGGTTCCACATCAAACCATGTTAAAAAGAAGCGCTGGATTGATTCCGCTCCGGTTGAACATTCAGAGCTCCTGTGCATCCCTTTTTTTTCTTTGTCTTTTTTTTTTTTCTTTTTGTTCTCCTTCAGCAGAAAACACAGAATTGGTTCTCAAGGCCAGAGTAATGCTGCTACCAGAGCTTCATTTTGTCTTCTCAGGTATGGCAAGGTCAGGAGAAAGGTACTGCTGTAAGTGTACCAGATTTTTTCTTGTTATTCGTTCGTTCTTGAAGCTTTTTTACAGGCTTAACATGGTTTAAAAGAGCTTATTTTAAAAAGCTGGATCCTGCGAACCTGACCTCTACTCTGAGTGCCACTCTGGTTCTGTCCAACCTTCCTGGACACGAACGTTCAAGTTGCACTCTGTGGTCCCGCAGGTATAAGAGTATTTAGGTTACGTCATACTTTGGATTTTGTTTTTCGATTTTTTTTTTTTTTAATTGAATTTATTTTTTCAAACAAATAATGACAAAACCCCCAGACTTCCTCGATTTACATGGGGATGCTGACCAATATAATATATAAAATGTGTTTCCGTTGTCCGTCGTTTGCCTCTTTTACTCGGCGCACTTGCTTAACCTGTAACGGTCATTTCAGCGGAACTTGATTCACAGTTCATGATTCATGATTCGTACACAGTGATTCAGCGATTCAGATTCACAATAGCTCTCCCTCAGTGGCAAACATCTGCGCTGTTTATTGTGTTTTTTCTCTTTATTTTCAAAACCACAGTCCTGTATCGTCAGTGCAAATAAATCCCATGATCCTAAAATTGGTAGTAATGACAGCCAACCGAAAGGAAAACAGGAAAATCCTCCACAACACAGGCTCAGTTAGCAGTTTGCTTTCAATTTCACGTCAATCCATGATCACTAAATGACATGAGATGTTGCAGCACTTCTTATAAATAAGCTTTGTGTTAATTATGTTGGGTATCTTGTATGATAATGTAAGTGTTAATGTGGAATCGGCTCCTCTATGATACAGTACTGACTCGATTAAACTCATCAGTTTCTGATGGATTAGTTGAACATATCCCCATCATACATCAGGAGCTCCTCTACAATACAGCTCCATTAATGCTGAGAGTGCCTCATACAGGGGGATTTTCTGGGGGTCTGGAACCCATTCACTCCACTTACATCATTCCTTATGGGAAACATTTGTAGTGTGACTTACAGCTCATACAATCCTACAAGGCACAATCCAATCAATTAAAGGAATGAGCGCTTTATTTTCTTAAGGGCCAAGCAGTGGTGTGGGGAGTGGTGGTACTTGAAACGTCAACCTTCTGGTCAGTAGTGCAATATAACAGAATAATAAACTTCAGAGGAATTCACAGATCGAAAAATTAAAACCCCCAAACATTAAAGAGATGATGTGATGTATCAGCAGAGCGATTTGGGCGAGGATTTGATCTGTGAGCTGAGCTTTGAAGGAGCCCAGCGTTAGGACGAGGATCAATACCACAGCAAATGTCATTAGGATTTCTCTAACACGGCTCATTATGTTTTGTGGAAAGGTCACTTTTTTGAAACGTGTCCTTGATTATGAGATTTCTCATAAAACAGAAGACGCGCAGGGGAGATCAGCATCTCGTTAGGGAATGAAATATCTTGCTCTTTCCTCGTTCCTTTGTGCTACAACCAGAACAAGCAAGGATTTTACTTTTTGTCTGCTGTTAGTTGTGTGGTTGGTTTTTTAATAGTACAGTGGTATAGAGACTAACTCTACATGCTACATCTGAAATCCCATCTATTCACATAACGTAAAAAAAAAAAAAAAAAAGACCACTCATGATCACTTATTATTAGCACCTCCTTGTTTTCTACAGTCCGCTGTCCTTCTTATCAGTTCCACTTACCATATAGGAGTCACTTTGTAGTCCTAACAATTACGACGTCGTCCATCTGTTTCCCTTCATACTTTGTTCTAACGGACAACAAATAGACGGAGTGAAAATCTCCATAGTGCGCGGGGTGAACAGGTACTCTCAGTATGACTTTAGAAAGTTCCTTGAACTTTCCCTCGGACACACCTGCTTTGCGTCGGTCTGTGTGGGAAGCCGAAATACTTGTTAAATCTTTGGGTTCCTGTAACATGGGAATGATCTTTTGTTTCGTAAACACAACAGCGATGTGCGTACAAAAAGAAATGATTGCTTTTATCGAACATGTAACGGGTTTTAGCTGGGCGGCCAAGCTGACAGACCCGAGATCACATGTGTGCTACCGTTCATTTCTGAACGCAAACAACATGGTCCTCATTTTAATGTTAACATCTGACATTATATGTTTTTTCCCAGTTGTACGCAAAGCAATTAGACTAATATGCTGTTTTGGTCCTCTTCACGTCCCAAAGCAGGTCTGACTCTCTGAGGCTCAAGCTGTACAGACGTCTTGAAGCTGCCCTACAGTCCTGGCCCCCCAAGACGCTAGAAAATATCCAGATCTCCAAATCCTGTACTCGAAGGAGTTTGGAGGCCCCAGGTCAACATCTTTAACTCTCATCACGTTTCTGCAACCATTCCTGAACAATGTGTAATGCATTCACCCTTTAATGACCCCATTACATTGGGGAAACACTATTGTTTATTGAACATTTAAAAACTGGGTGGGGGGGGTCTTTAGGCTACTGTAATGTACTATAAAGGCTAGTTTTACTGTGTCTAAAAGTCCGTGCCCAACCAGAGTCGCTGTATGAGGAGGAGACTGTCACTGGTTGGAATACGAAATGGGACAGCCCAGACAACATACCGCTGTAATACAGAAGTCCCGCCCCACATTAACAAATATCAATCGGCATATTGTAATGTGTCGTTGGGGGAGCAGCAGTCTGCCCTTTGTAGTGGCGGTAATCACATGCTCAGTAGTATTTTTGGTGCTATTTAACCCAACAACGCGAGTACGTTATGCCATCTTTGTCCACATTATACCAATTGTTCTAATATGGCATTAACTGTAATTTTTTTCTTTGAGTTTTTGGACATATAACATGTAGGTCCTCGTCCATCAAAGAGACAGGAGTCTGGCTACATCCTACTGTCCAAGACCAGTCATGATAAGGATTCGTTGCTCTCACACATCAATGAACCGGGCACCACACCCTTCACCATTCCTTTTTCCAATGCGGCTCATGTCCTTTACTCCTGAACATTTCTCCCCTCTCTAACACGTCCACTAGGGAACAGACTGTTCACTTATCCAATATATCCCAAAGCTTAAAGTTTCCCTGTTGTACCAGAATACAATGATATGTCTTTGTGAGCGCTCAGACTGTTTGGTGTATTTCTGTCAAATTGATTTGACTCCTACCATGGAACAGTGAGTTAATATTCCTTCCACAAGTCTATATTAGAAGCTGTCATAAATCTAGACCAAATAAGCAGCTCGGTGTCCGTGGGCTCTTCACCTGTAGTTCCTCACTGCTATTCCCATGCTCATTATCACCCACCGCGTCTCTCTGAACGACTCTATAACGATTACTCTTAATTATTACATAATCAATACCTTCCCTGCTCCCGGTCCTGCTGAGGAAAGTCTTTAGGCCGTCTGCAGATCCCTCTAACCTCGGAAACCGTTTCATCTCTGCTCGCTCGGGCCGGCTGCTCCCTGACATTTTCTGTTTCCGTCGCTGCATGCATTATAAATGAGCTTATTATAAATACAAATGCTTGACAGGCATTTAGAAGACGTCTCTCAGGTTGAATCATCCTTAGATTCGACATGTCAGCAGAACCCGGTGAGGAGAGGGGAGAAGGAGCGTTCCTCAGATCTGACATCAGAGAGAAAGAGCAAGAGATATGTGAGAAAAGAGACTTGGTCGTCCTGTGTAAGGAGGGTGGATCGTTCTTTCATTCATTCGTTCATCTTCAGTCACCTTTTTTCTTTAGGATAAGTCAGGCTTATTTGATCTTAGGTGTTATCTACCTTAGCTACAGTCGTATGCCGGTCTTGGCACCCCTGGTTATTTTCTAAAGTTAAAGAAGTTAACACAAACTGCACAAACCAACTTCTTTTATGCTCTGACGTTCGGATGGTCGGGTTAGAATTTGGCGTAAACGAATAGAAATGAAAGCAAGGGTCCATCCTGCCTCGTATCAACAGTTCAGGATGCTGGTGGTGTAATGGTGTGGGGGATTTTCTTGGCACACTTTGTGCCCCTTAAACCCAACTGGGCATCATTTAAACCCCGCAGCCTACCTGAGTATTGTTGCTGACCATGTGCACCCCATTATGAGCACAGTGTACCATGTTCTGTCCCAAAGCTCAAATCGTCTCAAACTGGTTTATGAACATGGAAGAGATCACTAACTCAAACAGATCCACAGTCACCAGATCTCAATCCAATAGAGAATCCAAGCTTTGAGATGTGGTGGAACGGGAGATTCACATGGATGTGCAGCCGACAGATCTGCAGCGACTGCGTGATGCCATCATGTCAGTATGTAGCAAAATCTCTGAGGAATGTTTCCAGCATCTTGTTGAATGTATGCCATGAAGAATGAAGACAGTTATGGAGATAAAAGGGGTCCAACCTGGGACTAGCAAGGTGTACCTAATAAATTACAATTTGTATTTTGCCAGTAGAGGAAGTGAATAATAATCACAACAAGTAGCTGCTTATTACATCCAGTCACTAAGGAGATCTTTCTTTTTTTTCCCTTATCCTACTACATCTGTCTGGGTTTTTTTAAGAACACTGTACACTGTATGCTTCATTTAAAACTTTTACTTGTTGAATTTTTAAGATCACAATTTAGGAGCACTTCAGAGCTCTAAGAGAAGATAATGTGAGGAAAAAAACAAAGAAACAGTAGTTTTCATGTCTACATTTGGTCTTAAATAAATGCTAAGAAAATGACCTGAATACTCATCTCAAGTCCCTATAATAAAATAAAACTGTTCCTAGATTTAATGCAGCCTTCGAACAATGTTGTGTGACTAGATTTGCGTAATATAACTCGCACTCAACTTTACTTTTCCAAAGCTTTTAACAGCAACTACATTCAGGCTATGCTTCTATAACTCTGAATACAACTCCATGTCTGATATTAGTGAACCTCTCTTTATTCCTCTTCCATTTCTTTATAAAACCCATATCTGAACTTTCATCGGTTCAGAAATAATCTGTAAATCTATCAGTGTGCTGTAACAGAACAGAACGGGGGAAATGAGCTCGTACTGCACTTATCGTGGTTTCATTTTAAACCCTATTCAATTATCTTATCATCTCCATCATGGACCAGATGTGTCTCTCTCTCTCTCTCTCTCTCTCTCTCTCTCTCTCTCTCTCTCTCTCTCTCTGAGCATGTGGTCTAAATAAGAGTTCTAAACTTCAAAATCATTTACTGCTCAGATGTAACCTGATCCTCTTATTTCCAAGATATTCCCAGTTGTAAATGGTATTCTACAAACATGTGGGCCCCCCTGGTTTAAATGCATTGGACCTCATTCATGAAACCTTCGTAAAAAGATGAGCAAACTGAGAGTAAATTGCGTGTAAAGTGGACCTTCCTGGAGAATCTCCACCAGATGTGTTAGTAGAACGTACGTATGAGCACCATATAAAGAAGCCTTTACACTTTTTGGAGGAGCACAGCAAAAATCCTCCTAAATGTCTCAAAGAGCAAAGAAAAAACAATTCTGATGCAGAAATCGATGTTTTATCGACTGCAGTGCCTTCACATCTACGTATTTTGTTTTCAAGAGTCCACAGTGCATTTTGGATCCTAAAAAGGTGGCTTGACAGCATAGTACATGTATATGTTGTATTTGATATAGCTAAATCAAAATCGTGGCATTTTTAGATGTTTTTGAGATAAATTGCAGCCACATTGTCCCGGCAGGCTGGAGTAGCAGTACAAAGGTGGGCAGAATATTTTGTGCATTGTTATGTTAACGTCATAACAACATCAGACTGAAATATGCTCTAATCTACTCTGTAATATAGTCCAGGTCTCTGAATAACACGCTGTATTTGAGTGCTTAAGTGTAATTTCGTTTACTTTTTTTTTTTAGTATTATATAATTATTTTGTCACTTGAATTAAAGTGTCTTTTTGATGGTTTTGTTTTATTAATGTGTTATTTATTTGTTTATATATGCTTGCGTTCATATTTATTCATTGTTTCATGTTGTCATGCTTTTTTTTCACTTAAATTGATTTTATGGCCAAATGATAATTTTGTGAAAGGAAGCAAGTGTACAAACGTGAAAAGAATTGAAATACATATAGATATTTAATATGTTTATTTATATATTTGGAACTATTTCTTTCTCAAGAACTTAGTAATCTTCTAGTGAAGTTATTCTACAATCTTTTTTTTTTTACAAAATCTAAGTTTTACAAAGAGTTGGTATATTTCAAATAATATTTAAAATATTAAATCATAAATAAAATACAATTAAATTAAATAAGAGCCATTTGGAACAAAAGAATAATAATAATAAATAAAAAAAAATCTAAAAAAAATATTTAAAAAATGAAAATAAATTTGGCTACAATTTATTTGTTAATGAATATTTTTTTGCTGTCTGCTCGTGTAACTATTTTGCTTTTAAATATAATTAACGGACCAATTAATGGAGCATCTGAATTAAGGATTACTGTAGGTAAATAAATCCTGTATTATTATGTGTAATGTGAGCGTTTGCTCAAGTGATCTGAATAACCAGGATAAATGTGCTTTTAATAAGTCAAATAGTAATAAAAAAAACACATTAGCGGCTCTTTTTCCCCATATATAAAAATACAATGAGGAATGTAAAAGTGATTTAATTGCTGATTTCAGGGAGCGAGGGTGGGCGACCCGCAGGCCAAAAGGAGATTGGATGAGATGATTAGATTGCGTTTTTAAAAAGAAGAGAAAGGAAAAGGGAAGACGAAGCAGATCGAGCGGCGAGGGGTCAAAAGTGTGAGAGGAATGATGAGGGGTAATCACGTCGCCTCTGTGGTTTTATCCAAATATGCTAATGGCAGAGCACGGCGTCTGAGGGGTGGCTTCTTCAGAGGGATTTAAAAGTGAAATAAATGTCTGTTCATTACAGCATGATTAGCATCCCGTCATCACGTGGCAGCAGAGAAGACCGCTAGCAGGGCTCGGTCCGTCTCATTAAAGGCCTGTTTACTCCTGAAGCTCGCAGTTATTAGCCCCTAATGCTAAGCCACAAAACCAACAAGCATATGTTGTTGATATTTAAGCGTAGCGGCAGCAGGAAGGAGAAGGTGGCCTTCGTTTCACCCTGCATCCGTCTGGGATCACGTGGTGCAGTCATAACGCGCCGAGCAGCAGAGCTTCGATGCTCCTGTGTGTCAGAATCGGGTTCGGGTTCTTCTCTGCTTCCATCCGTCATGTGTTATGGGTAACGGAAACACGACATGTCATGATGTGGCCTTAGGGTCAGGACCGGATCAAATCCAACGCGGAAATTCCTGCTAAAGTTCGGAGTTCATAGTTACAACATGATATGCGTTCAAGTGGTTTTGGTCATTTTCCTCAATAAATAAATGACCAAGTATAATATTTTGGTCTCATTTGTTTAACTGGGTTCTCTTTATCTACTTTTAGGACTGATGATCTGATCTGATGATGCTTTAGGTCATATGTATGCAGAGATATAGAACATTTTAAAGGGTTCACTGTACATTAGGCTAACAGCAGAGGGTTGTAATGTAAAGCCTGCACAGGGATGCCATAAACACACCGAGGATGCCTGGCTTACTGAGTTTTTCTTTGTGGAATCCCCCCTGGACTCCCGGTACTCCGGTTTCCTCCCACATCCCAAAGACATGCATTGGCTTAAAAGTAAATTAGCGCAGTATGAATGTGTCTGACTAGCATTAATGTAGCCCCGCTCCTGTAGTGAATAGCCATTAATGATGTCACGTTAAATAAAATACATAAATCATGTTTCTGTTTTGTTTTTTTTGCCTGAGAGGATGAAACCCTCTGGCGCTATAATAAACTGTAATGCTCACTCCACGCTCGGACTCCACGGAGTTTATTACCTGAGCCGGTGCACCTCACACACCCTGAATGGTAATGACCCCAGCAGAAAGCTCTCGGGTGCATTATAGACGCCCCTCGCTCTTTCTTTACAGGCTGGGATTGAGTTATAGTATTTATTTGGGTGAGAATATAAAGGTCTGGTATGCTGAGCGCTGCGCTCTCTGGTGCCTCCGTGTCTGACGTGATGTGATGCATTACATTAATGTTTTATGTGGAGAAAACGCACTTTCACCTCTGTCTGGGAACACATTAGTCTTCTGTTAAAGGATTATTAAAAATAAGGATGCAAAAGAACGCTGTTTTTGCTTAACTATTGTTCTTTTGCAGGTCGTTTAGGAGAATATAATAAGATATTAAAGATTATTATATATTAAAGATTATTATTATATTTCAACCCAAAAATATAAAGCTACAATTAAAGCATACGCATTTTATAAACATTTTTACTTTATTTATTGTATATACCTCTTTCAAACCTGTCTTAAAAACAAGTGTCAATTAAAATATTATACTAAGTAAAATTATGATTAAACAACTTGTCTGTAATCTGATTAATTACTGAATAATTTTTTACGCCATTTCAATATTTTAAGCATTTTCACTATTGCCTTACATGCTACAAAAAAAAGTAAAAAGTGCCAAAGAAATAAATCTTTGACTTTTGCCTTTGTAAGAATCTCTGTTTGTAAGAAAATGCCAAACAGGGTTTTTTTTTTGTAGAGAAGAGCCCGAGTGAGCTTTGTGGTGCAGTGACAATTCCAATAACAATATCAAAAAGAGCAGTCAGGATCACACCCAGCCGGCGTCTGATGTCTGACTGGCAGCACAGGGTGCAAGACGGGAACGATAAACAGGGCACCAGTCCATCACGAGGCACATGCACACAAACACAATCACACTTTAGAGATACCAATTGTCTGCATGTGTTTGGAATGCGGTAGGGAACGCACACAAACATGTAGAGAACCTGCAAACTCCCACAGAATTTGCAGCCAGGCTATCCTCACAGGACTTGGCTGAGGTCACCTGTTAGACAGCCAGGTGATGATTCACTGCTCTTCAGCCTCAGTTCCCTTAGATATCCCATCTATGGCTTAGAAATCCATAATAATGTACTTTAAAATACATGTTTTAGTCATGTCCCAGGTTTTCCCAGTCCTGTTGCCCTAACATATTCCCACTTCTGAAAATTAGAGAACATACCAAGTCACATGATTGGTAGGAAGTTGTACCATCTGAATCTTCTGAAGATCATGGGGAGAACAAAAGAAAGCTCTGGCATATTTTCCTGTTTAGTTGATGGGATTGCAACTAAGACTGAGAAGGTCAATCTCAACTGTTACCAAGATAATTCTAGATAATGTATCTTGTAAACATGTATGTATTTATTTATTTATTGTAAAAATACATACTTTTGGTAAATCATTAGAATGCTATTAACTCATATAAAGAAGAACAGGACTGAGTAACAGTAACAGGAGAAACCATGTCAAATAAAGTTGCTTGCCTGAGATTGACCAGACCTCATTATGAATATAAATATGTGTGTCGTTAGATTCAGTGTTGAAAAACTATGGAAAATGAAGATTAATTTTTAAGGGTTACAACAGACCTTTAAGGGGCCTCTGAAAAAGAAGATCTTAGAAACCGAAGCATGTTCCTTAATGGAATTTAACTTGGGTGTGTTACAGATGCTGCTTCTGGCTTTGTGTGCTGGTATATCCTCCCATTCTCTAGGGGGAGCCATCAGCACTGTGGGTCACGGTGTGACACAGGTGGGACAATTTCATGTGAGTAAGTCATGTGTGTTGGTGTGTTTGTATGAATTATAATGATCTCTTAGTTGGTTGCCCTGTGTGTCAGCACTGTTAGAGGGTAAGTGCTGGTTTGTGTACTGTTCCTTTGTCTCCTGGTTGTGGGGGGTCACAGGGCAGGATCTAACCCAGAATCCCCTAGGTGCAGGGAGAACCTTGGACAGGAAGCCAGTTCACTGCAGGGTTATGTGAACATCTCCTGAGTGGCCTGCTGAATGACAAAATAATAAACCGTGTCGCGCCCTTAATAGAGATTAAATAGTCCTTATTTAGCCAGCTCTCTCCTGAAGTCTTGAGCCAGAGTTTCTAGTCAAATGATCAATTTGTTAATGACCACCAAACTTTAAATTCCTCTGCGGTGTGAGATTTCTGCAAATACATATTTAAAGTCTGTTATAGTGTATTTTTTCCATGATCGATATCTCTGAGGCAGGTTCAGTTGCTTGTTTGCTTTGTTCTCACCAATTAAGCGGTCGATTTTCTCAGTCAAGTGGAACAATCAGTGTTTGGAGCACTTCCAACGAAAGCTTACATATGCAGTAGGTAGAGATGTTCAATAAGAAAAACACAAAAACATATATTGATTAAACCTACACTCATGAATCTAGGGCTTATTGTAGCTTCTTGTAAGTGAAATGAATTCAAATAGAAAGTCAACAATACAACCCCAACTGTCTTGTTTGGAAATAAGTGTTCTTTGTGTTGTTGTGTTTCTCATCTCTTCCTCTAGTGTACAGTAAAGGTTTTTGGCACCCCTGGTCAAAAGAGTTTGATGTGCTAGATAGTAGTGTTGCGGTACTGGAGTTCGGTCTCATCCTCATTTGGACTCGGTCTTGTCTCGGTCTCGGGGTAAGATGGACTCAGAAGTTGTCTGATGCGTCTGTCTGACGTTAATTATAAACTGAACTTCTCTTCCATCGTTACATTAGTTTGTCCAAGACTATAATATAATATTAGTTAGTAATAATTTTAGGCAATATATTATTTAATGTTATATTTTGCAAAATATAGGATGAAATGTAACATTATTGATTAATATATCATGTATAATGACCAAATGTAAAGTGAATTACAAACTTTTTTTTTTGGTTAATTTTCTTGTTTTTATTCTTGTATGATGAAAAAATCTTAATTTGGTCTCGACTCGGACTCAATGTTTCCCAGTCTTGCTCTTGGCTCGGCTCTAGCCCTCTTGACCACAACACTAGTTCACACTACAGCTTAGCGGTTTACAATTTGCTTATTGTTTTCCTGGTCTGTGACAGATTTGTTTCTCTCATGGCAGTGTGAACAGCAAAAACCATAATCAGACCGTCACTGATGTTTACATCAACAGCTTAATTGCTCTGCTGGAACCTTTTAACAGCTTGTTAGTTCAACCTGGAGCTCGACTCCTTAATTTGAACCGTGTTGCAAAACTCATGGACAAAAACACACTGAAGACTTGAAGATGCCGAATAGGTTAGTCAGCATGTGGTGACCCACTCCCATCAGCAGCATGTACGGTCCAGTCCTTACTGTCTTCAAATTAGTGCCCTGCTTCTAAATCTTGTTTGCTTTGTGTAGTTAGATAAACGTCTCCTTTGGCAGTTGTACAGTTGCTGATGAATGACTCTGGGCTCGCACCCAGACAGATCTCTCCACAGATGTAGCCTCCATGACTCCAAAGACAGAAAGAAAGGATCAAAATCTTGGCCTATTATTAATATTTCAAACTCCATTTTGCCTGTTTGAAGCAAGGAGTGTGCCATGTTAAAAAGAAAACATACGCAAGCTATCAAAAATCAGATTTGGGCCGCTTTTACCCACAGTAATGAAGTGTCCTGAAGTTCTTGAGATCAAGCTCAAGCTGTTTGCTCGTTTGTGTTTTAAATAACTTTCTCATATAAATCCTGCACGACATTCCCACGTCTTCCTGAGCGAGCGCCGAGCCTTTGTGAACTGCAATCAGAGAAGCGGAGTTGGGTTTGATTGCGGTTTTAGCAGTAACATGCAAACGCAGAAGCACTTCTTTATCGCTTATTAACCTGTTAATTAATATCAGACTTAAAGTGAGCACTTTGGAGAAAATCAAGAGTTTGTCTTTATTAAAGTGCCTGGTCCTGCTGACACGCCGTCTCCTTATCCGACCCGGCTGACGTTTTGCCGTGAAGGTTCACCCTGTTTAGAGCGTGAATGCTATTTACCATACCACCCCAAGAACGTCTGATCTCAGAAGCTAAGCAGAGTCGGTGGGGTCAGGACTTGATTTCCATGGAAGACTGCCTGGGAATACCAAATGCTGTAAGGATCGAAAGTTTGAGGTTTCAATCCCATCTCAGCCAAGCTGCCACTGTTGGGCCCTTCAGCAAGGTCCTCTGCTGCCCCAGTTCCATATGGTGTGGTTAACCCTGAACTGTGACTCTCAACTTGGTAGCAAGCAGAGATGTGTGAAGAGAAGAATTGCATTGTACTGTACACCAGCATATATGTACAGCACATTTAACAATGAGGTCCTAATTCCCATCATTTTAAACAGTAACAGATGAATTCAGATCATTTCTGACTGGGCATTCTGAGAGATTATGTTTAAGTAGAGATCAGACAAATTACAGAACGTGTCCCACATTTTTGGTCTAGAAGCTGCAATAAAGCTGCCGGTCTGCACTGGAAAATAAAGATGTATTACTAGAAACACCTGCGTTCACTGAAATGAAACATGAAGTTTGCAAAAAAAGCTCCTTAAAACTCCAGTCGGGCTTTCGTGTGTCTTTTATTATGATTCCGTTCCACCTGATCAGACCAAAAACAAAATAAAATCGATATTGTTACATTTATCACATTCATTCATTTTCTTATCCGCTTGATTCTGGACAGGGTCGCGGGAGAGCCGGTGCCCAGCCGGCGGCACAGGGTGCAAGACAGGAACAGGCCTAGACAGGGCACAAAGCCATCGTAGGGAATATCTACTCATACACTGGGCCACTTTGGAAATACCAATTAACCTAATGCATGTCTTTGGACTGTGGGAGGAAACCAGAGTACCCAGAATAAACCCACATGGACACGGAGAGGATATTCAGACTCCACACAGAAAGGACCCTGGACGTCCTGCCCGGCATCTCCGAACTGAACACAGCCATAAAAAGATCTTAAATTGCTATAAAGGTTATTCCTGCTCAAAAGAAAGATCTCCATTTAGTTCAATTCCTCCATTTCTGCTTTTTTAAAGCCACCTCTATTTATGGTGGACCACGTCATCTTGGATGGACACCTAGGCTTCTATTCCCAAATTCCATTCATTTTTTTCCTGTTTTCGTTTGTTATGGATTTTTTTGTTCACCATTCTTTTTCATAGGTCTTTAACAGTGTTTTTCTTTAAGAAAATAACTCCAATTAAACAAACAATAGCAAAATGGCACCTTTTCTGTCATAACATTTAGCAACATCCTAGATAAAGGCATCTTCATGAACAGGTAACTGTACCAGATGCACCAGGACACCACGTCAGTGTCACTGTTGTGCTGAAAAGGATCCATAACCCAAATAACATCTGGCCAGTGGTTGTCCTATGGTATACAAGTCAGTAATTGTACATCTCACGTTTCAATTAAAGTGACAAACAAGAATATTCCAGGTTTTAAAGAATCCGCCTGATTCAGAAGCTCAGGCTTGGTAGGTATTATGAGATATAATGAACGTGTTTTGTCGTTAGGGTTTAATGAAGTGTGCGGTTCCATACTGAACCCCTCGTACTCATCCCTCATTCTCCTCCCATTTGTTTGTTGTCAGTCCCGAAAATGATTACCACCTCTCCAAATCATCGCCATCTGTTTGAACAGATTGAAGCTGTTTCAGCTGATTGGAATCGACCTCAGATACTGCCGTGGTCTCCTAAAAGAGCTTCTGGTAGCATCCTATAGCCATTCGTTAAGTTTTTGGTGACACATTACAGAGTACGGACGCTCTCATTTCAGCATTAGGGTTTTCCGTTTCACTGGCATCCACTGTTCATCCCTTTTTGGATCATTAACTTCATTAATTATCAAGATTCTGCCGATGATGAGGTTTTGTCGTGGCATTTTTACAGCATCAGCCTTACAGTCAGCTCTAGGATTATTGGCAACCGCTGGTAAAGATGGGAAATTAAAACCGATTCAGAGTGTAAGTACACCACATTCGTATTTATATTGCTCTCTTTAAAGTTTACTTTTGCGTTTTAAAGCATGTCATTTCAGAATGAAGAAAATACAAAGAGGTTGGACGCGAACCAAAATCACCAGAGGACATCGCGATAAACTGTGCGATAAATGTCAAAACTACCCATAATATCTTGAGCTTCCTTCATGCCATAGGAATTTAATCCCTGCTGTGAGATAAACGAGTACCACACTAATCTTCCTGCCCAGGTAATTCATGGTGTTAAAAAGGAAGAAAATGGACGTCAGCTACTCACCTTCCCAGCAATCAACAGACCTGCGTTATCGCAGTTCAGCATCCCAGATCACCACAAGATTTTTTTGGGTTATTGCTTGAGGGAACGTCTACTAAGAAGAATACAAACCACTTCTGGATAAGTGCGTCTGCTAAATGCTGTCAACATAAATGTAAGTCAGTAGTCTAAGGCCACCACATACCACGAATATCCTCCAACTTTTACCCAAAGTAGCTTGCAGTTGAGACGGGATACAGTCCAAGCACATGATATATAAGGGTCTTTCCCATGGACGCAGCATTTTTTCTGGTACATGAACCTTCAACCTTTAGACTGAAAGTCTGTTCATTTAACTGGAGAACAACCGCATCCTTCCAATAACCTTCCAATAACCTTATTACCAGCATTGCCAATCATCATGGAGCTGGGTTTTTCCATCTGAAAAGCAAACCATGTTATGGGATATCTGTTCTCACGCTGTAAGTACCATTTCACTGCTAACCAGAACCTCATTGACAAAAATGTTCCATAAAACCTCTGTGTTCAGCTAAGCAACATTCCCGGATTTGGGTTTAACTGAAACCACATGAAGCCTGAACTTTCTAAAGAACAACAAACTCGCTAAAGAACCAGAACCAGAAATAAACCGGCGGTTGACGGCATGGCAGCACAAGTATTCATTTCTGGGGAAACCAGAATCTGGCCTGGTTTTTCCCCCCAAGCAGGTGTTTTCCCGTCGGTTATGGTCAAGCTAAAATACACCGCTCTGGGATTTCACAAATCTCTCAGATGGCTTAAATTTTGAGCATGATTACATGAAGGTTAAGGTCAGAACAGTGAAGTCTATACACAGGATGCATTGTGGGATAATAAAAGAGGCAAAGGGACCACATTTGGTGTGACACTTTAAGAAATGGTGCCATTAAGGAGAACGTCTGCGGGACCTGGTGTTAGGAAAGATCTGCACGGTGCTTAAAGGACCTGGAGCTGTTAGGTTTGATTCCTAACAGAGCAAAAACAGAATAAAAAACCTGAATTGATTCCAGGAGGACTCGATAGAGGAATATTAAAGCCAAACGTGGACAGATGTCTCTACAATGATGGATGGAAAGCAATCTCTTCTTTCCAGCTGAAGACTCCTACAGATGATGTAACCCTCGGAAGGTTTATCAGGTGGAGGAACCGTCATTTATCATTCATGCGTGTTCACCAATCAACCCATGTGCATAGACTTTTCAATTTTGGTGTCTAGTCATATTAATTTGATTTAGAATAAAAGCATGAATGCATGACAGCTATCTATAAAACCTTTTCATAGAAAATATCTTTTCAATGCACCAAAAAGAAATACATTTCAGGCTTTTTACATCTGCTTTGCTTGCTTAGGGCCTGGTCAGCTTGTGATCCCAAAAAAAGATCTGTTACGCTGATGGGTCTGAGCACAATCCCCGTCTCCACTGTGTGATGGTCCATCCCAGATGCCTCCGAGCCCAGAAGCCGACGCCCCTTCTGGACATGGTTATAACAGAAGGCTTCTTTTTAGCACAGTAACGTTTTAAGTGGTATCTGTGAATGTAACTCTGTTTGATAAAGGAATCCCTGGTCCATGTGGTTCTATCAGCTAATGATGGTTCTTGATGCAGTGCCGTCTGAGGGAGCGGAGATCACCCCTCTTCAGTTTTGGCTTGTGCCCTTACCCTTTACTGTAATTCCTCCAGATTCTGAATGGTTTAATGATATTACGCTCTGTAGATGGAGAAATGTATAAATCCCTTCCAGTCTTTCTTTGAGGAACATTGTTTTTAAACATTTCAGTTGTTTTCTCACACATTTTTTGATAAACTGGAGATTCTCTGGTCATCTTTACTCCTCAAAGACTCAGGCTTTTATGGATGCTGCTTTATACCAAATTATCTTTACAGTCACTTGTTGACCTCACCTGTTTGAAATCACATCATTATTTATTTTTTAAATCTTCTGAAAATGGTGTCGGTGTTGCTTAGAATCCAGGATATGCATCTGCGCCGGTATTTTTGCGTCCTTTCTTTGGAACTGAATCTGTACTTATAAAGAACATGGTGGAACAAGTTGGATATAGCCATGTTTCTGCTCTAGTTCCGTCTCATCATAGCTGTCCTGATCTCATTATTACCTCAAACGTATCATAATAATAACGTGTTTCTTACATTCTGGGCTCAAAGCTGCATTTTTATTCACTTTCTCCTTGTTTGTTTTCTTGCCCAACTTCCTCCAACACTTGACATGTTTGTGGTTTGGTACGATTTGGTACGATGTGCTTTTGATGACCATGTTTGCCTGCGAATGAGGATAAGCCTAAAATAAAGAGACACTGTGATTATATCCTCCCACCTCAGGATCATGAGGGCTGTAGTTTGTTTGTATTGGTGATAAAAACCATAAAAGACGTCAGGATGTTTACTCAGAGTTCATGCTGGATTTATATTTACTCGTCGTCTAAATAAGGCTGAAGCAGGCTCAAAAACAACGGGAGATTTGTTGAATACGTTGGTCAAACTTAATGCAGATGTTTAAAATAGATCACACTGAGACTGATTCACTGATCTTTCATTCACTGAGTCTGTGAATCAGTGAGTTGTTTGCTCATGAATGTGATTCAGTCCTCTCTTGGTTAGCAGGTCAGTGCTGAATCAGTGAATCATTAAGTCGTGACAGAGATTCACTTTGGCTTTTTTTAGACAGTCAGTGTTTGATTCAGTGAGTCATTTGCTCATGAATGTGATTCAGCCTTGTCTTCTTTAGCAGGTCACTGTTTGAATCAGTGAATCATTAACTCATATTAGAGATTCACTTTGTCTTTTATTACATGGTCAGTATTTGAACCAGTGAGTTGTTTGCTCATGAATGTGATTCAGTCCTCTCTTATTTAGCAGGTCAGGGTTAGAGTCAGTGAATCATTAAGCTATAATAGAGATTTACTTTGCCTTTGTTTACACGGCCAGTATTTGAATCAGTGAGTTGTTTACTCATGAATATGATTCACTACTCTCTTGTTTAGCAGGTCAATGTTTGAATCAGTGAATGATTAACTCATAATAAAGATTCACTTTGCTTTTCTTACACAGTCAGTATTTGAATCAGTGACTTATTTGCTCATGAATGTGATTCAGCCTTGTCTTCTTTAGCAGGTCACTGTTTGAATCAGTGAATCATTAACTCATATTAGAGATTCACTTTGTCTTTTATTACATGGTCAGTATTTGAACCAGTGAGTCGTTTGCTCATGAATGTGATTCAGTCCTCTCTTATTTAGCAGGTCAGAGTTCGAGTCAGTGAATCATTAAGCTATAATAGAGATTCACTTTGCCTTTGTTTACACGGTCAGTATTTGAATCAGTGAGTTGTTTACTCATGAATATGATTCACTACTCTCTTGTTTAGCAGGTCAATGTTTGAATCAGTGAATGATTAACTCATAATAAAGATTCACTTTGCTTTTCTTGCACAGTCAGTATTTGAATCAGTGACTTATTTGGTCATGAATGTGATTTAGTCCTCACTTGTTTATCAGATCAGTGTTTGAATCATTAAGTCATAGCAGAGATTCACTTTTGTTTTTTTTAGATGGTCAGTATTTGATTCAATGAGTCATTTGCTCATAAATGTGATTCAGATTTTTCTTCTTTAGCAGGTCAGAGTTTGAATCAGTGAATTATTCAGTCATTAAATAGATTCACTTTGCCTTTTTTACACAGTGTTTGAATCAATGAGTCAATTTGTGAGTCACTTTGCCTTTTTTTAGATGGTCAGTATTTCAATCAGTGAGTCATTTGCTCATGAATGTGATTCAATCTTCACTTGTTTAGCGGTCAGAGAAGGAATCAGTGAATCATTAAGTCATAATAGAGATTCACTTTGTCTTTGATTTGTGCAGTTAGTACTTAAATCAATGAGTTATTGTGAGTCACTTTGCCTTTTTAAGACGTCCAGTGTGTGATTCAGTCCTCAATTTTAGCTGGTCAGTGTTTGAATCAGTGAAGGATTAAGTCACAACAGAGATTTGCTTTGACTTTTTTACACAGTCAGTATTTGAAACAGTGAGTCATTTGGTAACGAATGTGATTCAGTCCTCTTTTGTTTAGCTGGTCAGTGTTTGAATCAGTGAATCATTTAGTTATAATAATAGAGATCCACTTTGCTTTTCTTACACAGTCAATATTTGAATCAGTGAGTCATTTGGTCATGAATGTGATTCAGTCCTCAGTGTTTGAATCAGTGAACGGTTTGGTGTTCCTATTTTGTTCAGCTGACCAGTGATCGAATCGGTGAATTGTTTGGTTATGACCAGGATTTGCTCCTCTCTCATTCAGAGGTTAGAGTTTCAGTGTGTGCCTCTTGTTCAGAAATTCAATGCTTGAATCCGTGATTGAATCAGTGAATCATTTGGTCCCAACTGAGATTTGATTCTCTTTTGTTTGTCAGTTCAGCGTTTGAATCAGTAACTCGTTCTGTCACAGTGCCGATTTGTTTTTCTCTCATTCAGTTTATCAGGTTTTGAATCAGTGAATCAGTTGATAAGCCTCAACTTTGGTTATGTAAGATTATTATCATTAAACAGTTGCTGGAAACAGCAGTTCCTGAGGGTCATGGTTCGAATCCCGTGAGGTGCATTTACAGAACCCTTCGATGGACTGGCACCCAGGTGTACCTCCGCATGCACAGATTCTGGCTTATTCTCCAAACCCTCAATAAGCAGGGTTAAAACAAGATGCTTTTCTTTGCTTTGCTCAATTGGATTAAAAACACAGTAATTCCATTGTGCGTTTTTAAATCACGAGATGTGCTTATTTGATTATTTTGGAGCTCGGCAATGTTTTTTCACAAAAACACAAAATCAACAGCAGCCTGATGAAAACAAATCCCTCAATGATTCATCAGTATGATAAATGTCAGGTGATTACAGCTGTTATTAGCATACAAATAAAGTCATTTAGAGGACATTGGAGGCTACAGAGAACGAACAGGAATGGACGCTTGGATCCTTTCGTTCCTGTGTAGCGACAAAAATGTATTCTGAATAACTGAGTGTATTTACAATTCATATTTCATCTGTTTACTTTATTCTTCAGTCCATAGAACAAATAATGCCTTTTATTCTATTGTACCATAATCACAAAAAACGAGACCGGAAATGCATGGAACGGTTCCGGATTGAGCACCACCACTGGAATCGACTCTAATAATGTACTGTCTATCTAATATCTGAAAATATTCCAGCAACTAGACAAAGCTTTGTTCTGTAGTTGCAGAGGGCATTATTAGGAGAGAGAGAGAGAGAGAGAGAGAGAGAGAGAGAGAGAGAGAGAGAGAGAGAGAGAGAGAGAGAGAGAAATATTGGCTTGAGGGTCATGTCAAAGGTCGTGTGTCTGTCCGGCTCTCTATCCATACACACAGCGCAGGACGTGACGTCTCCAGGGTGCCATTAATTTCAACAGGGGCGCGATCAATCAAGCCGGGTGTCAGTCTCTCTGCTGCTAAAGATGGGCTCAGGGAAATGGATTGTAAAGAAAGTGTGAGGAGCATAAAGTTTAGTTCCTCTAGCAAAATAGTAGATACTTTCTTTAACACACACACTTAACAAACGTATGTATTCTGATTGAAAAAACAAAAATTGCACCAAGAAGGAGATGTCGGAATCGAATTAATCTTTAAATGTGTGAATGTAATGATGATATATGTAAGTGATTAGAATATTAGAACAAAAAGATAAATTCATTGGGGGAAACTGTACAATTGAAAGGAGGCTCTAGTTATCATGTTAGGCCGCCCCTAGTCTGGATGCAAGATGAGATACGCTTGATCTTGGAGGTATGCAGGTTCTGTATGGTAATCTGTGGCACATTTGCCCACAGATGTTGCAGATGTTGTGGATCCTGTACACTCTTGGGTTGCCAAAGCTGCCGTCCCAGCTGGTCCCGTAAATGCTCGATTGGCGATAAATCTGGCAACCGGGCATACCATGAGTGTGTTGCAATCTGACGGAGACATTCCTGGGAAACCCTTGCTGTATTTGGGTGAGCATGATCCTGCTGAAAAATGCCAGTTGGAAGCCCTGCCATGAGAAGCAACACGTGGCCGCAGGACGTCCTGCATATATCGCTGATCCGTTAGTGTCCCTCGTATCACTACTAGGGGTGACCAACAGTCTCCCAAGATCATCACACCGGCATAAAACCACTGCTCCCAACACCTCCTAACAGCTAGGTCCGAATGGTCTAGATGTCTAGCAGTCAACGATCTCTCACCAAGAGGTACATTACCCAAAAGTAGCCTCTGAGAGCCTTTTTATAGAGCAGCAGAGGAAGCACTTTTACGCCCTCTTGTGGTAAGACCCACCTAATCAGACCACACCTGTAATCATTTACATACCTGCCTGAGACAGAACTGCATGCCAAGTTTTGCAGCCATCCCACATTTCTATCTGGGTGTGTTATTGTTTATATCAGTCAATGGTTTGTATCAATAGAGGATATCCAACAGATCACCTCTGGGATGTGTGAACTGGAGATTCGCATCATGGGTGTGCAGCCGACAAATCTGCAGTGATGCCATCATGTCAATATGGATCAAGATCTCTGAAGAAAGTGTTCAGCACCTTGTTGAATCGCTGCCACACGGGCATTTTATTACCTTATAAAACGCAGAACACAAAGCCCTCAAACAAGCGCTGCATTTCATGGCAAATAAAGGAACGCAGCGAGATCGCTGTCCAATTACATCCTGCGCTGCACGGTGACCTTTCCGTTTGGGAGTAAATGACGGATTTCTTCCTCCTGACTTTAATTCTGCTTGACAATCCGGTGACCTGGATGAGCGGAGAGCTTGGGAGATGTTGCTCACAGAGAATCTGACAGTCTCTCTGGGAATTTCCTAAAGATCGCTCGACACGCTGCACTTATTTGACCTCTTTTAGCAAATTTTTTTAATCTTACCAGCTTTTAGCTCCGTGGAACGTCCCATTGTTTGTTATGCAGTCAGATATATCTGCTACCTCTGTACCTTTATGTTCCAAATGCATTTGCAAATAATCATCTGCAATTTGGCTCTATCGCTGTGAGAGCGGGACGCAGCACTTTTGTGTCACCCCTAAACTCCACCGTCATTACGCAGAGACGTGGAGATTTTCCTCTCGATGCCTGTGGATTGTCCAAACAGGAAAATACGCCCTCTTGTGGAAAGACCCAGTGTCTAATCAGACCACACCTCTAATCATTTATTTATCTGCCTGAGACAGAACTGCAGGCCGACATTTCTATCTGGGTGCTTCTTTTTTCTTGTTTAGGTGTTCAGAAGGTATGCATTTTTAGGGATTTTTTTGTTTGCTGCGACGTGATTTGTTTATTTCTGATTCAACACGCAGGGATTCAGGGATTGTGTTACTTTAAATTAGTAAAAAGAGAAAAGAGATATGCAAAATCAGCGACACAACAAATGACATCCAACTGTGTGTGTGTCATGTTTAAGGACGACGCATCCATGTTCCCAAACACGGCAGTGTTTTCAGAACGTAACGTGGCCGGGGATCTTCTCAGAGCAGATCCGTCACTCCATAAACAAATGGTGTCTCTGCAGGGATGAAGCAGCAGAAGGTCGCACCCATGCGGACTCGCTCGGTAATTAGCAAACTTCTGGAGATGGGACCTTTGTTTTTTGTGGCCAAAAAGAAAAATCAGGATGCCAGAGTGATTCATTTCCCTCATTAACATGTGAAGGGCAGAGCAGATCTTCACTGTGGAGTATTCGCTTCGATTGAGTATTTTGCTTATTATATGTTTGACATATAATGCAACTCAATGCATTTAGGCATGTAGACGTGATCGAGACGAGCTGCTGAATCAAACCGAGCATCAGAATGGGATAGAAAGGTGGTAGGGACTCACATAACTCAACGACACGTCAAACCTTGAGGCAGATGGGCTACAGGAGCAGAAGACCACACCAGGTGCTGCTCCTGAAGTTTGGGAATTTTCCTGATGGGCCGGACTTTCTCCCCCCAACCCTGGCATTATGTAGCCCACATACAGATATTCATTATGTCACTGTAGCTGCTGCAGTGGCACTGCTGGTGCCATCCGTAATCGCAGGTAGCAGTTGCCATAACAGTTGAAAGGGTCCAGTGGAATGTGGAAGCCAAACTGCAGACAAAGGTGGCTTGCTGATGCCACAGTGTGTGCTAGGTTAGAGGATTTATTTGGTTAGAGTCTGGTCTCGGGGTAAGGCGAACTTATCTATCGTTATTGAATACCAGCAGTCCATTCAAACAGAATGAATCAGTCCTTTCTCTACAGGCCTACATAAAAGCTGCACTCTGATTGGCTAACAGGGAAAAACAAGTTCATGCTCTCCTGTTCGGGATCCAATCAATGAAAATGGCTTTACCATGTCCACAAAATCTGGAATTATTATGATGATGTTTTCACAGTTAGTGGATAGAATGGATGTTGTTGTTCATATTCAGGTGACTTTGTGGTGATTCAACCTCTTCTGCTGAGCATCATTTGAACCTGGACACAGTATGGATCTCCTCTGGACGTCTTGTCTGGGGAATGAAGCGAATGACTCTAAATGGAGCATGTGAATGGCATATGGTAATGATTACACCCAGAGTGCATCCTGAGAAAAGCCGAGCAGAAACGTTTTACTGTAGGCTGGTGGACGCTGTGTGGATTGGACGCTCTGGCCTTTCTCCCTGACCTTCTCTCTCTCTCTCACACATAGCATCTGCGCTGATTTCTCTATTCGGGCGCTGGCAGGTCGACACAATGAATGGAGGCCATTACAAAAGAGACTTTTCCACTTCATTAAGCCGAGCTCCCACAAGCTTGGAGGGCACAGAATAAGCAATCGCTCTACATTTACAGCTGTTTAGCACGGAGCCTGCGCCGCTGCATGCTAATGACTGCAAAACGCTTACGTTTCAGTGGACCAGGTTGCCTGGATATGCCAAACAAACATTCATCTGTGTGTTGTTAATCATATTAGGGGTAAGTATCAAACGCATGCAGCGATATGCACAGGAAAAACAAAGTCATGTATTGGGTGCCACTTGAAACAAGGTGTATATTAGGTGTAACAAGACAAAATGATCACTTCATCTACCTCTCTGTTTGTCGCTGTTACTCTATAAGAAATTAAATATTAGAACACTATTCTCTGAAAATCTTGACGCCGTTTATGATTAGTATTTTATCTCCGGGTTGCACTCTATTTCTCCGAGGACGAACCCTCTGATGTTTGCTTCAGATCAATCCGGTAAAAAGAAAGAAAGAAAAAAAAACCTTATGTTTTCTTGATGTGAACTTCAGAGGAAAAGGCAATAAAGCGCTCACCACGCGACCTTTCTTTATCTTAAGCTTGCTGACCAGACTTGAAGGTCACTCGGAAAGGTTTTGGCACAGATTAGCGCTCGCAAGCAAATAAAAATAAAATAAAAACATACCGGAGAGCCTGCGAGCCGCTTGTGGCGTGGCCAGAACTGCTTACACGAAACCTCGTGACATAAATAGACGGCCGTCTGTTCCGTTCAGATAACCGCTTCGTTTTTGAATCCCGCCGAAATTTCAGATGCCTCCGGAGCTAATGAAATGCAGGGCTCGGGAGATCGATGGGGCTGGAAAAGGAACGCCCTTGTGGTTTTTCCTTCAAAACCAGATTAGGAAAATATCTGCATTCGGTTCGAGGATCTCGGTGCAGGTCAGAGCGGTGCAATGTTCTGCGAAATTCTGCTTCTAACGTTAAATAAATGTCATGCTGTTTGAAAGTCACAATGGAGATCTCCTTAATGTCTCTGCAGTGTCTCCTAGACCCATGGCTCCCAACCTGGGGTCCGGGCCCCCTTCAGGGGGGCGGCAAACATCACTGGGGGTGCACGAGGCCTTGTCTGCTCTGAGGTGCTCTGAGTTTGTCAAAATACAATGTTAAATAAACTTAAAATAACACACTCACTGGAAATGAAGCTGCACATAAAATTACTGAAAAACATATTTAATAAGCTTATGTTTGATTTAGCTAAATTTTAGCTCTCTTGGGGGGGAAAAAAGCTATAAAAGGAACCCATGGTAAAAGGAAAAAAGCTAGAATTTCTGTTAACTTTTGCAAAAACAAGACTGAATCACTTTGTTCTGTCAGTTTGTGTGTGTGAGGGTTTGGGGGGGCAGCTTTTCTTAGATACTCGTACGGGGGGCTCCAAGGAAAAAAGGAAAGAGGTTGGGAACCACTGTCCTAGACCACAAGGAGATCAAACGGAAAGACCAATGAGACTAAAGTCTTCTGTTTCTCAGGTTTCTCCCCTCGGGTTTTAGCAGAGATCTCAATAAACACTCACGTGATGCCCAGGTCTGCCAGCATCTCGGTTCTCATGTTTGCCTGCTGCTGAGGAAAAAACGATATTTTTCTCAGCGATATGTGCAGGACATCCTGCAGCCACGTTTCCTCTAATGGCATTTGTCAGCAGGATAATATATTTGCACATGACTTAATTATAATGTTGTGCAATAAAAATGCAATGCGTATTTTTACACATTAACTCACTGGGTGCAGAAGAAAGCACACCTTTGATCTCAGGGCCAGGTAGGGGTCGCTGTAGCACCGTGGGATGATCCCACCTTCCAGCCTCCCCTCCCTCCCTCAGGCACGGCCCTTTGTGTATGCGTATCTGTTTGTGTTTATGTAGAATATAGACAATGTTTCTGTTCTGCAGTTCTCGTAGATGGTTTCTGGTGTATTGTTTGGTTTTATTTGACACGATTCCTAGTGAATTAAAGCTGAAGCCGAGCTGAAACATTCTCTATAAGAAGATGATTGCAGAGCAGAAGATGAGCAGGACGAAAAAATATCGTGTTCCCAGAGGAACCCGACTGGTACTATTGATTTTTTTTTTTTTTTCCCTGTGACGCAGTGCGAGAGGCTTTCGTCTTGGTATTGGGTCTGAAAATAGTACCAAGAGAATATGTGTTGCAAGAAACTCCTGTGTTTCTGTCTTATCTCATCATTTTCTTCAGTCCTCACGCTTCATTTTATACACCAAAACTTTGTGGACATGCAAGACTTAACTGACTATTCAAGTTCTTATACAAACATCAACGGACTATCTTATTGAATCTTTGGATTCAAATCCAGTATTGGGGTTTCAATGAAGTTCTGATTACTTTCACATAATTTATCACAATTACTCCAATTCAGGACGTTTGGAGGTTTGCATTACATTCACGACATTTAAGCTAATTGTAAATGTACCTCTAACCCTATCTCTATCCCTGAATGTATGTCTAACCTTATTATTGACCCTATTGCTGAAAGTAAATGACCTCTGACGAGCACACTGACCATGACAGAGCCTGGCTTTTGGACTTGTTCCTGATAACAGTCTGGATGGTCTTTTTTTCATTTTTGGTCCAAAAAAAAGATCTGTGACATTTTAAGTGGTATCTGTGAATGTAACTCTGTATTGTAGAGCTTGATAAAGGTTTGATAAAGGAATCCCTGGTCCATGTGGTTCTATCAGCTACTGATGAATGCCGGGTCTTCATGCAGTGCCGTCTGAGGGAGCAGAGATCACCCCTCTTCAGTTTAGGCTTGTGCCCTTACCCTTTACGCACAGTCATTTCAATAATTTTATCACACGTTGACAAACTGGAGCTCCTCTGCCCATCTTGCTCAGCTTTTCGTGGATACTGCTTTTGTACCAAATGATGATTATAATCACCTGTTCACGTCACCTGTTTAATATCCCATCATTATATTTGTTTTTGTTGTGTTTAATTTTGTTTTTTTACATCATCATTAGCCCTAAATTGTCCCTGTCCCCACATTTTTAGGACTGTGTTGCAGGTCGTGGATGTTTATGAACAAATGACATTTAGTTGACCAAAAAAAAAACTAGAAATATCTCAGGTTCATACTGTTTGCAATAAAATAAAAGTCAAAGTCAATGTAAGTCAAAGTCAATGTTTTTTTTATTTGCATTTCCCATACTGTCCCAACTTTTTTCCATATTTGTGGTTGTACAACTGCACAACTGTTTTGGCACTGTGCGTGTTCCATACGATGCCAAAAAAACAAAACAAAGATGGTGGACAGACACAGGTGTGCAGTTCAAATGAAACGCAGTGCGAACAGCACAACAGGTGAGTTTGTTAACTATTTGGCTTGATTGTTCATATTGTGGTGTATATTATAGATTATTGTGTATTTATACAATCTTAGGCATAAGACTGATGCTTGTTTCTAAAGTCTGCTGGCTGATTTGATGTTCTGCCACGACTTATGAGTAGGGAAATACTTTTGACTACGGATTGTATCTGAGATAAAATCCGGCTCCTGTCTGCCAGTCATTCAGTCGTGACATTATTCAAATAATTAACACTAATCATTGTCCTTATTTGACTACCTTCATATTTACGTTTGTGTCTAATGGAATCTTATCGTTTTAATTACTTGGATAATTGCATGATTTTAATTAAATCATAACATTCATTACTGCATGTGCTACAAACGCTTCTCTTATAATCTTCTCTAATTACGTTCCTTAATCGGCACGTGCCCTTAAATAACCGATAGGTAATTCATTAATTCGTCTTCAGTACATGCTAAGAGTCCTGATAAAGAGTCACTCCAGGTACTTAACCTCCCAAAACACATTGTACATGCCGTCCAGTTGAGTGGCAGGCATGTTTGGTATGTTCTCCCTGTGTGGGCAGTAGGCGGAGGAGTACATGTGCTTTAATGGCTGTGTGTTATTCGGCTTCCATATGGACAGTGGCCTGTGTTATTTCGCCTCATCCCTCAGGGGGGATTGGATTTCTTTTAGTAATTGTATGGATTTTAAATGGACCCGTGAGTCCCATAACTATCGAAGCCCCAGGTTCCCTAAACCAGGTGAACCGTTCCATTAATCACTCCCTGATTTTGACCTCGGTCTGCTTGTTTGGATGTGATTTGTGACGTTGGCTCGTGCGCTGACCTTGCTTTAGGGCTTGTTTGTGATTAATAGGGGAGCAAAAATAAAGCAACCGTACTTGATAAACCAGTAGAATTGCAGTGAAATGTGGAGTCGAGGCTCCATTAATCACAACCTTTAGCTCTTTTTTGAAGAGGAGGTAATTATCAGCGGCTTGGGAGTCGACCATGTGCTGTTTTCATTTTCACCTCACGCGTCGGCGGTTGCCTAAAAGCGGAATATCACCCTATAAAATTAGTCCTAATCCGTCATCCAAGTGAGTGAGCATGCACTTAAAACCGAGATACGAAAAATGTCTGTTGTTAGCTGCAGATACGCTTTCTCTCTGGTTTAATGTATTAACGCAGTGACCTAGGAACACCAGACTTCTCTCAATTAGTACTGATCATAAATAATCGCTACTGCTGAAATGATGAACCTGTGATCCAAAAGGGAAAGGAATTGTTTTCACACTAAGCTTTTTCTTCCCATTTAAACCTATTATAAATAAAAAGCGCAACATAAAAATGATTCCTTTCCCTTTGGATCACAGGTCCAATCATTTCAGAAGGAGATGGTGTTCCTAGGTTGAGTACACTCCACACATGTTTATTATTATATGCAGCCAGTTAGTATTACACTTGATGAATAACAAGCCATTCCTCCACACCGATACAACATATTGTACATACTAATGAACAGACGGGATACACTGGGCCCCCTTTGTCTCTTAGGTGAGTGAGAGAACTCCCTCAGTTTTCCCTCTAAGGTCCTTTATGCTTACCATTAAAATTTGTTTAGCTACAGTACAACACGGGCATGGGAAGGTCCCCACAAATCTAGCAATGCAGTCTGTGTTGTGCTGGGAAACAGGCCAGTTCTTCCAGTGCCAGCTCTGCCAGTGCCAACCCTCCAATCCAGACATAATTGATGATTAGAGATCCAGGCACGTTCAAGGCACTGACGGGACACTTTAATCCTCCTTCCTCCGCTCGTCTGTGGCAGAAGTGTTTGTTTCATCCCTCTGGCTGGCGGAGCACAAAGGCTGTGGGAACGGTCCAAGACGGAGGCGTAGACCGAATTGAGAGAGGTTACAGGGTGAAGTGCACTCACTGCACGCCATTGTAGAGCCGCTCCTATGAAGAGCCATTAGGATAGTGGCTCAGATTTCAAAATCCTGCCTAACTGGATGATTAGCATCTGTTTACACCAAACAAATACAAACTGTATTAAAACTCTAAATGGGTGCGCCAACGAATCAGAGTTGCCCCCCTGAAAGAAAGTGCCCCCATGATGGATTAAAGGACTGAAAGTATTGTTTAGGAACAGCATGAAATCTGGTTTGGACGGACCATGTACATGTATGCGTTACTATCACTAACAGCCAAGGTCTTAAAAATTAAAATAAATTATAATAGGAATTTCAAATCTGTCTCTTAACTCTGCTGGTCACCAATGCCCAATCAACATTTCAGATCCCCGAGCAGAGGTGGGAGTTTAAGAGCGGTAGTCTGTCATTCGTGTCATGGTTGCCAGGTCAGCATATTCTAAGCAACTTTAAGGTTTTAGACTTTATAGGTTGTTCTGGGTCGCATGATTTTGGGGCTTGTTTCTAAAGTGTAGTTGCTTATTTGGCCTCTCTGATTCAGTCTCTCTCTCATATTCCTGCAGTCTCACATTGTACAAGGTTGTCTGTTTTGGGGCTTTTTTGAGCCATTTAGCTTGTTGTGGGCTTGTTTCCATAGACCTGGTCTTGTACTTATTTGTATCAAGCTGTAAATGGTGTCCTATTGGAAGTAGAACTCCTTTGTACTGTATATTCTCTCTAACCTATAACTATATAAACTGGTTCACATTCATGAAGATCTTATGCCTTTTTCATCATAACACTAATTTTATGGGCTAAATGCTGATTATAGTGTGTTGAGCAGCATGGCAACGCAGTGTTTAGAGGCTGGGTTTGAATCCCAGCCCACCATTTTTCCTGTGTCTGTGTTGGTTTCCTCCGGGCATGCCGGTTTTGTCCCACATTCCAAAGCCCTGCGATGGAAGGGCAACCTACCCAGGGGTGATTCCAGCCAAAGGATCGCATAAAGCTCGGATGAAAAGTGAGAAATGTCTTGTAGGTTCGGTTCTGCTCAGGCTTGGATTTCTATCGCTCAGCGACGTGACATCACAAACCGCGTGACTGTAGCCTTCGTTCAGCGACAGTGTGGGATCTCCGATGTCACGCGAATAGTCACGCTGTATGCCTTCGCTCTGTAATGAATCTAATACAGCTGAGGAATCCCTCGGAGCAAAGCTCTAAAAGGTTTCTCAGATGAAGATGTTTCATTGCGTTATTAAGCGTCTCCTGTCTCGCTGAACTTTATTAACCCCGCCGTTCCCTGTAGCTCGTCCAGGCCTGTCGAGAGCGACGTCGCTCGTCAGCTCGCGAAAAACAAATGAGAAGCAAACGGCCTAATTTATCTTCCGGCACACATTTAAGGAAGCTGCTCGGGGAGGACGTGCTCGACAAAACAATCTGTTCAGGGTGTATGGGTTAGAACGTATAGAGAGATAAATCAAAGTGCGAAGCCGGGCCGAACACAACCAACGTACAGCGAATAACATATTGTCATGCGCAACATTCATTTTCTTATCCACTTACTCCTGGTCAGGGTGGTGGGAAAGCCGGTGCCTAGCCGGCAGCACAGGGCGCAAGGCAGGAACAACCCTAGACAGCCACCAATCCATCAGGGTTTATGAGATTTATTATTTTATTTCTGTACACTACTGTCTTAGTTTTACTTTCTCTATTTATTAGACTCTTCCTAATATTACATTCTTCAATCATATATATATATCTTTTAATTGTTATTTAGCTTTTGTTTATGTTACTGTTACTATTACAAGTATTCATTAGGTAATTCTGGCTTAATTCTAACATATAACATCTAGGCTGCCCAAAGATGTTGGGTCCCTTTTTGAGTCTCGGCCCTCCCAAGGTTTCATCCTTATAACGTTTAGGGAGTTTTTCTTTGCCACTGTTACCCTAGGCTTACTCAATTTGGGCTTTAAGCCTAGGTAGTAGAAAGTCGTAAAGCAGCTTTGAGCCTGTGCTCCTTTGTAAAAGCGTTACAGAAATAAATCTGACTTTGATTAATGGAACCGATAACTAAAGTTTCTGATACATTTAACAGTAGCCCAGTTCAGGACAGACGTACCAGTGGTGAAAGAAACAGCAAGCGAGTGATGAGTAAACAACAACACTGTGAAAATAATACAAATGACCTTCCAGTGGTTTAGCCAGGCCTACAGATCTCCCGCTAAACCAAATCCCAGAAGAGACGCCGCTAACAACTCCGCGACTCTCCATTAATCTCCATCTCGGCTCAGGCTTCGTGGCAGATGCTCAGAGAGGATAATGCAACCAAGAGCAAGCTCGCTTTAGAAGACTGGAACAAAAAATATAATTGAACAGTTCTTTCTTTGCTCCTTCGGCACAGTGGATTAACATGAATAATTAATAATGCAAATCAAATGTGTTTTCATCTCCACTGGGTAAAGCGTCGTGTTATCAGAGCTGCTTTTTATAGTATTTGTATTTTGATGGTGGTGAATAAAGTGTACATGTAAACACATGATTAAACTGGACGTAATTGGCCATTTGAACACACTAATGCTTAAGCTCTGCTTTTCTGATGTTCTGTAATTGGGACGGCACAGCTGCAGCAGTTAAGCTGTAGGATTATTGACCAGAAGGTCCGGGCTTCAAGTTTCAGTGTTGCCACTGTTGGGTTCTTAACCCACGATGGCTTTGTAAGCAGAGATGGTAAGTAACAAAGTATACTCGTTAACGAAAAGAAGCACCCAGATAGAAATGTGGGATTGCTGCAGAACTTGGCATGCAGTTCTGTCTCAGGAAGATATGTAAATGATTACAGGTGTGGTCTGATTGACACAAGAGGGCGTAAAATGCTTCCCATAGTGCTGCTCTATAAAAAGAGGCTACTTTTGGCTAGTGTACCTCTTGGTGAGAGATTGTTGACTGCTAGACTCGCCTCTGTTTGTGTCACTACTAGAGGTGACCGAGTGTCATATGCAATGTCTCCCCAAAGCATCACACCAGCAGGTGGTGCAGCGTGTTGCTCCACAGCAAAGACAGGATTGAAGAGCTCACCAGACCTCCATCGGATCCCAAACAGACGCTGGATTCATTCTAAAGACGATATGGTTCCAGTCCATAGCAGTCCAGGTTTTGTTCATCACCTCACTGCAAATGAAGGTGACGGTGTCTGGCTGTCAATGGCAGGACACGTAATGGGTGCCGTGCCAACAAATTTCCTCCTGCTAAGCACCTGGAAATGTTCCGGGCAGAGACAGGGGTGTGTAGTGAGCCCCCTGTGTCTTTGGTTGGTTGAAAACCAAGCTGTTGGTAGATTAAATGATCCTCTCTACCGGTGGTCTGTCTGGGCAGTCCGGAGGCTGTTCACCGTGTGTGTGCCCCCATAAAACCACTGCTCCCAACACCTCCTAACAGCTAGATCAGAACTTTCTAGATGGAGGACAAGTCGTCATCCTGCTTCTCTCAGTCCACTGATGCGTCCCCTCTGTCTGTCACTGGACAAAATGTCTTTGAGTGCAATATCCCACCAAGAGGTACACCACCCAAAAGTTAGGTATCTGTCGTTACTCGATTATTTCTCTAACTTAATACTTTTTACTCGCTACATTTCAAAAGAAAATCTGTACTTTTTACGCACTGCATAGCTTTTGAGTCTATTTATTTGTTTTATTTATGTATTTTTGTTTTTATTTAGGCAGTTCCAGTCGGGCACTTTTTTATACTCTTTTTTTTTTTTTTTATATACTTTTATAGTTTTACACTTTCCGCTTTCCTGCTCCACCTCTAGCATAATGCGTTCTACTGGCAAAAAGAACTGAATACACTTTAGAGTGTTTTTTTTTTTTAATTTATTAATCAGACACTAGAGGTTTATGCATGTCTCTGGGATGGTGAATTCTATTTCTGTCAGGAATATAAGAGGTAAATTAAAAATATAATATTTCTAAAGGTTTTGCGTAAGTATATTTTAAATTAAGTAGTGGAGTGGAGTTTTTAAAAGAAGAACTGGTGTAAAAAAAAATGGTTGAAGGTGCAGTTTGTTGGACTAAAATGCAGCGAGAGTGTTTGTGAGAGTCTGATAACTATAGTTGGGTTATTTGTAGGATTTTTACAGATGATTTATGTAGCTACAAACCAGTATGTACTTTGTGTGATGGATCTGTACCTCTTACCCTCAGTAAAATGCATCCTGTTTCAAAATTAACAAAACAAAATGATTTTTATTTTTCTTTAAGTACATTTAGTAGCATGTACTTTTATACTTGCAATTGAGTAAAATATATAAGCCTTACTTCTCTTCTTTTTTTTTTTACAGATTAGTAGTACTTTTACGTGAGTAAAGATCTTGTGTGCTCCTGCCACCTCTGGATAAGAGCGTATGATAAATGTTATAAATGTATCCTGTTTCCTGTTTTTACCTCACTTATCCTGGTCAAGTTCATGAGGGTATCTGGATTTTCCTGGAATTCATTGGGATCAGGCGTAAGCGGGCCCTGGAGGGGACAGCACTACATCGCAAGGTTGAGAAGGGGTCACTGATGCAGAGGATGATCCTTCATCAGCCTGCTCACATAAGGTCAGTAGTGCTTGTGATGCCCGACCCAGCACCTCTCAATTGGCACAAATCGATATGCACCATTCTACTGAATAAAGGGCTTCACGCCGAGTCCGAAACTGACACACATCTTTAATTGGAGCCTGTTCTAATTTCTGCGTGGTTAAAATCAGGCTGACCAATCAGAGCTCGGTTGCCGGGCAGAACAGCTCATTAAAAGCTTATAGGACGAGCAACAGGCTGCCTCTGAAAACATGGATATCAAAGAAAAGATCTGGTGGAATAGAACTGAAAGGCTGGAGAATGATGGAGATAAAGCTCACAGGGACTGGATGGAAGCGTCTGATTATTTATCTAAAACACAAACTAGAGCTTCCTGCGCTCATCACCTCACAGCTTCCTGAATAGGCTGCTGACTGTGTGGATTTGCATGTTCTCTGTTTCTGCCCACATGGCTTTTTTTTGTCCTCCACGTAGATCAAAAGGCCTTGAATATAAAAACGACTCGTTAAACTCGGATGAGAAATAATTAGGATATTGTGCTTTTTAATCCAAAAAACGCAGCTCCTCCTTTGACTTTGTTTTATTTGTTATAAGTCAGTCTTGCACTGGTGCCCAGGGTTGGTTCCCGCCTTGCGTCCTGTGCTGCGCCCCTGAATTGGATGAAGCAGGTGTGGAAAGCGAGAGAAATGATTAAATGTATAATTAAAGCAGGGCTGCCCAAGCATTTTTTAGCTGTTACTACTGATTTAGCTTGAGTTGTCAGATTAATGTGGCGAGCAAAGCTGTCCAAATGAATAAACAGCGTCATGTGTGAGGAGCTCAGTTTTATCAGTGTCGTAGTGGGAAAATCCCGACGCTGTTTATTAATAAAGCTGTACAGAAGGTGTGTTGTGTAAGAGCAGGCCGAGGGATTCAATGCTTCAATCTGTTCAAGATCTTTTTTGTCCTGCTTCGTTATCCGCGCAATAAGAAGCACAACCAAACCAGTTCCCACAAGCTGGCACGGCCTTTTGTTCCTCAAATCTATCGTCACCTTTGTAAGCCACAAAGAAGCAGCAGTTGATTTGTCAAAGCGCAGCAATAGTCAAATTATTCCTCTTTATTCAGTGACCTTTCGCTCCTCCGCTTCTCACCCTAGCTTAGCTTTGTGTAGCCGCTCGTACGCCGCGTGTGAGATAGTCATGCAGCGCTCTACGCCTATTTATGGCTAAGTGCCTAATTATGTCTCGCCCTCGCCTCACATTAACTACACCTGACTGGCTCAGATCGCGCTCTGTACGCACGCCAAGTGGGAATTATGGGTAATGCTAACAGGGAAGCGAGGTGGGTGAGGCCTGTGCCATATATATAAAATTTCAATAATTTACATTTTGCACATTTTAGATTCTGTTCAGCTATATTGCAAGTAAATAATAAAATTTGAAAATATATTTGGAATTCAGATTAAGTAACAGTATTTTTTTCTAAAAAAAAAAATTATTTTAATATTATAACATTCTATGGTAAGTATTGCATTTTTTAAAATATAAAAACAATAATAAAACTTGATTAATTCGACATTTATTTTTATAATTTAACATTTCCTGGTATTTAATGTTTTAAACACAAAGCAAACAATAATAAAAAATATCTCATTAATACATTTTTAATAAACATTTTTAAAATAATTTTTTAACAGCACTTTTGACACTTTTCCAAGCAACTTGCTAAACATTTGGATAGAAACATATGTAGGATTTTTTTTATTATTATTTTAATAATTTAACATTTTAGTGTATTTGATGTAAAACAAACAATAATAAACTACTTAAACTGAAGTGACATTTTAAAAATTGTAAAGTGCTTTTGACTATTTTCCATTTGATAAATATTTAGACAGAAACATGTCTAGTATTCGTTTTATTTCAAGAACTTGTTTTTAATTGTATTTCAATAAAAAATACAATTAAATACAATTTTTAAAAAATCTTTTTTTTTTTTTTTTTTACTTTTTGAAATACTTTTATGCACTTCTATGCTTTTGACAACTTTCCAAACCTTTTACTAGACATTTGGTTAGAAGCATGTTTTGTGTGTGTGCGTACTTATTGAGGGAAATGATCTGTGAGAGGCAAAAGTATGTGACCCTTTGCTTTCAGTATCTGGTGTGACCCTTTGTGCTTTAAACCAATATTATGTTAAGCTTGGGAGATCTAGATAGATCTCAGCCTTAGGTTGTTGGTTTTCCCTTACTTTTGGTTTGCCTCGCAAATGGTACGATCCACTATGAGGCAACATGGATTACTTTTCTCAAAGTGGAAGGAATCTTTAATAAATGATCTATTAAATCCAAAACGGGAGCAAATAATCAAATGGAAATAACTCATTTTAATAAATAAATAAAAAACACACGGAGATCTTCACTGAGCAAGAGCTTTTGTGAATCTGGATCACTGAATCACTCTATACTGAATCATGAATCGAGTTTCGGCTGGAATGAGTCATGCAGCTCGGCTCAAACAAGTTTGTGCCGAGAACCGAGACACATTTTTCTGGTCAAAATGTGCCGAGAACCGAATTTGACATGTTCATAGGTTCAGCTCGTCAGAGAAACAACAACAGAAAAACGACTTTTTAACTCATTTCTAGGGCTGCTTGGACTCGGTTAAAAAGGGACGGGACACGCCTATGGCATGCATTTTGTTCTGGCTGCTCATTTTGGGCCCTCATTCAGATTCCTGTAAAACTGCTTTTGGCCTTAATATGAAAGAAACGTACCTGAATTCTAAATAATAAAAAAAACTACAGTTATAGAACCAATCAACAAGGAATAGAGTAGCTATAATAAAATAAAATCTTTGCAACTTGCTTACAGAACGAATCTGAAGCCCGGCAGGAAAATCGGGCTCTTGTATTCCGTCATATTCTGGACGCTGCATGCTGACCACATCCTGGTGCTTTACTTTGGCAGCCAGCAGACGGTTTTAAGGAGGAGAAGCAGGACAGGAAGTGAGCTCGGGCCAGCGGCGAGGTGCTTATGAATGGACCTTTGATCCGGGTTGTATTGCAGAGATTTCGGATTTAGGACTCGACAATGGCGGCTTTGACGGGATGAGACGTGCATATTGTGAGAGCGAGCAGGCAATCACCCTGCAATTCCATCCACACCTCCCAACCGAGAGAGAAAACCCCGACGTGCCGCTCTGCTCCTGCTCCGCCTAATGCGAGCGGCCATTCAGCGCATTGTCACAGCAGTCAAATCGCCAAGAATGGACAAATGCCGTTCAGGTCCCTTGTCTCCCTCTCACTGTATTCACTATTGTGTTCTTTTGCAGAATAGAGGGATAATGGAGCGGAAAAAAGCGAGAGCAAATCTGCTCTGTCAACTGAAATAACAGCCCTGGACTGGTGGACACGGATGAGCCAAAACATTATGAGCGTTCATGGTTTGAATGAGGTCGATTATCTCGTTACAGCCGGGCATGCTAAGCTCTGGTAGAGTCGATGGGTTCAGTTCTTGGTGGGGCATTTAAGGACAGCCCCAGCCACTGGGGGGTGTTCTCCTAGCTTGGATAAAGGGGGAGGGTTTCATAAGGAAGGGCGTCTGGCATGCGGATGGTTCGCTGTGGTGCCTCCTAATGGGAGTGGTGAGTGCCGGCGTACAAACAACGAGACAGACTCATTAACAAAATAAATAAAGCACCCAGCTGGAAGTGCCGGATTGCTGAGAACTCGGCATGCAGTTCTGTCTCTGGCAGATGTGTAAATGATTCCAGGTGTGGTCTGAATCAACAACCAGAACCGAGGTTCCACTGTACTTTATTTCATACCGAAAGTTGTTTATGAGGTGCTCAGGTGGTCTGAGTCTAGTACGAGCACGATTGGCTGTTTCTGATGGAAAGGAAGCCAATGGGGGAATCATACCTCGGTGCTGCAACAGCAACCCCTGCTGGACCCGAGATTCCAGGATCCATACCCCTTTGGAAGATTTTAGATCAGCTAAATATCCATTAGGTGATCATTTGTGTTTTGCTCAGGCTTTAGTTTAAGCTGATTATATTTAGATAGTTCCAAGAGTTCCAAAAGTTTTAAGACTTTGCAAAAAAAACCCTGGCAGATAATGGGGAAAGATCCCAACATGTTTGCACATGAAAGATTTTTGCAGTGTGTTTCAAAATGATGGAGGTAAATTATTCAGAAAGGTGTCGAGGATAAATTGCTGTTAAGCATTTAATTAAGTGTAATATTCAGGTTATATAGATTACATTTTTAAGATCGTGTTAGGACAGTCTCTAAAGCGCCCCAATGCATGACAGTACTAGCTACTTTTCCTGTAACAAAGTAATGTAACACTACAGTTTATATTCTTGTAATCCCATTATGGGTACTGATTGATAAAAGTCATTACTTGCGGTTCCGTATGTCTCAGAGCAAAAAGAAGAAAAGCTTTGGAACCACCGATTCGAACGATTATTTTCTGTTATCCTTGTGCTTAATACAGACGGAGTAACTTTAATGAGTAATGGGATTGCATTTTGCAGGATGTAATGAGTAATGTAATCCCCTTTACATTTTTAAAGAACTAATTAGTCATTTGTAAGTAGTAATTTGATTCATTCCTTAAGTAACTTTCCCCAACAGGGATTATTATGCATTTTCAAATCTACATTAGCATGTAAAAACTTTTTTGCAAATGCCCCGAAAAAGTAAGATATTACATTCTGATGAATATTTCTCTTTCAAGCTGATTCCCAAATGAGGGTCTGATCTGGAGCAGCACGGCTAAACTGTTTTTAAAAGCTTTCCTTAACGAGCAAGCCGAGTTTGCCTTATTCATGCTGCTCCGCGAAGCGTAATTTGACACGCTAAATTAGCCAGGCGTTAAGCCTAGTGCCACGTGCAATAACGTAGGGGAGAAATGATTGATTCTAGGAACGTGATGTCATTATTTCAACGCGGTTCCTCCCCGGCCGGGTTTTTCCTCACGCGTGTTTAATGAGGAATTGCGAATTAATTGTGTGCAGTCGGCTTGCTGCTTTCAGATGTTCCCTACATGCGGTACCTGCGTAAAGCAAATTATGCTGGCAAATTAACACAGCGTTTGTCCCGAGGTCATTGGGATTCTGATTGGGTGTCTCTGCTTTATTTGCTGTGAGGGGAAAAGCAGCAACGAAAAAGATTTCAGAGGGTCTGAAAATGGTTGCGATGGGGAACATTCATATAGAGTAGTGATGTAGTACTTGGTCTCGGTCTCGACCTCATATGGACTATCATATCCCAGATGCCTCCGAGCCCAGAAGTCAACGCAGCTTCTGGACATGGTTATAACATAAGGCTTCTTTTTAGCACAATAACGTTTTAAGTGGTATCTGTGAATGTAACTCTGTATTGTAGAGCTTGATGAAGGTTTGATAAAGGCATCCCTTGTCCATGTGGTTCTATCAGCTATTGATGAATGACGGTTCTTGATGCAGTGCCGTCTGAGGGAGCGGAGATCACCCCTCTTCCTCAAAGACTCCACCTTTCCTGGATGCTGCTTTTGTACCAAATCATGATTATAATCACCTGTTTGAAATCACATCATTATTTCGTTTTTATAATTCATTGCTAGCCCTAATTCTCCCTGTCCCAACTTTTTTAGAATGTGTTGCAGGCCTGAAATAAGAAAAATGTACGCGTTATAAATATCCTCCATTTTGGCCCTGGGTGCAGGCTTGTCTGTGTAAGATACGAAGTTGGACACACCGGTGAAGTTACTGCGACAAAACAGCATAGAAAATGTTAGGTCCTCTGCTGGCTTTCTGTCACCTTTTGCCATCCACATTTGCTTCTGGATCAACAGTGACCTTTTCCTCGGCTTATAAGCTAGCCAAGGAAAGGTCTGACTCTACAGTACTATAGAGGAAAATAAACAGTACTTCGGCTTTGACAAGCCAAATTAAATAGAGATGCTTGCTGTGCCTCTGGTGGGAGGAACCTAGATGTGTCTCCAGTTTGTACTAAACGAAGCCTTGTACTCTTTGTCCATTAAACGTTTGTGCAGTTATTAATCTCACACAGTGCAGTGCAGTTAGCTTTTCTGTTAGCTGGTTTAAAGTCTCAAGATCATGAGTTTAAGTATGACCAAATACTGCTGCTGCTGCTTTCTGGACCTGCTGTAACCTCTCAGCTGTTTTTGGATATATCAGTGCATCCTGCTTTAATACATGAGATAGCTATGAACCAACTGCTCTAATCGCTTGCTCCACTTCGCCACCCACCGTTCACTTGTATGTTAGCAATGGTTTGGAAGGATGGATGTCACAAATAAATAGGTTTGTCTCAGTAAGTAGAAGTTTGGGAGAAAATTAAATAAAACATGGCTTGAAAACACCAAGTCGGTCAGACAAATGCTAAAATGAGATTCCCCAATTCAAAGTAGCCAGTGTTGACCCGTTTCCGAAGTTTGTATCTCATAGTATGCCTGGGAATTGATTCTCTGAATATCCAATTCAAAGTAGTGAGAACTGACTTGATTCTAAAGCTTGCACCTATGAGAATGGCTGGGAGTCAATTCTCAAACTCCGATTCAAAGTAATGAGAACTGACTTGATTCAGAAGCCTGCGCCTATTAGTATGGCTGGGAGTCGATTCTCTGAATGTCTGATTCAAACTAGTGAGAACTGAGTAAATTCTATAGCTTGTCTATTAGTGTGGTTGGAAATCGATTCTCTGAATCTCCTATTCAAAGTAGTGAGAATTGACTCTATTCCAAAGCTTGGGCCTATTAGTATGGCTGGGAGTCGAATCTTCGAATCTCTGATTCAAAGTAGTGAAACGTGACTTGATTTCAAAGCTTGTGTCTATTAGTGTGGTTCGGAGTCCATTCTCTGAATCTCCTTTTCAAAGTAGTGAGAATTGACTCTATTCCGAAGCTTGTGTTTATGAGTATCGCTGTGAGTCGATTCTCTGAATAGTAGTGTGAACTGACGTGATTTAGAAGCCTGCACCTATTAGTATGGCTGGGAGTCAATTCTCTGAATATCCAATTCAAAGTAGTGAGAACTGACTTGATTCCAAAGCTTGCACATATTAGTATGGCAGGGAGTCAATTCTCAGAATCTCAGATTCAAAGCAGTGAAACGTGACTCGATTTCAAAGCTTGTGTCTATTAGTGTGGTTGGGAGTCGATTCTATGAATCTCCTTTTAAAAGTAGCGAGAATTGACTCCCTTCCGAAGCTTGCGCCTATTAGCATGGCTGGGAGTCGAATCTCCGAATCTCTGATTCAGTGTAGTAAGAACTGATTATATCTAAAGCTTGCACCTATTAGTATGGCTGGGAGTCGATTCTCTGAATCTTTGATTCAAAATAGTGAAAATTGACTCTATTCTGAAGGTCGTGCCTATTAGTATGGCTGGGAGTCGATTCTCGGATTAAAAATAGTAAAAATTGACACTCTTTTGTACCCTATGGCTATTAATATGGCTGGGAGTCGAGTCTCCGATTCAAAATAGTGAAAATGCACTTGACTGGAATTGACTCGTGGGTAATGCTTTTGTACCAAATCATGATTATAATCACCTGTTTGAAATCACATCATTTAGTTTATTTTTTAAAATCTCATTATTAGACCTAAATTGCCCCCGGCCCAACTTTTTTTAGAATGTGTTGCAGGCCTGAAATGCAGGAATGGATGTTTATTAACAAATGAAATGAAGCTGACCAGAAAAAAAACACAAAATATCTTGACTTCATTCTGTCTGCAATGAAATAAAAGTCAAAGTAAATGCATACCGTCCCAACTTTTTCTGATCTGGGGTTGTAGAATCAGGGACGGAGCCAGGCTAGTTCTAGCTCTGATTGAGATGTATGCCTGGACATGTGTTGCAGGGTCTCAGGTGTTTGCCGTCGTTGCCCCTCTGAAAGTCCACACGATGAGATTAAAGCCATTCATCTGTCTCCAGACGTGCAGAGCCCGTTTCCTCCTCCGTTTGGCCGCTGTGCGTCATCGCTCCGTTCTCTTTAGGCGTGTCTCTGACGGATGCCATGATCTGGCTTTCAGACACATCACAAACGCGGAGTACATCCTTTAAACCTGCCACTCCAAGCATATCAATAAAGGAGCAGAAAACAGGCCGTGCCACGTAAAGGCCAATAAAGCAGCTTTCCGCCCGGCCTTGTTTACTTTATTAGACCTGGCTGGTGCAGGCTGAAGACTCAGAGGGTTTTCGGTATGATTTATGGCGTGCTGATATGAACCGGGAGGGCGACATCAATCGCCTAACAAACATCCGAGGTTTGAGAGGGCTTGTGCTCGTGCTCACTGACATCTGTTCTAAACGGGAATGGGCAGATTGATACTGAATGCTGAGTTGTGTTTAACATAACGTTTCCTTTTCAGGATCTCGGTCTTCATAAAACAGGTGGAATTAAGCAGTTTTATCTACGTTTATGCCTTTTCATTGAGGTTGTGCCTCTGTATGTATCTGTACAGCGTCCTGGACGTTTCAGTGCAATCCTGCTTATCTGTGGAATTCCTCTGATTGCTTTTGGCCAGATTGTATCTGTAATTGTTTCTCATTGCAGCTCTGGCCTTCAAATCTCCAAATTAGATCTTCTTTGGCTGTGTCAACCAAGATCAGATGGAGAATGTAGACATCACATGATCTTTCACAAATAAAACGTCTCACTTTACCCCTGGTTATCATGGTCCCTCTGTCCATTGTGTCCTTAAATCATCAATCAGAACGTGAATGTATAGCAAGTTTGAGAAATCACCGCTGTGGTGCTTCCACTCTGAATTTACAGGGATGACCCGCTGTGTGGTGGCAGTGAAAAAGGTTACCCAGCATTTTCCTCAGGAGATGCAGTTAGGAGCTATTCAAACATAGCCTTCAATAAGTCTGAAGGACAGATGGGCAAGTTCGGGAGCTCCCTAGGTGCAGGGCTGTTACAGTGAGAGAGGTGGTTGGGTATTCTGCTGCAGCACAGCGAACGATTCGCAGATGTTCCTGTAGTTCGAAGACGCATGCATGGGCTGGCGTATGCCGCGACCGTGTGCTGCTAGGGCAACTTGAAAAACCACCCGACTTAAAAATTAATGAGGGAAAGGTCATGAGAACAGCTGACCCAACAGAGGAGCCAGTCACATGGTTGGTAAATCTGCTCACCACATTAGTCCGGAGAAAATAACACGGCGTTTGGAATGCTCTGGATCCGCAGCAGTATGGCAGCATTGCGTGTCATTAGTGGGACTGGTAATTTGGGGTTGTCGGATCATATTTACACAGGTAAGGGTCATTAAACGGCCGTCTGATCAACAACCGTTTGCTTTAACAACCAAGGTCTTAAAGCAGGCAGGTTGGTGTGAATAAATAAACTGTGGGAGCAATTGTAAGAAAATGGAAGACATACAAGACCATTGATAATCTCCTCGATCTGGGGCTCCATGCAAGATCTCATCCCGTGGGCTCAAAATGATCATGAGAACGGTGAGCAAAAATAATCCCAGAACTACACGGAGGGACCTGATGAATGACCTCACCCTGCAGAGCTGGGACCAAAAGTAACAAAAGGCTACATCCAATCAGTAACCAACTACGACGAGAGGGACTCGGATCCTGCAGTGCCACTTGTGTATTCCACTTGTGTATATTCCCTCTAACCTTTAACTGTATAAACTGGTTCACGTCCGAAGGCCCTAGATGCCATTTTTCCATACTTACTTTCTCAGTTGGTCACAATGACGTCTGATTGATTTGGTTTGCATCCATTTTATTATTCATCAGGGAATGTTAATCAATGACCATGCGCGTCACATGTAGCTTTAATGAATAACTGACGAATGAAGGTTTGAAAGGGTTAAACGCTGAACCTGTCATGACTTTCTCTCCGAGCTGCTCGGGACTGAAGCTCTTCTCAGCAGCAGCAGTGACGTACTGAAGTCAGGTCTGATCCTCTGTGTGTCAGACTCTGCAGACGTTTCAGATCTGATAGCACGGCAGCGCTACGCGAGATCGAAAGACTGAGGGGCTTCTGATGTTCTGAACTCGAAGACAGAGATCAAATGTCTAGCATGCGCTACACGGGGGAAAATCAGACCTGACAGGACGTCAAACAGAACCTTTGTCATTTTTTCAGGTTCCTTGTTTTTCGATTGCGATGCTCCGAGTGATCGGACAGGTAGAGACGGAGGTGAGGAGAGGGGTGGGGAGAAAGGAAGCAAAATGTCACCAGTCCCACTAGCAGGTCATCTTTCAGATGTCGACTGAATCAGCAAGTTTCGGTGATGACTCAGTTTTTGTAGCAGAAAGAAAACGGATTCAGCTCGCCATAAAAATCCTCCCCCATTATCCCCTGAAAGGCACTTTGTAGTTCTATAATTACAGATTGTAGTCCATCAGTTTCTCTGCATCCTTTTTGTCACCTTTACTCTGTTCTCTAATGGTCAGGACCCCCAAGATCGGGTACTATTTGGGTTTTGGATCATTCTCAGCGCTGCAGTCACACTGTGTCACTGCTGGACTGAATTTAGTTCACCAACCATAAATATCCAGCCGTTAGAGGACGACGAACACAAACAGTGCAACAACCGATGAGCTGCTGTCTCTGAATTTACATATGCATGGTGGAGCAATAAGGTAGATGTGTCAACACAGTATTTAAAAACTCCAGCAGCACTGCTGTGTCTGATCCAGTCGTACCAGCACAACACCCACTAACACACCAGCACATCAGTGTGGCTGCAGGGCTGAGAATGATCTACAAGTACCTATTAGTGATCCCGCTCTCTGAATGCACCACATTCCACAAAATGCTTCAGGTAATGATTATTACATAGAAAATATTTCAGTTTGTATAGTTTTTTTTTTAATTTGCATTATTTATATGGGTTTTAGTTGGGGACGAATTGTTTATTTCTTGTTCTCGCCCTTTTCTTTCAAGCAGAATAAGTTTCTGTGACAATTCCTTAATTGATATTTTACCATGTCAGATGGACAGGGATGAAGCAGGAAATATTTGTGATGCAGTTTTTGGGGGACGAGGCCAACCAGCGGCCACTGGGGTCCAGAGGGACGTGTGTGTTTGGTGAGAATGGGTTTCGGTGCTCAGGGACGTCCCTTATAGCACAGAAGCTGCATTTTAGTGTGCAGTGATGGATGCTCGTCACTTTCTCCTTTTTCTCCCCCTGTGTGTGTGTGTGTGTGTGTGTGTGTGTGTGTGTGTGTGTTCATGGTTGGCGTGTTTGAAAGAAGCGAGGTGACACGCTGTCACATTTTGGTCTTGGTTGCTCACTCTGGTGTGTTTAGCATTCAGAAAGCTTCTGTAGAGACTCAAACACAACATAGATTCAATCTGTCTTATTTTTTTTTTTCTATTTTTGAATCGTGCAAAAGTTTGTGCACCCCCAGTTTACGTTTTTTCCTTTTTACCTTCGCTCTTTGACTTCTCTTTCTCCATTTAAAATCCATCTAAAAACATATCTCTTTACTCAATGTTTTCACCCATCTCTTTCTTCCTTGGTTTAATCTGTGATCGTCTCAATGCAAGGCGACTTCGGGTGTTTATATAAGTATAATGTATTATTATTTTTAGGCTGTAGGAAGTAGAATAAACAGTTTGGGACTTTTAAGAACATGTCTGCTCATTATAAAGAAAAACAATTTCTTTAGTGTCAAATGCGATGAATCATGTTGAATTACCAAAAAAAGTCATATTATTATTAGTAATACACTTAGTAAAGTGATTTCATCCAGTTAACCAGGACTATTTCCAGGCTTTATAATGAACCGAGAGCAGTCGGTCAGTGTTATCTCGTCCTGCTCAGAAAAGCATAGTTCTATCATCGACAACAAAATGCATCACGATACGATACAATATCGTCCTATTGCCCACCCCTAATCCAGGGTTCCTTCTAGTTCAGGTCTGATATCAGTGAGGACTCGCTCCATTGGAGGATGAAGCTCTCTGACATATTTCACAAACGCTTTGCTTTATGGTCCTTCCCTTTTGGTCAAACGTTGATTCTCAGCAGGCGGGTAACGTTGAGATCATGTGGGTGAAATATGTCCGATTCTGCCGTCGTCCTGCCGAATTCTGCTGATGAGTTTGGTCCTGACAGCTCGGTCTCCCCACAGCCTTGAGCCTGCACTCATCTCCTCTCAGCTCATGCCGAGGGACGTTTGTCGTCTTCTTCGTCCTTCTGCCGGAGATTTATTCCATTAATAATTCATCATGATCCACCAGGGACCTCCTACGGCATGTTGATGCCAAGCTTTTTGGTTAAAGCCTGAGATAAATTCGCTTGCAATCACTGAACTTGGTGCCCTGCTGCTGAGGAGTGGAGGTCTGGTGCCGAAAAGCTTTAGAGGGTGATTATGCTGAGTAGATGGTAGCGTTCCACTTGTGTGGTTTACACAGTTTTCTTGTGAAAGTACCCTTTATATTTGCTTTACATTACAGTAATGTCTGGTCAGCGTCCATTTGGGTCAGCGACCTGTTTCACTGGATGTAATGCCATCATTAAACAACCCATACCTGTATTGGGTAGGTGTGTCCATTCGTCATTAATGTACTTATGTGGATGTCATGGCTCCTTTCAAAAGAACTTTGCCAGAGTTGTCTGACAGACGGACACTGAGGACCTCGGCAGGGAGGGATATCAACCAGAGTGGCTCAGCATTGGGAACCAGTGCTGAACTACAGGACCCCCCCTCCCAAATATCCAAAGGACGAAGACCCACTATGTCACCAATGGGTCCGCAAGGTGGCAGGCATTCCCTCACTTGAGGACGAGGTCGTCGTGTTCCACCAGGTCCCATCCTGGTTCTGTCTTCCCTCTCTGTGCGTGACTCCAGGTCTCCTTCTCCAGTTCCTCGAGTCATGCCACTGGGTCGGTAGCTCTTGATCGGGGTGCCCCTGCGATTGTGGTACAGAACCATGTCATTGTGATAAATGAAGAGTTTCAATATGACATATCGGATATCTTCACTCTTTCTGGTGAGAGGCACGGTGATATGAGAAATCATTCAAATCATAACTGGTTCATAAAAGGTCTAATGATGCAGCGTGACGAACAAACACAAGGCTTTTATCGCTGCACACTTTAGAGATTTTTTTTATCTGTGTCATTCAATCAGCGTTTAAAGCCTGATAAAGGCTGAGCTGCCGCCGATCCCTCTTCGAGCAGCTCCCAGGATCTGGGCCCAGAAAATCTATTTACAGAAAATCTAATTTCTTTCCGCTAAGCTGGAGATGCTGTGTGCGTTCATCCTCGTCCCAAAAATCTTTGGCAGAACTCGGGATATTAAAGCTTGTTTTGGAGTGCCGAACCCGTCTCTGATAGATCGACGCTCCAGATCATGAGATGTTTGGTTGTCTTTCTAAACGATCACGCAGCGATTTCTACATGTTTAAATGACTCCTTAACAATCCTCAGATAAACACGGATGAATCGGCTGCCAACGTGGCCACACCATATATTGGAATCGATATATCCTGTTTAATCTTCTGTTTGTATAGTGTGTAAGTGCATTTTTTTACTAAACATAGAGTGTAACGACTGCGTGAAAGCAACGGCTAAATACATCTGGTGCAAGAAGAAATACAAAGACCTAGCACTTTATTGCAAATGAAAGAGCAGTAATTGTACTAATATCTGCACTTATATAAATGATGGCGCCGTACGATAATACCCATCATCGTCCCAAGTTCCCTCCGCTATGGTATTTAGCGTTGTTCTTCCTCATCGTTCCTGGTTTCAGGCTTCTGAGTGGCAGGTTGTCGCTTTAGATCTCTCGCTCTTTCTCCTGGCCCGGCCTTTGGCGGGGGGGAGGCCATCATCACCTGACGTGAACCCTCAGGAGAGGCAGGCTTCATATCCCTCGTCATGCACCTCCATTTTACAGCTAAGTGCTAAAACGTGTCTGTGCTCGGCACTCTGCCTGCCATTACCGACCAGCTAAGCTTTATTGCACTGTGTTGGCATTCAGGCCACGCGGAAATAATGACCGTGACCTTGAGACGTGGCTCGACTCGGCGGCGCAGGAGGGAGAGACGGTCAGATGAGAGTTTATTACTCCGGATCAGGGATCTGACCTGACAGATTAGATCATGGAACACGCGTGCCAAGCGTACGACCTACACACTAAAGTGTAATCACGTCTCGACTCGGCGTCAGACCTGTTCCGTCTGTGGACACGTGGCATGGTTAGACGCCTCGGCTTGTTGATGCAGTGGAACCTCGGAAGTTGAACGCGTCTTCACTTGAATATGTGGTCTGTGTTAAATATTTTAGCACCACGATGCACATAATCCAGTCCACTCTGTGGTGATAATGCACCAATACGGTATACCAATCGCAATAAAACCCAAAAGAAGAAGAAGTAAGGCGCGACCGGAGGCATACTGTATTATTTTATTATTATATTGTGTATATCAGTCTGAGTGTGATTTCAGACACCCCTCGGTCTCAGAAGAGCTGTGCCAGTGAGAAGACGTGCTGAAACTTATTTTGCTTATTTCATGTCTTTATTGATTAGGATTATTATATTCCATTCCACTTCTGAAATATCGTCGGAACGGAACTCAAGTACGTAACAAAGCGCAAAAGTTCCTACTCTGCCTCGGGTTTGTACTGCATCCTCGTTGTGTGTTCGTTCTTATGCCTTGCCAGAGGCCTCAAGTCTAGAGGGCAGGGTCTGTGATGGGGCAAGCGGACCAGAGGGCTCCCTGCATGATATTTAGTTGGTATCGGTATCTTTGTAATATTTACGCTGTTATTTATTATTGATGATGAACCCCAGCGTGATTCGGTTTCAGTAAGCACTAAAGCTGCTGTGGGTGTTTTGGGTTGTCACACCTTACACTCAATACACTCGGACTGAGTTTTATGGCCGCTGGTGATAACGAGGGAGATAACGAGTGCGTGTTCAACAGCTCGTGCGGTTAGTGCGCTGTTCACTCCCGCTCCGCCTCACAAACCTAATTCAATTGCTTTAATAACAAGAGCAAACGACACCATTCCAGTTTTACCTTCTCTCTCTCTCTTCACCCTTCTGTTATTTTGTTTTTCCTCTCTCTCTCTGTTCGAGGCCCGGTTTGCTCACTCTGGACATCCATAGGTGTTAATAAGAAGCTGATCATGGCTCCACTGCTACTGGGATTCGGTTCCTTTCAGATATTAAAGGGATCGATCATGGTGATGGTGGTGATATGGTCTGGCTCATGGTTTCATTCCGGTTCATCAAAGTGCCGATGGAAGCAAGAGTGTGCAATAGTGGCAGAAGAGGCTGGGACGAAACTATTCCGGGCTAGTCATGAGAGAAACTAAATGATGATGTGATTTCAAACAGGTGATGCCAAAAGGGGCTTGTAATCATGATTTGGTGCAAAAAACCATATCCACAAATATTTGATTGAATATTCGATTTGATGAGCAAACATGATCAGAGGATCTCCAGTTTATCAACAAATGTGTGAGAAAATGATTGAAATGTTTCAAAACAATGTTCCTCATAGAAAGATGGGAAGGGATTTAGGTATTTTTCCCTCTACAGTGCATAATATCATTACTGACAATTCCTTATTTAACTTTCAGTGGGAAGTATTGTGACTAAAAGACTCTGAACTCGTCCTACTTCATGCCTTCCCCATCTTGCACTCACTGCTCAACTACTGTTTTCGCCGATGAGGGGCGGTGGCATTTCTGTGATTGGTTGATGGATGCAATTAGGATACTGCGCACCAATGCACACTTCAGTATTAGACTACTTAAATCAGGTTCTGTTTGTAGCCCATCAGGAATTGCCCCAATGGCCAGCCCATCCCTGGACTGTATATGTAGTCCACATACTTTTGTACGTACCACATGAGGATGCGTCTCATTCTTACACAGTTAAGTACTGGGGCTGCCATTTTCAACACTCTATTCTTAAACCGTAACGATATGTACGAAGTGAAACGTTGGATATCAGATGAAATGAAACCGTTTAACTCGGGCTAATTGAGCGTTAGCCCCGTTTAGAGCGCGTGTGTCCTCTGTGTTTAATGTTCTCGGAAGCTAAAGCGGAGAGCCAGTTCAGGAACTGGAACAGCCGGCCCCGGTCTTTCCAGCGAGGCTGAGAAATTGGCACGAGAACATTAAAAGTCAGGCTCAGCAAACGTTGAAAGGGGAAAGAGTTGCGAGAAACTAAATTAAACCCTTCATTGATCTCGGGTTTGAGAGGAAGGGCTCGGCGTGCCAGCCTTCGGAGAGAGAGAGAGAGAGAGAGAGCGAGCGCTGGGCTGGCAGTGGCCAGTGGAACGGGTGGTGCTGAAGCTTTTAGTCCTGCCAACGTTTGTGGAGAGAGAAAGTAGAAATGAAAGAAAAAGGAATCATTTGTTTGTAGTTGGAGCCTCGGCAGTCTTGCAGTAGCTCAGAGGGACCGGGAACGAGTTTATTACTGAGTCTCTCTCTCTCTCCTCCTGTGGGCTTCATTCAGTGCTGCCAATAAAATAAAGTAAATATGTAATTAGATACATATCAAGGCTCGTGCAGTGCAACATAAATTGATTTCTGGCCAGCTCGTTCAGATCAGGGAAACAGTTTTGAGTGCACTTCATACCAGGGTTGCCAGATTGATCCTTTTGCCATTTCTGATCTGTGACTTTCACAAGAAGTATCTATTTAAAATAAATAACTAAATAAAGTTCAAACTGCGTTACGCACAAGTGAGGTTGTGATCGAGGCTTGAACTGGAGGTCCAGGTCCTAAGGCTTGGTCCTGAGGTATCTGCCACCAACATGTTAGCAGCAGATCCTTTGAAATGTTTGTCCCGACTTGTCCACAGTTGGACCAGACACAACAGTGCTGCTGGAGTTGTTAAATGCTGTGTTCACTGACACTCCACTCTATTAGAGACATCTAGCTTGTACAGTGGTGCTTGAAAGTTTGTGAACTTTGAGAATTTTCTATATTTCTGCACAAATATGACCCAAAACATCATCAGATTCTCTCTCTCTCTCTCTCTGCTCTGCATTCTGATGAAATAAAAACAAAGTGGCGCTGTGTCGTTTGGCCTCGAGGTTAGGGCTCAGCGCCTGTACTGTGTGTGTTCTTGTTTCTTGTTACCGCAGCTCTTTTTTTGGCTTTCCATGATGGTGAGTCAGAGACCACGTTTCAGCTCTGATTATGACTCAGGGAAAATATTTATTTCTAATAGCCATATTGTGTTCTTCTAACCAGAGCTCGAGAGCAGGAGAGCAGGAGAAGTTTAGTCATCACCACAGCACACTCTGACTATTTCATCAGTTTTATTTTCCTGTTTCCTGTTGGCTATAGGAAATGTGGAAGTTATAAATGAATACACACACAGGTCCAGATTCAGAAGCTTAAAGTTCACTGATGTGTCATCATAAATTATTACACACCCATAAGGCACATACACAGCTATTATGAAATGTAAAATCTAGTTTTATGTTCCGTATCATATAACAAACATATTTAAATATATCAGCCAATTAATACATTAATTTCTTTATTTTAAAGTCACATTGAAACCTGTTTTTATTACGTTGTAGATGCTGATTCTGAAGCTATTGATTTATTTTGAAAAAAGAAGTTGTGTATACAGATTTAAATCTCATTAATAATAACATTAACAACAGCACTGCTGCTGCTAATCATCTTTTTAAAGGAATTCTCATTCTGAGGTCAATAATAATATATTCTTAATTTTATTATATTAGATTTTTTTTATTGAATTACTGTTAGTGTTGTTATTATTTATACACTTAATCAGTCGCCGGAGCCCCCTGACCCTGCACAGGGAAACACATGAGATAAATGGAATATACTTAAAACATAAATAATCAGTTTTATTTGTTTATGTGGCACTTTTTTAGACCAAAATATTAAACTTTTTACACATGAGTTATTTTATTAATAATAATAATAATAATAATAATAGGTTTGCATGCATGTATAAAGATATTTTTAATTTAAATAAATTAATTTTTACAATAAAAATATTAAGAATTAAAAGGGTTAACTTCATTATAAAGTGTTTCTGAACTCAAATATATATCTTACATTTAATCATTTTTAGTAAATAGACAAATATATTTAAAAAATTAAATATTTATTCATTTTATCCTTTTCACATGCTTTCAAAAATTCAGGGAACTTTCTGTATCTGCCATAATACTATAACTTATTATTATTATTATTATTATTATTAATATTATTCATATTATTAATAATAATAATAATAATAATAGAAATAATAATAATAATATATTTAACAATAATATTAATAATAATTAATAATATTGATAATAATAATAATAGTAGTAGTAGTAGTAGTAGTAGTAGTAGTAGTAGTAATAATAATAATAATAATGATGATAATAATTTTGGTGTATTAGTAATAAAACAAGATAATATATAATATATATATGCAGAGAAGTGACAACAGTTCTTCCAGAATTAAAAAAAAAACTATCTTAATAATAATAATAATAATAATAATAATAGTAGTAGTAATAAGAATAATAATAGAAATAATAATAATATATTTAACAATAATATTAATAATAATTAATAATATTGATAATAATAATAATAATAGTAGTAGTAGTAGTAGTAGTAGTAGTAATAATAATAATAATAATAATAATAATAATAATAATAATAATAATAATTTTGGTGTATTAGTAATAAAACAAGATAATATATAATATATATATGCAGAGAAGTGACAACAGTTCTTCCAGAATTTTAAAAAAAACTATCTTAATAATAATAATAATAGTAATAATAATAATACATTTTAAAATAATGGGACAGATTTTTTGCAAGTTTATTGTACAATTTATTAGTTTATTTATTTAACAATGTATTATTTATTTAAAAAGAATAATTAAAAGAAATATATTTATTTAACAGTTTATCTGTTGATTTCATGCCTATGACTCCACAGATCATTCAGCTTGGCGTTGGTACTTCCTATGTGTTAGTGTCATAGGAGCAGCAGGGTTAAGCCGTGCGTCGGCTCCGGGGCTGCATGCGGAACCGTGTGTTTCTGTGTGAGTCTGGGGCTCAGGAGTGGCGCCGCTGCTCAGTGTTGTCATGTCACAGTTCTGTTCCTCAGCGGAGCGTTATCGGCGCTGACAGCAGAGACGCTCTTATTAAAGCAAAGGCCTTCATCTCTTTCGCCTGGCTGCAGCCTCCCAACCCCCGTGTGCATCCCCCGGGCGCCCGCTCCGCATCCTGGTTTTACTTTACTGCCCTTCTTAAGGGAAAGGGAGAGGCTGCAGTCTGTGGTAGATTTCTAATTTAATAATCGTGATACATTATATTTAAAATTACATTTCTCAGTCTTAAGGCCTTTTCACACTGAGTCCGATTTTTACGGACGACAAAATGCACGTCAAGTTATGAAAAAGAACACACATATGTAAAGGCCGTCCTTCACACCGAGTCCGGAACTGATGGACTGTGATGCTGCGTAAAATGTCTAATCGGAGCCTGTTCTAATTTCTGCTTTGTTAAAACCAGGCTGACCAATCAGAGCTCGGTTGCCGGGCAGAACAGCTCATCGAGAGCTTATAGGAAGCTTATGGGAAGGTATCACTCTAAAAACTCCATAAAAATTGTACTCAATGAGAAAAGGCCCGAAGAATAAACTGATAAAGCCTTACAGTATCATTCAATTATTTACAAATATTTGGTAACTATTGGGACAGATTACATGTCTCTAAAAGGAAACGTATCACAGAATAAGATGGGAAAAGTACTTTAGTGCCAGTACATCTGTCGCACACAATTCTGAAATGTGAAAGAATAAAACTGAAACAGTTGTAGTTGGTGCTGGTTTGGGACGAGCTGATGTACGGTACGGCTCTTCCCCAGCCGTCCCTCGGTTTCCCCGTCGCTATTCCTGCCGTATCTGTGGCTTTCGCTGAGGGCCACGGCCGGATAATAGCTTGTTAAACACAGAGCGACTCTGACTGACTGCAGAAATTGGCTCGGCGCTGGTGGGATTGGTGGCAGGAGTGAACCAATTACCCCGGGGCGATACCAATACGGGCTGTAATTGATGTGGCCGTGTGCCCGCCCAAGCTGATCGGAGGCACGGAATATGTGCAAATCACACGGGGGGGCTTCACGTGACTTACTACTGAGGAAGCTCCTCCTTAGAATGGAGATCCGGTTTATTTAAACCGTTCAGACGGTTCCTAACCATCCAAAGAACCACTGAGGAACTGGAAGTATAGTTCTTGTTTACTTTATAGCCCGTGAGGAGTTCCTGAGGGTGTAGGTCCTGTTTAGGTCTGCTGGAATCTTTTGCAGCTTACAGTAGTGCTTAAATCAGTATCACGATTAATTGAATATTTTACCTTTACTTTTAAATTAATGAACAATTATTGTCTTGTTTTTGTTGTTTTTTGCCCTCATAGTCCACCTATGTACTGTAAATACTCCTAAAACTGGGATTTTTTTTTTCTATGAAAGAACTCATATTGTTGTGATTTTAAAATAACAGGAGACACACAGTTAAAATATTTAGGGTTATTTTTTTCTTGGCACACTTTGTGCCCCTTAATACCAGCTGAGTATAATTTAAACCCCTCAGCCTGCCTGAGTATTGCTGCTGACCATGTGCACCCCTTTATGAGCACAGTGTACCATCTTCTGATGTCCCAAAGCTCAAATCATCTCAGACTGGTTTATGAACATGATATAGAGATCACTAACTCAAACAGATCCACACTTATCAGATCTCAATCCAACAGTGAATCCACCCTCAGGATGTGGTGGAACGGGAGATTCACGTCATGGATGTGATCTCTGAGGAACGTTTCCAGCACCCTGATGAATGGATGCCACAAAGGATGAAGGCAGTTCTGAAGGAAAAAGGAAGCAAGGTGTACCTAATAAAATGGCCAGTATGTGTATAAACAAATGCATGCTTCCCTTTTAAACAAATCTCGAGTCTCATGAGCATTACAGTGAGCTACTAATGAGAATGCATCCACCTTAAATCTGATTTTGGTTCCTAATTGCTGTTGGATGCTCGTTGCCTGGAGCAGAAATGGCTTAAGGAGAATACAAAGCTCTCGGGAAGCATCATCTGCTAAATACCGCAGTACCTGTACAATGACTAGTCCAACCATTTAAAACTGAACCAACGCTTAAGAGTGTAGATCCTGTTTAGGGCTTCATTACCATGTCTCTGTCATTAAACTATCCTTTTCGGAAGGCTCAAAAGCATCCAAAGAACCTAAAGAACCCTTTTTTGAAAGTCTAGATCATTTTCATTTCTTAAAAAGACTTTACAGTCCAGAGAAGAATCAGAGATTCAATTTCATTTATCTTTTAGGAAGTTTCTATGGTTGATCTTCCTTATACTCTATTTATAGGAACACCGTCCTTCATACCGAGTCCGAAGCTGACGCTGCGTAAAATGTCTAATAGGAGCCTGTTCTAATTTCTGCTTTGTTAAAATCAGGCTGACCAATCAGAGCTCGGTCGCCGGGCAGAACAGCTCATCAGGAGCTTATACTACGAGCAACAGGCTGACTCTAGAAACATGGATATTAAAGAACAGATCTGGTGGAATAGAACTGAAAGGCTGGAGAATGGTGGTGATAAAGCTCACAGGGACTGGATGGAAGCGTCTGATTATTTATCTAAAACAAACTAGAGCTTCCTGCGCTCATCTTCACTTGTGTTGTTGTTTGTCAAGTTGACGATGTGAAAAAGACCCGGCGAAATCTCCAACACATTAAGTGAAGAAATTAAAGAAAAAGTTTTCAGAGTTTAGAGAAAAAAATTGATTCAGTTTCTTTCTGTATTTAATAGACAGTTGTATATCTTAGACCTGTTTCTTACACCTCTTAGGGGTTTCCAAACCATCCATAGGTCCACGGAGGACTTTTTACTGTTAGTGTAGATACTGTTTAGACCTTTAAGAGGATTTGTAACTATTAATAGAACTTGAGGAACCTTTTTACTGTGGGGATAGACCCTGATTAGAAGTTTAGGAACAATTATTTTTGACTATTTTCCTTCTTGCTTGATGATGTTCAGCAGGTTGTTAACCTAAGAACTTGATGAATCTTGTTTAGAGTGTAGATCCTGTTTATGTTTCATGTGGTTCCTAATTGAACATCTGAAGAACGTGCTTTTGTTCTCAATCTTTTCTGCTATAAGGAAAAAGTTGTGCTGTTCTTTCAAGAGGAGAGAAACTGTTACTATGGAAACGACTCTGCATTGAGAACCGAAAGTGAATAATGTAGTTCTGATTTAAAAACAGGACACCAGCTGGTATAGATGGCCTTTGCTTCTTCAAGGACAGTTTCAGAAGTAGGTTTTAGGGGGGGAGAAACAGTTGCAGGGTTTATTCTTAACTTATTTTAGTGTTAATTGTTTCAGAGCTTTTTTATCACATTTTATAGCATTTAATTTAAGTATTTGCAAAAAAAAGTCTGTTCTAAGTGGTTTGATCTCATTTGCTTTGGTTTAATTATCAGGCTATTTTCACCATGAGGTCGTGTCCCTATGAACCTGTTTAATACTGATGTAAAAAGTTTTCTCCTGAACATAAATGACTGAAAAGAACATGTAACATTTATTAAAAAAATATAAAATTATCAAAAACCGAAAGCACATTTATAGTAATCAAAATAAATAAACTAGAAATATTTGATTCCCAAATGAAATTAAAACAATAATCAGTTTTTAAATATGCCACAAATCCTCATTTGTTTTTGTTTTCCTTTTTTTGCCCCTGTTATCCTTGAACGGGATCTCCTAGTGAGGTGGAACTCAGAATGCACATACTGTATGTACCCCTGCACCGGACCCTTACAAATATTGGTGGTTTCTAAAGTGTAGTTGCGTATTTGGGCTCCGTGATCCTGCCTCGCTGCTAATTGGTTGTCTTTAAGCTCTAAAGTTTAAAGGAAAATATACATTATTAGTATTTATTAACTGACAGTGGTCACACACTTGCATTGTGGGTAGGTTGCCGTCTTTGTTTCATTTTGCTTGTTGGGTTTTTCTTGAGCCAATTCATTTTTTGTTTCCATAGACCTTGTTGCTTGTTTCTCTCGCGGGATCTGGCAACCCTGGAATTAGACACAGAACCCACAAAGTGGATACCTGAAATGGAGTATAGGCTGAAGGAAATGAAGAAATTGAATAAAATAATGACAAGTTTGAAGTTTACATCACATCCTTCTGTGAGATTACTGGCTGGCATGTAAACTTGCTGATGGGATTACTGACAAACTCTGACTTTCTGAAGTCCATGTTGGCAAGGAGAAACTACAGAGATGGAGAGCTCCTTTGTGCCTTCTTTTGCTGAAGGGTGATAGTAAATGTGTAACCTTCCCAAATCTTGTGTGTGATCCCCGTTTTTATTACTCATGCTTAAAATATGACCCTCTTAATTTCTGCCCCTCTGCACGTGTGCTGAATTATTAATGGAGGTGTGGAGATGATGCTGAAGCCAAAGGGCTCTGAGACACTGCCGGTAAAAGTGTGGGGAGTGTTGATGGAGGGAGGAGTGCCATCTGATATCCAATACACAAAATGAAGAATTGATGAGGGGCGGTCGATCGGGGTGCTCCCGTGAGAGATTTCGGAGAGCAGACGGTTTATCAGAGAGGAAATGCTACACGCCTGTGCCGTGGTTCCAACTTAAAATGTTTTAAAGTCCTGATAGGATTTCTGCCTGCGTGGCAGGATTTATTTGGAATGATTCAGCAAAAGTGAAGGAATCAGTAAATTAAGAACTATCAATTTTTTTTTTAATCTGTACCAGAGTTGTTACTGTAACCTGCAATTTTGTGTTTGATTCAGTGAATCATTTGGTCATGTATGTGATTTGTTCGTCTCTTGTTCCCTTGTTCAGTAAGTCATCATCTGAATCGGTCAATCATTTGACAGAGATTCGTTCCTCTGTCATTCAGTGTGTCAGTTCTTAAATCATTATTTAGATCGGTGAATCATTTGGTCAAAATAGAGATTTATTCCACTTTCATTTAGTGAGTCAGTGTTTGCTTCAGTGAATCATTTAGTCCCAATAGGTTCCTGGAGCATCAGACTCTGAAAGAGTGAATCGTTTATTTAAAAATGAGATTTGCTTCTCTCTCATTCAGCGAGTCGTTGTTTCAATAATTGAATCATTTGGTCACTAAAAAGAATTGTTTCAGAATTCGCTCCTTTGAATCAGTGAATCATTTGAGATTCATTCTTCTCTTGTTTAGTGAGACAGTGTTTGATTCAGTGAATCATTTGGCCACAGTAGATTCACTCCTCTGTTATTAGAGCATCAGACTTTGAAAAGTGAATCATTTGTTTAAGAAATGAGATTCACTTCTCTCTTATTCAGTGAGTCAGTGAATCATTTGGTCATGACCAGTATTTCTTGCATTCACTTGGTCAGTATTTGAGTTAGTGAGTCATTTGGTCACAATAGATTCATTCATTCCTCTCTTATTTAGTGAGTCAGTGTTTGCTTCAGTGAATCATTTTGTCCCAGTATGTTATTAGAACATCAGACTCTGAAAGACTGAATCATTGGTTTAAGAATGAGATTTGCTCTTCTCTTATTCAATGAGTCAGTGTTAAGTTAATAAGTGACTCATTTGGTCACAATAAAGAATTGTTTCAGTATTTGCTCCTTTGAATCAGTGAATCATTTGGTCACAATAGAGATTAATTTCTGAATCATTTGGACTTTTGGTTCAGCAGATTAGCATTTGAATCCGTGATTCGCTTGGAGATTCACTTCTCTTTTTCAACAAAACAGAGTTTGAATCTGTGAATCATTTGGACATTTGGTTCAACGGATTAGAGTTTGAATCAGTGATTTGCTTGAAGATTCACTTCTCTAGTTCAGCAAAATAGCATTGGAATATTTGAATCATTTGGACATTTGGTTCAGTAGATTAATGTTTGAATCAGGGGTTTGCTTGGAGATTCACTTTTCTTTATCAGCAAAACAGAGTTTGAATATGTGAGTCATTTGGACATTTGGTTCATCAGAATAGCGTTTGAGTCAGAGTTTGAAACAGTGATTCAAACTCTTATTCTGTTGAACCAAATGTCCAAATGAGTCAGAGTTTGAAATTATGATTCAAACACTATTCTACTGAACCAAATGTCCAAATGATTCAGTGATTTGCTTGAAGATTCACTTCTATAGTTCAGGGGTTTGCTTGGAGATTCACTTTTCTTTATCAGCAAAACAGTGTTGGAATATTTGAATCATTTGGGCATTTGGTTCAGCAGAATAGCATTTGAGTCAGAGTTTGAAACTATGATTCAAACTCTGTTCTGTTGAACCAAATTATCTTAATGAGTCAGAGTTTGAAATTATGATTCAAACGCTATTCTAGTGAACCAAATGTCCAAATGATTCAGTGATTTGCTTCTTCTCTTGTTCAGCAAAACAGTGTTGGAATCTGTGAATCATTTGGACATTTGGTTCAGCCGGTCAGTGTTTGAATCAGTGATTTGCTTGAAGATTCACTTCTCTACTTCAGCAAAAGATCATTTGAATCTGTGAATCATTTGGTCATTCATGAGATTCACTCCTATTTTCTTCAGTGAATGATTATTGGCAAATCGGATTTGCTCCTGTCTTGTAAATCATTTGGTCATGACAGAGATTCGCTCGTCTCTTGTTCAGTAGATCAGTGTATAATCAGTGTATAATCAGTGAATCATGTGGTCAGAATCGATTCACTCCTTTTTTTTAGGTGCATCTGATTCATTTTTGTCTGGGATTCCTTCACTTGTTTCAGTGTCCAGGTGTATGTGGCAGCGCCTTCTGCTTGCTTTTCCTTCCTTCCTCCCAGATCACGCTGTAATATCGCAGTATCGTGCGAGAGAACCAATAATAACATGGTGGGTTTAATGGATGCGCCAGGGTTTGGGCCCGAACACGCCAGTTACGCTAATGATAATCACATGACCTTCATACTTCTCAAGCCTCTTCAAACCTCCAGCTTCTAATGGTGGTACATTCCTCCTCCTCTCTCCCCCGCGGAATTACTTTGCATAAATTAGCGTGGAGTTCAGCTCTGGAGCACACAAGGGCAGACGAATAATGCACGGCATGTTTTTCCACATCACAGCGTCGCGCAGCGCTTATTTTATTGCAAACAATCGTCTCTGTGATGCAGCAGATAATCTGATTCCAAATGCAGAAGAATGTCTCACTGATATGATAAAGTCGGGGCCAAGAGTTTAAAAGTCCAACTGCAAGTTTCATCCGTTAGGAAGTACAGTTAGTCCCGTAGAGCGTCTGCTGACTCTCACATGGGAACAAACATGATGCACACTTAACAAACGGACCTATATAATGTGTGTGTACACTCACTGAATAGTTCTGCATTATTATCGGTTTGTTAATATTAATTAAAACACAATAGGAAAACTTTTCTTTCTGTCATGACTGCTATTCTCTTTTCCGTCAGCAGGTGTCACAAGGACTCTGTAGTTTTCTGTCATTCAGACGTGAATTAGGTATATATTAGACAGATTTTTATTTCATAATATAACTCTTAAGACGTCGGACGTTGAACCGAACGGATGCTGGAGGGAGCAGTGACACAATGCGGCCTTATTCTAACCTAAATACATTACTGTTTACAGAAAGCTGTAAAAAAAAAAATGATAAATGCTGTTTATTAGTGGTTAAATAAGGGTATCCCAGAATTCTGTTCCTCATCTAAAGCTATCTGATTAAAGTACAGTCTGTGCTGGGAGCCTGAATCAATCTCGCCGCTCCAATTTCTTCCTTTTAACAAGATGTAGCCGTTTTAAAATGAAATTGGATTTTCGGGGTAAGAGGTGAGCCGTCTGTCTCCGTGTCCCGTGTTTTCACTTTAACTTCGGATCAGAACCGACGTGGAGACGCACATCAGACCTTCGGTTTAATTGGATGACGCCGAGCCGGGAAAGGTCACTTTCTGATTCATAATAACCCAGTTCTTTCAGGGAGGCACAGAGCGTTTATGTAAATTGCAAACCTGCGGTCGGATGCAAATGTTTTGCCCCCTTCGAATGACATTGATGTTTTCTCGATTTATCCGGATGAGGAGAATTTACACAAGCTCTGCAGGGACGGACTTAATTATGACAAAAATGCATCAAATTTACCAATACGCTAGTCCATCCCCATGGAGACCTGAGTTTGGGGCTCGATGGTGCCTCCGGAATGCCTGGATGCTGCACAGACAGCCCCCCTCCCTCCCAATTAGCAACGCAATTAGGCAAGCTAGGTCTAGCAAACTTAAGGGCAGAGCATGTTTAAGAAGTTCTTATGAAAATCATCTCGAAAGATGTTGCACACACATGTAACACCAGGAGCTTTGGCGTCCTCGTGTTATCCAGGTGTGCAAACCTCATCCAACCCAAGAAGACCGGAGGCTGTAATCGCTGCGAAAGGTGCTTCAAGTAAGCGTCCGAATACTTATGGCAATGCGATATTTTAGTTCGTCCTTTTCAGTAAATTTCTAAAGTGCTGTTTTGACTTTGTTGGCATTGAGAGCAGAATGAAAGGGTCTGTGTATAGGTATTTATTTATTGCGACCTTCCCTGGATGTTATAGCACAATGTGCGTACATCAGAAACCTCTTTTAATGTATAACCTGAACAAACATGAAACGTTTTGGCCGTCAACTCCTTCTGCTCTCCATCGGGTCGTCCCTCGGACTACGTTTGTTAGCTTTAGCACGCATGCTAGTGCTCTCAGTGATGAAAGGGAGCGAGCAGAAGCCCAGGTTATCGTATGTGACACTCAGGCCTGGAGCTGATGCTGGATTTTCCTTCTCGCTGCTCTTCATGCTTCATGGTCTGAAGTTCCTCTGCTCCTGACCTTTCCTCCTCTACATCATAAAACAAACCTGACATCATCTTTCTCACATCACACACTGAGCTTCTGACAGCGCTCCCGGCTCTCACGATACGCTCCAAACTTTATAGGAACTGCAGAATGTTAAGTCATTGTGCAGTTTGGGCACTTCTGAACAGACGACTTGTAGTACCTCGGTTCTCGTCGCTGATTCGTTCCAGAAGGCGTATCGAGAACCGGAAAAGACGAGTACCCATCAAAGTTTCCCATAAGGAATAATGTAAATTGTGAATCGGTTCCAGATCCCAGAAAATCCCCCCCTGTATAAGATCAGCATTAATGGAGCTGTACTGTACAGGAGCTCCTGATGTATGATGGGGATATGTTCAACTAATCCATCATAAGTTACAAAGATCATGAACCGATGAGCTTAATATCGTCTGTACTGTATCATTAACACTTACATTAACCTACAGTTACTCAAAATCATTACCACAAAGCTTATTGATAATAAAGTGCTGATGTCATTTAGTGAGTCATGGATTGAAAGTGAAACATAAAAGAAAAACACTTACTCTATTGATGAACTCTGTTTTCCTTTTGGTTTTCTCTTATTACTAACCTTTCCAGGATCCATGGAGACTTATTTTCACTAAGAATGTATAAATATTATTTATATATTACAGCAATAGGTCAAGTTTATTTGGAGAAAACTGTACAATTGAAAGGAGGCTCTAGTTACCCTGTTGGGCCGCCTCTAGCCTGGATACAAGATGATACGGTTGGGAATTGGAGGCGAAATAACCCTTGGATATTAAAGCGAACGGACGTTAATCGGATGGATGTTAAACATTGAAAACCTGTATTTTTAAAACATTAGTCATCAATAGTTATTTTCAACACCTGGTCCGATTTGAAAAGGACCAGAGATGTTCCAAATGAGAACACATTGCACACTGACTCCAGGTAATCGAACCGTGAGCTGTGTGTATACGTGCTGCATCTGATCTTCCATGATGGTCACTTCAGTCCTCATGTTCGTGTGATCTACTGCCCATCGTCGATTGACACGCGGCGACGTCCAGAAACGCCGCTCTCGCCTGTGAGCTGCAGCTGTCGAGCTCTTGCAGGAAGACATTTTTCATCGGCGTCCCTTTAGCATGAGGTTATGAGCATCGCGTAATCACTTCTGCTATTTCTGGCATCAGTGGCACATAATAACAGATTGCTAATGCACAATATATCATTTTCCAGGGCAATCAAGGGAGCATGGATGCCCCGTCCACGCAGAACTCTGCATTCATGCTGGGACATGACACTCTCGCTCATACTCATGCTCTGATATTGTCATGGACAAAAGACTAACGCACCCAGATAGAAATGTGGGATCTCTGGAGAACTCGGCATGCAGTTCCGTCTCAGGCAGATATGTAATGATTACAGGTGTGGTCTGATTGGACGCTGGGTCTTACCACAAGAGGGCGTAAAAGTGCTGCCCCTGCTGTCCTATAAAAAGGCTCTCAGAGGCTACTTTTGGGGAGTGTACCTTTTGGTGAGAGATTGCGCTCAAAGACATTTTTGAGAGCCCAGACTTTGAGAGGGGCGCATCGTTGGACTGAGAGTAGCAGGATGGTCGTTCCCCGCCATATGTTGTGTTGGTGTTGGGAGCAGTGGTTTAATGGGGGCACACACACACGGTGAACAGGCTCCGGATGGCCCCTACAGTTTCGTTATCCACCATCCACTGTTTGGGATCCGATGATGGTCGGGTTTGAGTATGGAGGCCTCGTGGTGAGCTTTCATTGTTACCTCACCTGGCCCTGTGAGAATGCGTATTCATCGTAACCTAAGGTGTTTTTGGATTATAGTGCCGGTTGTCACTAAAGCCAACACACACACACACACACATCCTAGCGTTTGGAGAGATTTCTTCGACCCTGTGTGACCCATGAATCCTGGATGAACCTCCATAGAAAGCGTTTGCTCTGTTTACGTCACGCGCGTGAAAGCTTTCGACGACCTCCAGCCAAGTCCAGAATGTGGCACCATTTGCAAAAGTGGGCGAGAAAGAAAGGAATTGAAAAACTTCAGGGGAACCGGGTCATTGCGGCTGGTTTCCAGGCAACACGGGGCATGCTGGGATCTCAGACAATAGCCGAGCTCCCATCCTCTGTTGGCATGTCACAGCGTTTGTCATGAATAAACGGATACAAAACGAGAGCCAGACTCGGACCTTAGGAAACTTCTCACGCTTACGCACTTGAGCAGACTTGGTGTTGTAAAATGAATTAGGGAACAAGGTACGGATAGTTTACCGTCTGAGTGCGATGCGGGTAATCCGAGTTCGGCGATACCAGACGCGCTAACGTTTATTTCAAGGTTTCTGAGGGAAAAAAAGACTGCTGGCTTCAAAACCTCACATCACTCATGGCAGGAAACATTTATTTTGCCGTGGGAAGCGTGACACGTTGATGGATCGCTCGTTTCTCCACTCCCGGTTTATCATCATCAGCTCATTCATCAGTCCTGATGAATTTCAACACTTTAGAAACGTAGGAGCGCGTGCGGTCGGCGCCGTCACATTTCCAGCCGTCAAGTGCTTCTACAAAAGGATTAGCAATCGTGATCAGGGGCGGCATTTGCATTTAAACGACTATCAGGTCTCATTTTTCCGCCATATTTGCATTTCAGTGGCTCAGAACATATTCCCCATGAGATGACTAGGGATGCAGTAAAGTTTTCAAACAGCAGAGGGAGCTCCGACAGGAGCGGTATAAATATTACGATGGGGATACCTTCCGACAAATAAAGTTGAATTTATCATGAACCTTTAAAACACTTGCATTAACCTACAGTTGGACAAAAACATTAACACAAAGCTTTCTTTCTAGTGAATAATGGATTGAAAGTCAAACGTAAAATCAAAACACTTGCTCTATTGGTGAACTCGGTTGCACTAGCTGCTATTCAAACTAACTGCAGCCTGTGTTCTTGAGGATTCAGTTCCTGTTTTGCTTTCGGTTTTCTCTTATAACGAACCTTTTTAGGATCCATGGAGATTTATTAGCACTAAGAATACATAAGAGTACTGTAGATGTAAAAATAAAGGAAAACACCATAAACACAGCGGAGATCTGCACTGAGCAAGAGCTATTGTGAGCTATAGTGGGACCCTTGCGATCGCCTGGCATCCCGTCCAGTTCACGTTTAGACCTTCATCCTTGTATTCTCTGGGCGCTGGACTGCCCACGACTTTGACTTGGAGGTAAAATGTATAAAAAGTCTTCCTCTGGTTACCTAAGTGTTAAATGTCTCACCAGGGACTATATTAAAGCGATGCAGAGCACGTTCCAGGGATGTTGTGGGGCGGCGGCACCTCCCCCAGGTCCTAAAGAGAGAGAGGATGGTTGAAAAGAGAGAAACTACTAATGATGTACACTAACAATGCATGTTATTATTTTTGCTAGAGAACAGAATGTGTCTCTCTCTTGTTCCGAAGGCGAAAGCCGGAGACGTCGTGATTACAAAATGCAGATATCGTAATGCCAAACGTTGACTCCTCCCACTCTTAGCCTGGTTGAGCTCATCACGTCTGCGTTCTAAGTTCTGTCCGAGTTCCACCTAAAACCCAAAAACATGCCTGCAGGTACACTGACTGCTTGAAATCAAGTGGTGATGATCCGACGTCCCTCCCTGAGCATGTTCCTGCCCTGCACCCGCTGTTTTGTGGTTAAAATGTGCAACCCGGGCGGCTAATGCAGTGTCTGGAGATAGATGAATGAATGAATGAAGCCTCACACCTCTATTAGTCAGCAGTCTATCTGCTATAATGCGTGTCTGTGTTCGGCGTAATGACTCTAAATCCTTTAATCCTCTGCTTTGTGACTAATGAGCAGCAGATGGATGTTTAATGCGTAATACATCTTATATCTCCTGGAAGCGTGCGGGACGGGATAGAGCTGGACTTCTTCGCTTCGTTCCTTGTTTTCTCTTATACGTCCATTTGTTTTCGTACCTGCTTAATCCATTTCAGTGCCGCAGGGATGCCAGGCTGGAAAGCGAACTTGGCATCTCTCACCTGTAATGTGTGCTCCACTGTGCACTTGTTTATCATCTTATTTATACTCATTGACAAAAAATAACTCACCAAGAAGGAGTAATGTGTGAATGTAATGATGATATATGTACGTGATTATAGTATTGGAGAGAAAGGGGGAAACGGTACAACTGAAAGGAGGCTCTAGTTACCTTGTTAGGCCGCCTCTAGCCTGGATACACTGCTGATCATGGAGGCAAACAGGTTCTGTGTGGTATCATGTGACACGTTTCTTTGACACTACTAGTGGTTTATGTTCTAGCCAGACTTCAGAACTCTATTAGCTTTTATATTCTTCTTATTATTATTCTGCTACCTTTATCAGCATAGATATTGGTTTATTAGTAGTCTTCTTTTTGCAAATTATTCATAAAAATGTGCAAATGAATTGTGATAAACTTTTAAATTTGTTTGTCCCTCCACTCCCTGTATATTCCCTCTAACTTACTGCTATATAAACTGGTTCACATTCACTCTGAGTCTCTGGTGCATCTGGCTGATCTGCCATGTCGTTCCTAATACTGTCTATCGATGCAAAAGTATCAGGTCCATCATCATGAGTCTAACCCTAGCCCATCATTTCAGGGAACCTGGATTTGAATCCTGGAGCTACCTTAAAGCCTGGGGAGGCCAGATAGAGGAGTGACCCTTCCTCAGCCCTGCGATGGACTTACGAGTAGAGAGTATGAGTAGGAAAAGCAGGGTTAAAGCGCTAAAAAATGTGTTTAGATTAGAAATCCTCTAAAGAAGACCCCAGCTCAGAGTCGGTGTGTTTGATGCTGTAACCATGACAACAATGGTGAATAACAGTTTGGGGCCGAATAAAGTAAGAAAAACATCGCATCGTTCAGACTTTCACTTTGATCTGAGGTAATTGAGTCTCGGCTTCATTCACCCTCGTGTGCTGGTTGGAGAGTCTGTCGCCTGTCGCCTCCTCTCATCCCTCGGCTGAAGATCAATGCACTCACGCCAGAGACACCCCGACAACAGCCACAAAGAGGTTGAGTTACACCAATCGAGACCCCCGGTGCAAAAGCCAGACGTCTTTCTTCTTTTTCTCTCTCCTGACAGACGAGGCTGGGTCACATCTCGCTGCCTTTTGTTCTTCTTCATGTGTCGAGCCCAAAGGCTCGGGATGCTACAGTTTGCAGAATGGAAAGAGATCCAGGTCTCGTACTTGTACGTTGATAAATTATTAGCTGTGATCACATTCTCTGGTGCAGAACATCAGTAAAGCCATGTAACCATAACAGACACTGCAATCAAACCAAAGAGCGTTGTCACTTTTCTGCGAACAGTCTGGGAGCAGCTACAGCTCGGCAGTGAACTCACACACAAGCTGACAGAATTATTCAGTGAAAGTAAGCACTTTTGCACCAAACAACTCATTTGGGAGGAACTCATTTGTTCTAGGGTTTTCTTTTTTTTTTGGTACGCCGAAGTGACATCATCCGTGCGAATTTCACTTAGATCACTCACAAACGTCCACAAACTTTTGAACCTGTAGTCAAACTCATAACATTTCAATTCACTTTATTTCCCTGGTCTACAATCAGTTCCATCACAGAAGCACAAACACGATTAAACCTGGTCGGTCCTGTCTGACTCTGCAGGAACATTTTGTTAGACCATATGGACAGGGACCGACGACTCCCCGAGGCCCTGTGCTCCCAGAGGCCAAAGAGGAGCGGACGTGATCCTTTATTTCCTCATGGAGGGCATCCAGCAGGACACAAAGAAGCAGGGCATTAACAAAGCATGAAATTAAAGGCACCGTGCCTGGGGGAGAACGTTCAGGGTAATGGAGCTTGCCATATTTCTGTATTTACCTGCAGTAACCAGTAACCAGCTCTGAATGATGGAACAGGGACTCGCATGACTGTAATTACCCTTTAATGAGCAGCAATAAGTGTTTTATATGTTGAAAGACGCAGCTGGGGAGGAACAGAGTGACCACTCGATTCAAACAGGTACTCTCGAATGAGAAATACTGAAAGGAAGTGGATAAAATCAGGAGGAACTTGCTCTTAAACCTTAATTTGCTGTTCTTATTAGAACAACCCTGTATTCCCAGAGATTTGTGTTCTCTTTTTATATTGCAAGAGCTCCTTAGTGGACGGCAAAGTGGCACAAGTGGTCAGCGCTGTTACCTCGCAGCTCCAGAGACGCCAGCTCCTGGTTCGATTCCTGGTATGGACTATTGCTGAGCCCGTAGTATCTTGTTGAGATTTTCTGACTATAGGGCTCTGTGAATGTAGGTCCTTGGATAATAAGGCTTTGGATACTTTGTGGGAACAGTTTAGTAAAGACATTTTAATGTTTGCACATGGCAATGTGAACAAGTTCCAAAAATGAAGACTGGAACGAGATGGAAGGACTTTACAGAGCCTTGACCTCAACCCCAATCAATCTTTAGGATGAAGTGAAATGTCAATTAGAATATAAGGCTCTGGGAATATGGGACCTTGGGAATACAGTCCACTGAGAATATTGTCTTTTGTACATAAAGGGTGAAATATATGAACTTGGGACTATAGGTCCAAGGGGAACTAAGACTGTGGAAAAATAGGATTCTTGGGATGTAGAGGTCAGAGACCATAAGACTCTGTGATAAAGGGCTCTGGAAACATCAAGCTCTTTTAATATGGAGCTCCTTGATATGAAGTTGTTGGCACACCTGGCACTGGAAACAAATAACTCAGGGAACCTAGCTTTGGCAGCATAGGGCTTTGGGAACATAGGGATTGGGGAACATAGGAACATAGAAACATACATACATAGGGGTCTCTGAACATGGATATGGGAAAATGGAGATTTAGGAAAACAGGGCTCTGGGAGCATAGGGATTTGGGAACATACATAAAGCTTTGGGAATGTAGGGGTTTGGGAACATGGAGCTTTTTCAACATAGGGCTCTGGGAAGACAGGGATCTGGGAAAATTGAGAGTTCAGAAAACATGGGGGCTCTAGGAGCATAAGGATTTGGGAACATAGAGCTTTAGGAACGTAGGGCATTGGGAGCATATAGAACAGGGAACACTGAGGTTTCGGAATGTAGGGCTCTGAGAGCATAGATATTTGGGAACATACATGGAGCTATGGAAATGTAGGGTTCTGGGAACACAGGGATCTGGGAACATCTATAGAACTTTGGGAATCTGAGAACATACATAGAGCTTTAGGAACGTAGGGCTCTGGGAACATACCTAAATCTTTGGGAACATAGGGATTTGGGAACATACACTGAACTTTGGGAGCACAGTGCCCTGGTACAATGGGAATCTGGGAACATACATATGCTTTATTGATGCCTGCAACACGTTCCAAAAAATTGGGACAGGAGCATGTTTACCACTGTGTTACATCACCTTTCCTTTTAACAACACTCAGCAAACGTTTGGGAACTGAGGACACTAATTGTTGAAGCTTTGTAGGTGGAATTCTTCACCATTTTGCACTTCATAGCACGCCACACGTTTTCAATGGGAGACAGGTCTGGACTGCATGCAGGCCAGTCTAGTACCCGCACTCATACTACGAAGCCACGCTGTTGTGACACGTGCAGAATGTGACTTGGCATTGTCCTGCTGAAATAAGCAGGGACGTCCCTGAAAAAGACGTTGCTTGGAGGAAACGACGTCCATAATTTCCAAAAACAGTTTGAAATGTGGACTCGTCAGACCACAGGACACTTTTCCACTTTGCGTCAGTCCATCTCAGATGAGTTCGGGCCCGGAGAAGCCGGCGGAGTTTCTGGGTGTTGTTGATGTATGGCTTTTGCTTTCCATGGTAGAGTTTTAACTTGCACTTGTAGATGCAGCGACGAACTGTGTTCACTGACAACGGTTTTCTGAAGTGGTCCTGAGCCCACGTGGTAATATCTGTTACAGAATGTTGTCGGTTTTTAATGTAGTGCCGCCTGAGGGATCAAAGGTCACGGGCATTCAATGCTGGTTTTCGGCCTTGCCGCTTACTTGCAGAGATTTCTCCAGATTCTCTGAATATTTGATGATATTATGGACTGTAGATGATGAAATTCCTAAATTTCTTGCAATTGCACATTGAGAAATGTTGTTCTTAAACTGTGGGACTATTTGTAGGGAACCTCGCTCCATCCTTGCTTATGAAACGACTGAGCCTTTCGGGGATGCGCCCTTTATACCCAATCATGACACTCACCTGTTTCCAATGAACCTGTTCACCTGTGGAATGTTCCAAACTGGTGTTATTTGGGCATTCCTCAACTTTCCCAGTCTTTTGTTACCCCTGTCCCAACTGTTTTGGAACGAGTTGCAGGCATCAAATTCAAAATGAGTGAATATTTGCAAAAAAACAATAAAGTTTATCCACTTGAACATTAAATATCTTGTCTTTGTAGTGTATTCAATAGAATATGGGTTGAAAAGGATTTGAAAACCATCATATTCTGTTTTTATTTATGTTTTACACAACGTCCTAACTTCATTGGAATTGGGGTTGTACATGGAACTTTAGGGACAGATCTGGGCAAATAGAGCTCTGGGAACATATGATTCTGGGAAGATAGGGCTCTGAGAACATAGAGATTTGGGAACATACAGGGAGCTATGGAAATGTAGGGCGCTGGGAACACAGGGATTTGGGAACATACATAGAGCTTTGAGAACGTAAAGCTCTGGGAACATAGGGATTTGGGAACATACACTGAGTTTTGGGAACACAGGCTTTAGGAATGTAGGGCTCTAGGACAATAGAGATCTGGGAACATAGAGCTCTGAGAATATAGGGCTAGGAACATAATTATCTTGGAACGTGGGGATCTGGCAATATGTGGAACTGTGAAGATGGGGTTCTGTGAAAATGGATTCTGGGTACATGTGGCTGTGGGATCATGGGGCACTGGCAACACAGGGCTCTGGAATAAGGCTCCCTGGGATAGAGGGTGTTTTCCTTTGAACTTAGTACAAATATTCTCGCAGACCCTGGACAACAGAGCATGAGGGGTCAAAACCCGAGTGACTGGACTCATGAATGCACTTCAGACACAAGTGTTTGTTTAATAGGCTTCACACAGGGTCTAGGAATATGGTTATTAGAAACACCAACCAAGCAGGCACTTGTTTAAGGGCGAAAGGGCAGGGGTTTGAACAAGTACAAAGCCTCTGTGTGCATGAGAGCCTGCTCCTTTTATCTTTCAGTCTTTAGAAAACTCTTATCCAGCTGGAAGCGAACACGAGCTGGAGCAATAAATCTTTCTTGATAATAACATTGCAAATGTTTGTGTTCTACATGTGTTTGTGCCTGCCGATAAAGTTGAGGATGAAACATCCTGATCTCTGGAGAATTTACATAATGGGATGGAAGAAATATCTACAGGAGGAAGCCTGGTTTGTAGGAGGAGACTCGCAGTGCTCCCTGTAAGGTGTTTTGTTCGTAAACAGAGCTTATGATCATGAAAACGAGCCTGGGAGTTTTATCAATTTTGCATCTTTAACATGACAGCAGATATGTATAGTGACCCGGATGCTCAGTGGAACACCCAGCATGCTCCACATGAATAAGATCGAACATACTGAACGTTTCCATTCCGTGCTGAAATCTTTTGGCACGTAGAACAGGAGCGCTGGTCTCCTAGAGGGTCTCAATATGGTTTAAGGGCGAAAAGGCCAGTCTGTTCTTCCAGTATTAGTCCATTTATGGCTCTAGCTACCTAGAGATTTCAAATTGGAACCCAAAGCTGCCTCTGTGCTCCAGGACTCTGGAAGGCTCTGGGTAACTATTTCTGGCATTCTCCTTTAATTTGGTGAGTTATGAGCTGTAAAATCTAACTGTGTCCTTATAAGACCCCATTGTCTGCCTATGAGGGCGTCACTGTTTCAAACGACATCTGTTTGAAATAATTAATTGGCTTCCATGTTCCATTATGGGCTGGTAAACACTAAACACATGGGCTCTAAAGATATTCCAGAAGACTTGAGGTCGGATGGCTTTCTTTTAGAAATATTTTATTGCAAGCTACTTTTGGAAGAACATTTATGAAAATCTGGTGCAGATTTACCAGAGTTAGGAGGAGAAAGGAGAAAATACTGAAAAAGTGATCACTGGAACCAAAAAAATTAAATAGCTTAATTATTAATCACATCTGACTTTAACTCTCCTTGCCTGCTAATATCAAAGCAGTGCAAACAGAGTTTCCGGGAAGTGACATTTCTTCTGTAATTGCGGCCACAGAGAGATTCTGAGGCTCACTAATGGCCGCGGTGTGAGGTCTGGATCGCCGATCTGCTCTCACCAGCCTTTACGTTTCGTCTAATGGAACATCCGACTCAATAAACACCATCAGGCACGTTCTCGCTGATCGACTGCGAATCATTTTAGAGAGAGAGTTATACAGCTACACAAATGAAAACGCACTCGCGTTTGGTGGTCGGTCCACTCTGAGGTTTCTCATCACCTTGCTTTGGGGTTTTTATAAATGAGGAGGTTCTGACAGGCTGTGAATGTCTATCATGTACTGTCACCTCAACCAGAGATCCCATTTCCACATCATTAACACTCCCAGAACATCACAGGACCTCCTCCAGCTTGAAGCAGAGCTTGCACGCAGTCCTCATTGAAGGCTTCTGAGGTCTTCGATGAACGTCCAGCATCATTCACATCCAGATAGAAACTAGATTCATCTGATAACCAGACAGCACGTTTACACTCATGAACAGTCCCATTTTTGGCTCTTTTCACCCACTGTAACCGGCCAATTTTGTGAGCAGAAGTGAGCAAAGGCCTCTTGTGTGCCACTCTGCTCCGTATGTTCATGGTATGCCCATCCTTGCAGTGTTCTTTCAAAAATTGATTCTGAAGCGATGCGATGTTGACATGTTCTTTAGTGATGGTACCAGGATGCACTGTGGGAAGAAGACGAGTCGGTTTAGGGAGTCTGATGCTCTGCTGGCATTAAGAAAAAGGGATGTTTATCCTCGTTAGACACCGTCGTCTGCATATAATCATCATTCCTGTCTGAACTCATTAAATATTTTATGTGCTACCGAACTAACTGCTTGGATGGAAAGTAAATAAGATGCAACCGGAGGAATAAAAGTCGATCTGTGGTGCAAAACTCCCCAATTCTTCCCTAGTTTTCTTAACCTTTTAACAAACCTCCTCCAGACCCTGTATCTCTGCAGCGAGTGGTCAATAGCTGGACAGAGCGTCTCCATGTGGCTTCTGCTACAGAAGCCGATGTTAATGGAGCCACTGAGCTCTCCCCGGGGCCGTTTACAGATATCCGCCATGATACCCAATCCGGACCCATTAGTGCACTCGCCCCCCTCTCAAAAACATGGCTTCACGTAGACTGAATTAAATATTAACCAGTTAATGTCCATTTGCTCGTGCTGTCTGCCAAAAAGTTGGGTTCCCTCTGGGAGTCCAGCAGTGCAGCCTAGGTTCTGGATTGGACGTTGGCTAATCTCAGTCGTGCACAGTGCATCTGGAGAGACAGTAAAACTAGCAACGATCATCTGTTTAATCAGACTCAGAAGAGGTATTCGATGCAGCTTAATTATCCCTTAAATTTGAAATGGAGGTTCAGTATCTAATACAACTCAACAGCTTAATAACAGCAGCTTTCCAGGTCAACTTCATTTAATTTGTTAATAAACATCCACTGCTGCATTTCAGGCCTGCAACACATTCTAAAAACAGTCGAGACGATAAAAAAATATTTTGGCACCAAGTGACTTAGTGTTTCAGTTGTTATTTTGTCTCATTCTTCCTGCAAACATGTCTTAAGGTGTATAACAGTACAAAAAACTCGATTTTTTTGGATCCAGATCTGTCTCCACACAACTCTGTCTCTGAGCTCTACAGACGGATCTTTCCTCCTCATGGCTTGGTTTTTGCTCTGATATTCATTGTTAGCTTTGAGACCTTATATAGACAGGTGTGTGTGTTTTCCTGAATGTACCACAGGTGGATCCAATTAAGGTTTAGAAACATCTCAAAGATGATCAAGAGAAATGGGAGGACCTCAGAGCCAAATTTCAAGTGTGATAGTAAAGGGTCTGAATACTTAGGTCCATGCCAAATTGCAGTTTTTCTTTTCAATAAATTTCCAAAATCTTCTAAAATTTTCCACTTTCTCATTATGGGGTATTGAGTGCAGAACGATGGCGGGAAAACTTGATTTTTGTTTATTTATTTCAGCACAAGGCGTCAACATAACAAAATGTGAAAAAGTGAAAGGGGCTGAAGACTTTCTGTACGTCTGTGCTGTGTTCTCCAGGAATCGGTGACATAGCCCTCAACCCTGACCAGGAAAACTAATGCGGACCTAAACTAAAACGTCCTGCTAGTGACGTTTCATGGCGTTTCTTTTCCCAATCAGATTTCAGACGGAGTATTTCAGCGTTGATTCATAAGAGACTCCCTTTAAAGATGCTGAATTGGCCAAGGCCGCTCTAAGTTCTTCTTTTCTCTCCTGCGTCTGGAATTTCTCATTTATTATTTTTTTTTACTGTAGTGACCTGAAGGATGTTTGCTTTTATTCCTGTCTCACCTGCTTTAGTCTCAGCTTTCACTTCAGCCCATCTCATAACGATTTAGTGACATGGTGATGTCGTGTCAGTGGGTGGGTACGAGTGGCTCGGACACAGCAGTGCTGCTGGAGTTTTTTAATCACTGTCCTCTCTATTACACACACTGACCTTAAAGTCAGTGGGGAGTGGTGGAGGAACGTTTTGTTTTTCCTCTTTAGCCTTTTTTTTCCATTTTACAAAACCTGAGCTCCCAAATGTGAAGTTTCTGGGCTTAGGATCAGCACCTGCAGGATAGCTGAGCTTATTTGCATGACAGGTTGAGGAGTTCAGCAATCAAGAGGACTCACTGATGCCCCCTAGAGCTCTTCCAGGTGAGACCCTCTACATAAAGGCCCCAGGGTAGTCCCAGGACCGATTAGATGTCCGATTAGTAGGCTTGGGAATGTCCAGGGATCCCTCAGGAGGAGGTGGAGTCTGTAACCAGGGTTAAATAAGTGACTGCGGCTTTACTGCAAAAGTTTGGGAGCCCCTTGATATATATATATATATATAAACTCGCTCACAAAAAAATAACACTCCCAGATAGAAATTCCGGATTCCATTCAGGGTACGTTCTCGATTGCGCCCTGTGAATTCTGGGCGTAGGCTCCTGAGCCCTCTGTGTCACCCTGACCAAGATGAAACGTGAACAACAACTTGGACTGTTCATGGCCTAGCAATTAAGGTACATGGACAATGCACCAGAAGGTCCAGGGTTCAAATCCCACCTCTTCCAAGCTGCCATTGTTGGGTCCTTGAGCAATGCCTTTAAGCCACAATTATTTTGAATGTAAGATTGTATCAGTTGGTGTCTCTGGATAAGGCTGTCGCCTGAATGACTAAATGACAAAATGCTTTTTTGTAGGGATGCCCAAACTTTTGCGTAGGCCTGTAGTGTTTGTGTTTGTTAGTCATAATGTTACTGTGAATGATAAATGATGGCACCTTGACTCCTTGCATGACGTTTAAGGCCATAAAATTGTTTCATACTCCGTTTTATTACATAAAAAAATACTTTCACTTTTCCCTGTTGTAAAACAGCATTTGATAACCTACTTCTTGAACGGTTTCCTTATTGGCTCGTGTACGGTTAACCAGGTTATTTCTCAGAAACGAATTATTACTCAGCTACTTTTTCAGTTTCCTTTTGTTTGTTTTGACGTTCTAACTATATAACAAAGCAATGTGGGTTAAATGTGTACAAAAAGATCAGACTTAAACCGCTTTAAACCGATTATACGGACCTCCAGTCCCCCTGCTGTACATAGTGACCGAATGCCTCCCGAAGAGGTCCGATGATTCACGAAGATTTCCGAAGCGAAGTGTTCCTGAACGCGCCGGGAGCAAGCGAACGTTATCGAGAGCGCGCGTGTGAGTGAGCTCGCTGCGGGTAACGCTGAGAGAAGTCAGTGTGTGTGTGGCCGACAAAACTCCGGGAAAAGCCGCCATACACACGTTACTGCCGTCTAAAAACGTCCGAAAACAGGATTACGCGGGTGTGAAGCGAAACAGGAGCTTCGGTTTTCGTTTTTGGGAATCGAAATTGTGGTCGAAAGTGGATTTTTTTAATCGCTGGGGAAGAGAGAGCTGAGCGGAGCCGCGGAGAGAGACATGCAAACGGAGGAGCCCAAAGCGGAGACTCGGTGAGTCTCAACGGCTGATTTTATTATCTTTGTCTTTAAACAAATGCGTGTTTGTTGGTGTGTTTGCTTCCCTGTTTGGCCGACTTGTAGGTTTGTGTGTTTTTGTAACAGAGAGTGTTTTAATACAAGCAGGGCGATGTGTACCGTTACACTTGCTGCTGGATTTAGGATGGAAACTTGTTAGGCTGATAAACTTCATATATTACCTTGTATAGTTGTGTCGTGTTGTGTTGTTTGTGTGTTTTCGCACTCGAATCGCAGTATATTTGCAATTTCTGGTCCAAACAATCTGGATGTGGGGTTTAATATAGGGGAATCATTGCTGTTTCCTGTCTATTTAACGATGAGTTGTGTTCTTATGGCACTGATGCAGAAGAAGCAGTGTTGTGCATTTTATTTTATATTGTGGTTCATCAGATTCATTCATTCAGAAGAAAATCTTTTTGGGCACCTTTACTCGATGTAACGTGGATGGATCACTTGCGTAGAATGAAGAAAAAGCCTGTCTGACCCTGAAGTCATTTCATGTATTGCATGCATAAGGCACTTAGGTCTGTCCTGATTATCGCCGTGCGATATATTACGATATGAATCGTACTGATATCATGTATCGTTCTTGTATTCGGGAAGAGCAGTATTGCATGCCACTGCAAATGCCCTTCAACAGTCCGTATGATACTGAGACCAGTGGCTATACAGGAATGATCAGAACGCATTAATACCGCGACCTGCAATACACATCATGATCTGAAACGGCTTGGGTACGCACTAACTTTGCAGACTTGCGTCTCTCGAACCACATGCTGCAGGCATGGAAAGCTGGCATCCTTCTCCTCGCTGTAGCCTGTAATCATGAGTGTACAATAACAAAGGTCTTTAATAATAAATGCCGTGCGTAGAGCGAGACGAGAGTCGACTTCATTTCCACAGCAGCAGCACGTTAAGGTGTGACTGACGCTGATACACTGGCGGTGTTTGCGCAGGGAAAAGACTTGCGTGCTCACACACACACACACACACGGCGGAGAGTTCGTTAATCCCCCGAGTGAGCACTCAGCCTTTCGAGCATCTCCAACAATGAGACTTTTGTCACGCTCCAGTATTGTGTTATTCGCTCGCCTCGTTTATTTCCCTCCCCCAGTCCCTCCTAAACAGCAAAGGACCGGGTCTTGGTCTTAAGACCGGGTCCGAATGTGGTATGTTCTCCTTAAAATCATCACACGACCCAGGTCATGCTTTAATGCATCCTAACACGACGTTAAATGCTGCACAACTCCGTAGTGGAACTAAAACTTGGTGGTTGCGTGCCCGGTGAAATGGGCATTACCGGGTTTGGACTGGGATCAGTTCTGATAAGCAGTTTGTGTAATAAAGCATTGTCCGTGGACGTTAATTTGACGTGTAATGCCGACCTAAACATCGCTACGTACGTGAGAAGTCATTTCTGTTGTTGCTGTGGTTGCACTTGCACCAAACTGTGTTTAAATATTTAAACTGATACCATGATGTGATATGGACACAGGGCAGAAAGCTGGCGCTGTTTAGTGCTGTTGCCTTAAAGCTCCAGAGATCCCCGGTCTGATTCCCAGCCTGGGCATTGAGGAATTTGCATGTTCTCTCCATGATTGTGAGGGTTTACTTTGGGTACTCCAGTTTCCTCCCATATTCCAAAGATCCTTTAGGGACAAATGTGTCCATATAGCAAACCCTATAGCTTCGTTTATGCCTGGTGTGTGTGTGTCACATCCACTCTCCTTTCTCGCTCTGAGAACTAATTGGCGCTTCGGCAACACCCTGATCCTCCAGGAAGGCCACGGGTACAGGCGGTGTCCCCCTGTCGAGGCGCTGTTCTGTCGCCCATATGTGCTGAACTCGGCTTGTTTCAGCCTCCAGACTCTAATGAGAGCTTTTATTTCTGCGAGACGTTGATTTGTGGCGTCGGCTATGGACGTTTATAGGGCTTTATTTCTGCGAGGTTTTGGAACGGTGGGTTTCGGTTTGATTTAGTCCTGATTGCAGGCGCGGTGGCGTGCCGTCGGTTTGAGGCCGGTCACACACATGCACGTTCGCTGCTGCTCTCGAGACTCTGAGACCGATTTCAGCAGAAGGATCAGCTGCATCGTTGTCTTTGTTTGAACTTTCTTGTAGGGCTGTGCGTAATTGAAAAAAATGGTGTCTCGATATTTTCTGGGATTTTATCGATGATGATATTTAGATGATATTTTGGAGGTGTTTACCTTCGAGTCTAAAGTATTCCCAAGTTGTTCGAACTGACACGGTGTCTTTAGTGATTTGTTATGTCTTGCCATCTGTTGCTTTCTTTATCGTAAGGCACTTTTTTTGCAGAATGATTCCTCTAAGGTTTGCTGAGTGTGTTTTAGTGCTGCTACCTTGGCTGGTTTAAGCTCATTGTGGATGGCTGGCTCCAGAAATTGTCCTAATCTTTGTAATCACGGTGGTTAGTTCGCAGATGTAGTTTGCAAAAGGTCTTCAGTACCTCCTAATCGTGTCAGTTTTAATTTATGTGAATACATGCGTATGTTTGTGTTTCATACTGTTGTGAAAGGCCTTGTTATACATGATTATTACACAAGGTTTTCATGCCTCCTTCATTAAATGTAGTGCCTCCTTAAATATTTGCATTCACATTTATGTTTACACATTTCTGCTAATTTAATGGTTTCTTATTTTCATACGTGGCTTCACGTCACTTGCTTGTTACTACCTGCTCATTCTCTTGCTTGAGCATTTGGCTACGTGCTTTGCATGCTGGTCTGTTTGTGTCCATGCTGTGCTGCTAGCTTAGATATTTGTGTCCTAACTTATTTGCATACTTCCTTTTCTTGGACACTTGCGTATCTCCTTTTTAATTACCTGCTGATTTGTGTGGTTAAGCTTGGCTTCATGGCTTCCAGATCACTTGAATTGTTACTAACATTGTCATTTGACTACTGGAGTAATTGCTTGACTCCTAGTCCAGATGCCTTAGTACCGAGCTGGATGCTTGAGTGCTGGACCACTTGCTCAACTACTGGAATACTTTCTTGACTACTGGGCCAGATGTTTGACTTTTTGGCTAGATGCTTACTACTGGGCCACTTGCTCGACTGCTTGACTACTGGACTTCTTGTTCAACTACTGGGCTGGATACTTGACTACTGGACTACTTGCTCGGCTACTGGACTACTTGCTCGACTGCTGGACTATTTACTTGACTACTGAGCTGGATACTTGACTGCTGGACTACTTATTTGACTACTGGGCCATATGCCTGGCTACTGAACTATTTGCTCGACTGCTGGGCCAGATGCTTGGCTACTGGACTACTTGCTTAAATACTGGGCTACTTGTTTGACTGCCGGACTACATACTTGACTACTGGATAAGATGTTTAACTGCTGGGTAGATGGTTGATTATTCAACTACTTGCTTGACTACTGAGCCACCAAGTACTGGGCTGGATGGTTGACTGCTGGGCCAGATGTTTGACTGTTGGACTAGATGCTTACTGCTTGACTACTGAACTACTTGCTTGACTGCTGGGCTGGAAGTTTGACTACTGGACTACTTGCTTGGTGACTTGACTAATTGCTTGACTACTAGACCAGATGCTTGAGTGCTGTGACTGGGACTTGCTTAATTGTACTGTATTTTTTGTATAATTCTAATTTTACTTTATTGTACTGTCTGTTGTGTCGTCACTGTACTTACTAGGGCTGCAACAACGAATCGATAAAATCGATAATAATCGATTATTAAAAGTGTCGACAATGAATTTCATTATGGATTCGTTGTGTCGCATGATTTATATGTCCCTCTCCTTGTCATATCCGCTTACGTTACTTGTGGCACTTTGTCAACGCGGGAAAAAAATACGAGCGAGTTGATCGGAGCGAGGCGGAGCCGACGCGGAGGCAGAACATTCAAAGTAAGTTAGCGTTAAGAATAAAATAAATTCTACAAATGAAACATGACTGGTGCAGAGAAGAAGGTTCAGTAACATGCAAGCTTTGCAAAAGTGATCTGACCTGGCACAGGAGCACCATGGTGCTGATACAGCTTTCAAATGCAAACATGGAGTCACCGATGAGGATGAAGGGAGCTCAACAACAGCGTAAGTCACCACAATATCCCGAGTTTGTTCCGTTTTTAAGTGAGGAAACGTAACGGCGCCCTCATACTGTGCGAAGGGTTGATGCTGGTTTTTGCTTGTTAGCTGGATAATGACAGTGATGGAGTTAGCAGAGAGATATCCTATATTGGCCAGGCTAGCAAAGTCCTATTTATGCATTCCTGCTACTTCAACACTGTAAGAGCGTCTGTTCTCTGCTGCGCAGGAAATATAGTTCTCTAAAAAGAGAGCCAGCTTTAGCCAGGAGCATGTTGACAGGCTAACATTTTTGCACTGCAACAATGCAAAGTTCCTAAAGAAAGGGAGTGAATGAGTTTTGTATGTAGTGTTTTGCATCAGAGATGCACATATTCTTTCTTTATTAAGATAGGATAAGATTAGCCTTTTAGTATCCCACAGGGGAAAATTATCTTGTTACGGCACCAAGAAGGAAGAAACAGAATAAATACAAAAGTATAACACACTATTATTTAATTTGTTATTTTAATTTATTAATAAATTTAACTTTATTATTATTCAATATCACTTATTTGCTCTGTTATTCCATGTTAGATTCTGATAAAGACATGGAATGTTTGTTTTGTTTTTTTTTTAAATCCAATTCATCGATTAATTGGAACAAATAATAATAATAATCTTTAGTTGCAGCCCTAGTACTTACTGGGCCTGTTTGTTTAAACTCCTGGTTGCTTGAGTCAGTACTTCACCGTTTGCTCACTCGGCTGTTACCTTTGTCTGTGGCCTACTTATTTTTCTGTCTTTCCTAACGTACTGGACTGTTTGCTTACACACTGGGCCATTCGCTTACATATGAAGCTTTAGATATTTTTTTTTCTACTTCGGTACTATCGACATGTTTTGCTTGCTTACTGCTGATTTGCTCGTTTAGATGCTGCAGTAGTTTCATGTCCATGTTCCACAGGTAATTGGGCTTGCTTGCTCTTTGTGTTTTTAAATCTGTTCCTGTACTTGCTTACTTATGTACATGTTTGTGTACTGGGATGATTATTTGTGTAATTTACTCCCTTGCTTATGGTGTTTTGCTCTCTCAGCTTACAGCTACTTGCAATTCTTAATAAGGACTAACAATCCACTACTTGTGGTATGAGTTATGGGTTCGCCAAACCATTCAAATGCTTCGAAGTACCATGGTCTATTGGTATGGGGTTTGGTTGTGCATTATTGGACTGATATTCAATAGTGTAATATGTATGCCTTTGAAACATGGTAGCCATAAATAATAAAGTCATATCCTGCTGAACGATGGAAGAGAGGACAAAACCTATCTAATCTAATCACACACCGAATGTAAACACAGACGAAATGAACGTTGTGGCGAACATTGTACGTTTCGTCTTGTATCCAGTATCCTTTATTCATGAGTCCCAAGACGTAGAACTGAATGCTGTTCGGCGGGGATGCATCGGTAACGCAGCTGTAATTGGAAACAGGTTTATTCGCCGAGCCCCCGCCGGTGGCTTTATAAAACCATTTACAACCTGCCAGTTCATGGACGTCGCCACATTTCGTTAGCCGAGCGCGTTTTTCGGGTGTGCGAGGGCCTTCTGGAGGTCGGGACGAGTCTGGCTCTAATTCATTGGAGGAGAGACGGTATGAGCGAAGAAGGTGGCAGAGTGTCAGCTGATTTGATCTTAACAGGTGCATCTGGAGAACTGGTTTTATTTTAAGAAATGAGTGAAAGCAGAAATTCGGGTCTAAAAAAATGGAATCTTCCAAACTGTAAAGGGTTTAAAGCGCAGATTTTCATTGTGCTCTTGAAACCCTCGTTTTTGTTTTGTTGCTGCTTTCCGTGTCCACTTTGCAGTTCTTCTAATTGTAATCTAATTAAATCACATCGTTTGTCCAGTCTCCAGCTCCTGCGTGTTGCCAAATAAACGCGAAATGCACACCTGGAGTAGCGTATGCTTTTTAAAACACCTTGGGATGCTCTCCCTGTCATGAAAGGACGCCACGATACGATTATATCACGATACATTACGATACGATGCATGTTGTGACAGCTGAAATACAAGTTAAGGTGTACGATCCGAGGCGTCCTCATACATCACATTAAAAATTCAGCGCACAAACTGAGTCAGAAACACTGAAGCGGGAGCGGAGATTGTAGTTTACACCCCATTTAAAATGTGTTTTGTCTTCCTTCAAAAGAAATCGATATTTTGAGCTGACATCTGAAAATAAATATCACGATATATTGTTGTATCGTTTTTTTAGCCTAGCCCTTCCTACTAGTAGTGCTGGATTACCTACTTAAAGGTTTAAAATATTTAAAAGGTGATCCTGCATTACCTGTTTTGGAAATAAGTGCTTCTTTGAGTGGACTCATTCCTTCTTGGTTGTGTGCAGCCAGCGAGGTGTCTATTTCTGTTCCTATTCCATGATGTGTGTTATTGTATTATATGAAGATGCGTAGAACAGTTTAGACTAAATTAAATTCCGGTCATTGTGACGGCTCGGCGTTCTCAGAGGGAGGTTGCCGTGAAATGTTTTGATGCAACAAGTAAACAAGACGCGATGAGAATAAAGTTATTGAGTTATTAAAAAGGAATGCATTCTGTCGAAGGTTATACGGCCCACTCGTATGGCTGTGCAGGCCTTTTAATGGATAAATGATTTCTTTAGGGTCAAACAGGAGCAAGCAAAAAAAAAAAAAAGTGCCATTAATCGTGATTCAGTATTTGAAGTTTTTGACAGCTTTAATATATAAATATTTTGGCTGAATCTCTGATTTCCGAGTTGTGAGTGGAAGTCGATCAGGACGTGATGATGAAATCTGTGCGGGGGGGAAAAAAATCAATAAATTATGTGAAGGTGACTTTTCAACACACACACACACACACACACACACACACTCTAACCGTACAGTGAGTGCCGGTTCTGATAATCTGTAATCCAATAGTATGCAGTTAAGATCCAGCAGAGTGGCTGAGTGTCAGTCAGGAAGATGAATGAATGAACGTACATGGTGATGCTTCAGAACACGTACACACACATATATATAAAGTGGTGTGAAAAAGTGTTTGCCCCTGTCCTGATTCCCTATTTTTTGCATGTTTGTGACACTTGAGATTTATCAGCCTGAAAAGGGTTATAAAGCCATTTCTAAAGCTTTGGGACTCCAGCGAACCACAGTGAGAGCCATTATCCACAAATGGCGCAGACATGGAACAGTGGAGAACCTTCCCAGGAGTGGCCGGCCACCAAAATTACCCCAAGAGCACAGTGACGACTCTCCAAGAGGTCACAGAAGACCCCACAACAACATCCAAGAAACTGCAGGCCTCACTTGAATCAGTTTACGGTCAGTGTTCATGTCCTCCACCATAAGAACTAGAGACTGGGCACAAATGGCCTGCCATGGCAGAGTTTACAAGAAAAGACCAAAAACCGCTGCTGAGCAAACAGCACATTAAAGCTCATCTCAGTTTTTTTTTTTTTTCCAGAACAACCTCTTGATGATCCCCAAGACTTTTGGGAAAAACATTCTGTGGACTGACGAGACAAAAGTGGAACTCTTTGGAAGGTTGTGTCCCATTACACATCTGGTTGTAAAAGTAACACATCATTTCAGAAAGAGAACATTATAGCAGCAGTAACATATGGTGTGGTAGTGTGATGGTCTGGGGCTGTTTTTGCTGCTTTCAGGACTGGAAGACTTGCTGTGATGAATGGAACTATGATTCTGCTGTCTACCAACAATCCTGAAGGAGAATGTCCGGCCATCTGTTGGTGACCTCAAGCTTGAAACGAACTTGGGTTCTGCAGCAGGAGAATGATCCAAAACACAGCAGCAAAGTCCAGCTCCTGAACTGGCTGAAGGAAAAAAAATGAAGACTTTGGAGAGTGGCCTAGTCAATGTCCTGACCTGAATCCTATTGAGATGCTGTGGGATGATATGACCTTACCAAAGGCCTTCAGCTGGGAAAACCCTCCAATGTGGCTGAATTACAACAATTCTGCAAAGATGAGTGGCCAACATTCCTCACACACGCTGTAAAAGACTTGTTGCAAGTATATGGCCAATAAGTTTGAATAAAAGAAAGCTGTGTAGTTAATGCTGTATTTTGGCAGTATGTGTGCAAGCAGAATGATTTTTAGGCCAATTTTCATTAGGTTGTTGACTAGGGTTGGGGCGATTAATCACCCCTAATCATACATGATCCTGATAGACATTGTGTTTGTAAAGCATATCAAGGATATCAGTGCCTTAAAGAACATTGTTCATACGATACATTCAGCTTACGATGGATTTGTCGGAATGTAATCCTCCCATCGCAAATCAGGGAGAATTGGTGGGGGAAGGGTTTGTGGAACCGGGTGACTATGCCCCCGTCCAGTACAGGAGAGAAACAGCCAATCAGAACGCTGTGTTCGGGCTACAGGGCAAACCACACAAACCGTCAGTTATTTATGCTTCTTATGGTTATTATTATGTGTTCTTTCCTGGACAGAAAGGTAATAATCTGAGCAGATCCACATTTCTCACCCAAATAAATCAGACACATTTTCCTCTGAAACTGAACCCGACAATAAAACTGCTCTGTCTTTTTTTCCCCAAATCTCTCTCTCTCTCTCTCTCTCCCTCTCTCTCTCTCCCCAACTCTCTCTCTCTCCGCCTCTCCGCTCTATCTATCTATCTCTATCTATCTATCTATATATATATATATATATATATATATCTCTGTCTTTACTTTTGGTACAGTGTCTTACAATCCAAGGGAATTGTGGGTAAAGGCCTTGCTCAGGACCCGACAGTGGCAGCTTGGCAGAGGTGGGAGTTGAACCCTGGACCATAGTCCAGTACTTACCTGCTAGGCTACCACAGTACCACAGCGCTATCTCTCTCTCTCTGCTCTCCGTCTGTCTGTCTCTATCTATCTCTATGTTCTTTCTGTCCCTGTATGTGTCTCTGTCTGTCTCCTCCCTCGTCTGTCCTGTCTTGGTCTGTTTCCTGTCCTGTCCTCCTTGTCTGTCTCTCTCTCTCTCTCTCCTCTCTCTATGCCTCTGTCCTGTGTGTCTGTCTGCCTCTATGCTTGTCTGTCTTGTCTGTCTGTCTGTCTGTCCTGTCTGTCTCTCTCTCACTCACTCACTCTCTCAACACATTAAAACTAACTGTAGATGACTTCCAGCTCTCACAGGTTTCTTTTTTATTGTCGTGTTTTCTGGCATGCTGGTAGACACATACCGGGCAGCAGCTCTTAGTTCAGCATTTCAGCATTGACGCGGTGGCCATTCCGGATCTGGAGGGGAAACGGGCATGCATGATGATGAGAGAGGAACGCTGGCGCTCGATCTGCCCGCCTCAGGGGCCGTTAAACTAACCTGCCCACCGAGCTGCAGCAACAAAGAGGCTTTTCTTTCAGAGCAAATCTCAATCAGATGATGAACAGGGCTTCCGTTATGTTTCTGTGGTGGAACGGCTCTGCCCTTACGCTTCATTAGTCCGGTTTGAAATTCAATGCGCTTCGTTTAATAGACTTTATTAAAGGACATCATGGTTACCTGTTTTATATGTTACCTGCCGCTCTGTAATCTGCCCCATGTTCAGCGATTCCTGTTTTCTCACTTGCTTTTGTTTGATTGTTTTTTTTGAAGATGCTTTTGTTAGGGATACAAACTCAAACACTTTGGTCTTAGTAAATAACACATTTTAATTTGCTGTTGTTTGTGACATCAGATGCCCTCACTGTAGAGCCCTTCTGGTGGCACAGCCTCCTACAGACCCTGTGCACTGCCAGCTAAGGGTGCCAAGTACTAATCACATACTAATAAGTAAAGTACTAATCAAATACTTATGAATGAAGTGCTGATCAAATACTAAGAGTAATAGATGGTAATAGTAACTAGTAATAGTACCATTTACCAAATACTAATAAATAAAGTACCAGTCAAATACCAGTTAAAATAGAACAGATCAAACACTAAAAGTACAGATCAAATACTAATAAATAAAGTATGAATCAAATACTAGTAAAGTATGGATCAATACTGTTAAATGCAGATCAAATACTACTAATATAGTACAGATCAAATACCAACAAAGTATGAGTAAAATACTACTAATAAACTATGAATCAAATACTATTAATAAAGTATGGAGCAGATACAAATAAAGTATGAATCAATACTAATAAAATCCAGGTCAAATACTACTAATGAAGTACGGATCAAATACTAATAAATAAAGTATGAATCAAATACTAGTAAAGTATGGATCAATACTACTAAAATGCAGATCAAATACTAAAAATAAAGTACTGATCAAATACCAACAAAGTATGAGTCAAATACTACTAAAACTATGAATCAAATACTATTAATAAAGTATGGAGCAGATACAAAAAATAAAGTATGAATCAGTACTAATACAATGCAGATCAAATACTACTAATAAATTACGGATCAATACTAATAAAATCCAGGTCAAATACTACTAATAAAGTATGAATCAAATACTAGTAAAGTATGGATCAATACTACTAAAATGCAGATCACATACTACTAATAAAGTACTGATCAAATACCAACAAACTATGAATCAAATACTACTAATAAAGTACGGATCGAATACTAGAAATAAAGTACTATTCAAATACTAATACCAAATAATAATAAAATACAGATCAAAAATATGCAAATACAAAAAAAAGCTTGTCTCTCTGATTGCTCTGCCAATTTTATGGTTTTTTAATTTGAAAAACATTGCCTTACATTTGGGAAATGCATCATGGAAGCTTTTTCACTAGCTCAGTGAGCTGTTTTGGTTCGTACCTTTCTGTTGCACAAGTTTAGTTTTGCCTGTATGGGCTTTAACCTCTTACATAATGTTTAAAAGAAGCAGTCGTTTGGAAAGTGTAGCTGTAACAAACAGCGCCACCTACAGCAGTCACTTAACACAAAGGCCATTCTAATGTTAAAAATCCCTTTAAATGAAATCCTCTCCTTTCCCATTGCATTATATAAGAACTGGAAGAGAAGCTCAACATCTTAACTGGGAATCTTCTATGAATGAGGAGAAGTTGAGCTGGTGGTCGGTGTTGGTGGCCCGGCTTTGTGTGATCGTACGTGTGCAGAGGGGCCACACGGTCCTGTACGTTATTTAAGGTATTCCGCGCCTCCTGCAGTCGGTCGGAAGTTGAATTCGGCGCTAATCACCTCCCGCGCTTCATGAACCCTGAGGTGTGAATGAATGCGTTGAAGCGTGTGAGCGTAACCACTGAGCCCGGTCACACATGTTGTGCTTTTACCAAACGTCTGACACGACCATCTCTCTTCCGCCATCTGAAAGCAAAAGTTCACTGCAGGACACGAGGGTGAATCCCCCGGGGGGTTTTGTAACGCTCTGACAGTGTGTTCAGGGGAACTTGGCGTTATTCTTCATACTTCTGGTTTTCGACTCGGCTGGGATCAGGAGGGAATCCAGCGTTCCAACAAGATCATCTCACAAACCCCGTTTGGGTGGGTTTTGTGTCGCCTTTTCAGACCTTACAGAGAAAGAAACACAAGGTGTCGTAAAGACACACACACACACACACACAACTGTATTGTTGTTGCTTTTGTTTATTGTTGTTTTTTAAAGACGCATTTGTTTTTAGGATACTGATATACTTTTATATTGGAATCCACCCTAGGCAGGGATACAAACTCAACAGACTTTATACTTAATGAATAACACATTTTAATTTTCTTTTATTTATTTATTTTTTTACAACAAATACCTCCACTGTCCAACAACTTTGGTGGCAGAGCCTCCAGACCCTATGCACTGCCAGTTAAGGGTGTTAAAAAAGAAACACCAAGTACCAGTCAAATACTAATAAAACAAGCACAGATCAAATTAGGGCTGTGCTAAAACATCGATACAGCAATACATCGCGAAATTTATCTTATATACTGTCAATGTCAATTTTTTAAAGGATTAAAAAAGAAGTTTTAAATGGGGCGTAACTACAGTCCCCGCTCATACAGGGTTTTTGCTCAGGTTGTCCGATCGGTGTGAGGTGTTGGATTAAGACGACTCAGATCGTACAAACTAACTTGTTTCAGCTGTTTTTATATTTTCAGTGAACTATGTGGAATATCGTAGTATGTATCGTATCGCAATGTATCGTGATATAATCGTATCGTGACCTATGTATCGTGATGCGTATTGTATGGTGAAGTTCTTTCCACTTCCCGCCCCTAGATAAAATACTGATAAAGTACAGATCAAATACTAATACATGAACTACAAATCAAATACTACTAAAAGTCAAAGTCAAATACTAAAGTACGGATCAAATACTAAACGGAAATATAGTATAGGACGGGTCCATTGAATGAAATGACTGAGGGAATTTGACGTAGCTGAAGGTGACTGAGCTTTATGTCTTAGTCCTGCAGCGTCACTTCCCGCCGACGCCATGATTAGCCGGTGAAATCCGTCCTTAGCCTGTGAGTCAGTAGCCCGTCGTACGTGCACTGTGTCTCACAGAGGGAGGGATTTGGACGCACCAAAATCAACAGGAAGGTCTCTTTGTGTTAGGGGTGGAACTGTGTCCTCAAATACGTTCAGTACCATGTTCTTTGTCAAACTAACAATGGCTAGGACCACAAAGAAGTTACAGCATTAACTTTCTGCAGGAACAGGGGCAGCTAATTGGTTACCACTCTGGACCAAGGGGGGCATAAACTTTGTACACTGGACTGTGTGTTAGAGCGTGGAAAGAAAAATAAGAAACATTAAAAAGGAATGGTAAAAAATGGAAGGTATAAAGAAAAATGGAATGTAAAATATAAAAAGAGAATAAAATAAAAATGAAAAATTTACTTTATAAAGTAAATATATAAGCAGACATCTAAAGAGAAAAATAATGTATAAAGACTAGATTAAGAAGTTAAAATAAATACTAAAGTTAAAGTAAAATTTAAATAATTGAAAATGCAAGTGGAATGCTTTTCTTTCTTTTTTTTTATTTTGCTTCAAATAATGCCGGCTGACTAGGTTTCCCCTCTTATTTTTATTTATTTAATTATTTATTTCATTTATTTATTAATTTTTAATTTATTTTTGTTATTATCTTTATTTATTTTCCCTTTTGTTTTTCCCCCCTTTCTCTCTCCTTTTTTTCTCTTCTTGGGTGTGCGAGTGTGTGATATATATTTTATATATATAAAAAAAAAAAAAAACTTGAGGAGTTTGTTAATTGAGGATCTGTCTTTAGTCATTATGTTTATTGCTTGTTTTGTTCATTATTTGCCTTGTTGTTATTTGTTTTAATGTTTTTGCTATTTTCCTCAATAAAAAGATGAAAAAAAATTGAAAATGAGAAATTTAAAAAGTAGGAAGGAAAAGAGGTTAAAGAAAGGAGACTGAAAACAAAGGGGAACTATAAAGAAAGGTTAAAAAAGAGGAAGGAAAATAGAAAGGTAAAAAAAGGATTAAAAGCAAAACGGAAAGCTAAAGAAAAAAATGTACAAAGGAAAACTAATTTATAAAGAAAATGGAAAGGATAATGATAAAAAATATTGTTGTTGTTGTTATTATTATGATGTTCTGGATATTGTGAACTAGAAAACACAAACTAGTTGTTTTTTTTCTGGCTTATTTTTATTATAGATTATTGTATAGTTCTAGTGTGGTGTATTTTGTTATTTTTCTGATTTTATTATTAACTATTTTTGTTTTATTATACATTATTGTAATATATTAGAAGTTATTCATTTTTCTTTATTTTTAGTTTTGGTTTTAGTGTGCTGTGCTTATTTTTGGTTTTTGGGGGGTTTGTTACTGCTTGTTTTTGGTGTTTTTGATTTGTTTTAGTTAGGTGTTTGTATCAGGTGTGCGTCGCTCTGGATCTTGTTTTTATAGCTGATTTTTACAGAAGCTGTACTCGGTCTTTCTCTCTCGCTCCCTGCAGAATAAATAAATAAACAGATCAGTTCTCGCTTTGTTGGACATGAGAAGATAATAATTATTATAATGACATTAAAGTTAATTAGAATTTTAATTAATGTCTTGTGAAGTGAAGCTTTTAGAGGGAAGGAGCTTATCAGAGTTTATATGAAATACCCCGAGAATACATTATAGTCCCAAACTTTTCACCTGAGATACGAGAAAATGTAATAAAGATGAAAGTATTTAAATATTTTTACAAAACAATTCAAGCACATTAAAATAAATGAATTATTTAAATCAAATCAGTAATGAAGTAATAAAACGTTCAGTAAGACGTGTCTGTTATTAATAAAAATTCTGCCTTTTTTTTGTTCGTTTGTTTGTTTGTTTGTTTTAATGAGCAGATATACTTACCTTTGTTAGGTGTACTTTTACATGTGGAAAAATAAAATGAAAAGGACACGAAAAAGTAAAACAGTAAAAATGTTTGGGGGGAAAAGTGAAAAGGAATTGAGAAAAGAAAAACAGTCAATGGAGAAAATGCTAAATAAAATGTAAATGTAAAAGGAAAAATTATAAATAAGTCTACAGTTAAAATGAAATGAAAAAAGAAAATATGAACACAAAATATACAATAAAAATTGAAAGATTGGAGGAAAAATTAAAGAAAAATGCAAAATTTAAATGATTAATTAAAGAGAAAATAAAAGGGGAATTAAATTAGATTTTGAAAAAGCAAAAGTTGTAAAAAGTAAAGTAGTGAAGAAAGAAATTAAAGACAGTAAATGTGGAAAAAGAAAGCAGTAAAGTAAAATAAAGTAAAATAAACAGAAATTAAAAGAAAATAAAAACATGTAAAAAAAGAAAATGCAATGAAAAGTAAAAAAGCAAAGTATTTACGAAGTAAAGTAAATAGAAAATAATAACAAGGGAAAGGGTGGCACTGTGGTGCAGAGATACCCAGTGTGGGTTCCCTCCTTGTGCCCTGTGCTGCCAGTTAGTCTCTGGCTGACCGCGACCCTGGAACTGGATTAAGCAGGAATAATAATTAAAAAAGACAAATGGAAAAGTCAAAAGAACAGTAACTAAATGACTGACATGTAAAATAATTAGGAAAGAAGAGAAAAACAAAAAAGTAAAGTGGATGTAAAAAGCATCAGTAAAATGTACAGTGAAAAAAGTGGTAAATAGATAAATAAAAGGTCAAAGGAAAAATAAACAGGTATAAAATGAAATAAAAAATGGAAAATAATAAAATGTAAAATTAAAAGAAAAAGCAAAAGTTAATAGAAAAGCAACATGGAAATCAATATAAAAACAGGGAAAATGGACACATAAAAGAACATGAAAATGCAAAGCAAAAAGCAAAAGTAAGTCAAAGGAAATTGAACAAAAAGAAATAAATGTGGAGACACAAATGAGGTTAACAGGAAAGCTACAAACAGAAATGGACATAATAAAGAAAAGTAGTAACTGCTACTAACCAAAGCTGTGTTGTTGTTCCCTCCTTACTGATGATACATGAAGATGATCTGATTGTTATAATTGAGTGTTTTAATTAATGCAGGTCATTTATGCCAGCGCTCGAATTAGCTTAACGACTTCTAACGTCGTCTCATTATTGATGAAGATCTCTGCGTCCGTTAAGAAGTCGGACAGACTGGCAGTGGGCGGGAGCTCTGGCACACTACGGTACCTTATGATGGTCTGAGACACGTCGGAGAACCTGTGGCACTTTTCCACACGACCTGATGTTCATTAATGGCTTTGTTTAAGGCTGCACTTTTTTAATAGCAGCTTTATGGCAGCTGCCTGAAATCCTTCCTCACTCCTGAGTGGAACCTCGAATTAGTGGTCACCGGATCGGAAAACGGACCCAGACTCCTGCCGTCAGACGAACTCGGAGGGAATCCCGGACCATCAGGATGTGGGAAACCGAATTCTCAGACTATTCACAGCATCAGGCTTTTATTAGACTGAGAAAGGGTCTGAAACTTTCCTCCTCCCCTCTTCACATGGACTAAATGATCCTTTGTGATCCGGTTAGAGCAGAGCGGAGCAGGAAGGGGCCCCGGTGGAGATAAATGTCCTTTAAAGGTTCGTGTTTGTGCTCCGTCCATCTTTAACACAAATGTTTAGTCAGTCCTAAAGAAAAAAACCTGCTTTGTTTTTGGGCCGTGGTAATTTGAGATCACTGTAACGATTTATTCCGTGGTCATGTCGGTGTTCAACCGGTATCAGGGGGAGAAATGCTACTCAGACATTTTCCCTGCCTCTTGTTCTGAGCTGTCTGAAGGACGGAGTTGAATCGGTACCATAATGCTCATGAGTCAAAACCCTCTGAACGCTTACATTACTGAATCGCCACAAAAGCTTCGATTACAAACTGTGTTTCTTAGCTGAAAGTTGAGGTGGTGGCTGGGGCACTGGCCCTCCCTCTACAGGCAGTTGGACAGTCACAGGCCTTCCTCATTATTGTTGTATCAGTTTAAGGAATTCCCAGTGTGATCAGTAGCTTTTTTGTATTTTTTCTTAGTAAATGTCCGCTCGCTCGTTGCTTTGCTGCATGCTAATAAATGCAGCTTTCTAACGGACAAAGCAAGCGTCGAAAGTGTCACTCATTCCCTTTTGAATTAGATAAAGAAGAGCCCCAAACCCGGCCTATAATGACATTGCGATTGAAAAGAAGGGGCCCCTGAAACTGAATCTGAATCAGAATTTCCAAACGACTCTTCTTTCCAAACTTGTATAAACACTGAATGTGAATCAGAGCATCCACGTGACTCTTTTAAATCTGAATCTGATTATTTAAGCATATCACACATGTGAACATCCAATCTAAAGCAGAACATCCAAGCAGCTCTTGTGAATAGGATTCATTTAAGGAACTCTTTTTGATTTTGAGTATTTGAGCAGTGCTTTTGAATTAGAATATCCAAACAGCTCTTTTGAATCTGAATCAAAACATCTAAGTGACTCTTTTAAACGCACATAATTGCTGAACCTTTGAATTGGAAGCTTTCTGTTTAAGCAGCTGTTTTGAATAGGAATCGTTTAAGAATATCTATTGAATCTGAATATTTAAGCAGGGCTTTTGAAAACGACTCTTTTATAGCATAAGCTTATGTTAACACTGAACCTAAATCAGGACGTCCAAGCAATGCTTTTAAATGTGAAACAGAATATTTAAGCAGCTTTTTCAAATCTAAATCGATACATCCAAATGACTCTGAATCAACATCTTTAAGCAACTCTTTGGATTCTAAATCAGAACATCGAAGCGACTCTTTTGAATAGGAGTCATTTAAGGAACTCCTTTTGAATCTGAGCATTTGAGCAGTGCTTTTTAATCAGAATATCCAAACAACTCTTTTGAATTGAATCAGAATATCTAAGCGACTCCCTTCAACGCACGTAATCGCTGAACCTAAATCAGAAAACTCTTGATTTGGAATCATTATATTTCAGCAACTCTTTTGAATCTGAATATTTAAGCAGGGTTTTTGAATCAGAACATCCAAACAACTCTTTTGAATTGAATCAGAATATCTAAGCGACTCTTTTTAGCATAAGCTTATGTAAACACTGAACCTGAATCGGAACGTCCAAACAATACTTTTTAATGTAAAACAGAATATTTAAACGTCTCTTTAAAATCTAAATCGACACATCCAAATGACTCTCTTGAATATGAATCAGAATATTTAAGCAACTGTGATGAATCCAAATCAAACTATCCAAGTGCATCTTTTGAACCTGAATCAGGATATCCAAGAGATACTTTTAAACATTTGTAAGCACTGATTTGAAATCAGTACATCCAGGCAAGGCTTTTTACTTTAAATATGAACACACAGAAATAAATGTAGTGAGCTGCTATTTACTTGTCACTAAAATAATACAAATTGTGCAGGACCTTGGCACGGCATTCAAAATACTAAATAAAGTCATACTTCTTAAACTATATTTATATATCATTCATTTATTGATATATTATTGATCAGTAATATTATATGTCCTATTTTCCTTTTGTGCATGGCCATCTCCAAGCAGCTCTTGAATCATTATATTTAAACAAATCTTTTGTCCGATTCACATTATCCAAGTGACTCTTATAAACATTTGTACACACTGAATCTAAATCAGAACATCCAAGCAACTCTTTAGAATCTGAATCAAAATATTTAAGCAACTCATTTGAATCTGAATCAAAATATCCAGACAACTCTCTTGAATCGGAATCAGAATATTCAAGCGACTCTTTTGAATCTAAAACGTGACCAAGCGACTCTTAAACAATTGTAAGCACTGATTTGAAATTAGTACATCCAGGCAGCTCTTTTGAATCTGAATCACCATCTTTAAGCAACTCTCTTGAGTCTAAATGTGGCTCTTTGGCCTGGTATAAACACTGAGTCTAAGTTTGAATGTCTGAGCCACATTTCTAGTCTTATGACCTCACAGGTTTCCACCTGTGCTGCAGGAGCTCGTTGCTGATGTAGGACAGAGGTTTGTGTGGTGGCTTGTAAGGTTCTGCTCGTTCTAGACTCTCGTTTGTCTCTGTCGGCGTAAGCAGAGCGACTCGTCTTCTCTCTGTGATATTACTACACGCAGACTTTGGTTTTCACCAGATGGCCGTCTAGACGGAGGGATTGAGGGAGACTAGAAAGGGAAAGCATGGTATTAAACACCTATAAAAATCTCTGGGGTTTGGGTTTGGGGTAGAATTGAAGCCAGCCCGTGGTGTCTGTGGCTTACTCGTGCATTTATTCATTAAGATGATGTTTCTTTTCCACACAGCTGAGCCGCTGACGACTAAAGGGATGATTTGGACAAAGTGAGATGTGTCCCAAACCTTCTTGATTGTTTTCAGTGTCTTGCTTGTTCAACGTTAGTTAAATTACAAGTAAATTATTAGATCTGGGGATTCTGGAGAACATAACAGGTTTTTCTTACTTTATGCTGGTGGTGTTGAACAGACCACCCGAATAATCTGAGTTCTCTGTAAGGAGGTGTTATGATCCTAAAATAAGGGAACCTGAGTAGGAAAGACATATTACATCATCTGGGTTGCTGTGATACAAACATTTACAGACCTTGTGGACTGAATTCCACGCAAGTCCGTGCAGATGTTGGAAAGACGTTAAAGGTTTACTTATGACTGGTTAAGCTTTATTATTGTTAGAAATGCATCATCCTGTTTAATCCTGTGCGATTACTCGCGGTGTTTTTAATTCTCGCTTGTCGGTGGGAGGGTCGGACTCTCGTCTGTTTTGCTGCATCTTAGGAAGTGACTCCGGATGAATTTGTGGCCTCGTCGTCCTGTCGATGGGCCTGTCCCGGATCGATCGGACACGCTCCGTGGCAGGAGGGCGGCGATAACGAGTTTGCGCATTGTACTCCCTGTCAGCGCGTCTTCACGGATTCCTGCGCGGTTAAGCGATTCCGTCCGGCGTGTCGGGTCGTTCTCGCTCTTTGACTCGTTTTGTCCTCGCAGCAGATCTGTCCACCTGCCGTGTCCCGATTTAACCCCTTGTTTTGCTTCACAGCGTTTAAGATTCATCAGACTTAGGGTCTGTGCAGCATCTGAACTATCAGGCCATCACACACGTACACATCGGCGAGAAAAGAACCGTTCTCCGATTCATTATTCTTTATACTCTATGTACTAGTTGCAGTATCCAAAAATTGTACTTATTTTGTCCTGCAGGCTAAAATATCTGACCCCTCTGGTACTTTCTAAACTGATTTTGGATCTCTTTGAGTGCAGTGCACCATGTTCTAAGAGCTCAAATCATCTCAGACTGGTTTAAGAACATGATCATGAGTTCACTATACCCAAACAGATCCACAGTCACCAGATCTCAGTCCCTCTGCACGATGCCAATATGGAAAATATAATCTACATGAAGAATGAAGGCAGTTCCGAAGGTAAAAGTGGGCCCTGGCGAGGTGTACCTAATAAAGTGGCCGGGCAGCCTGTAATTACCAGAAGTCGGTACTGGATCCTGACCGAATGTGTTAGGGATCAGCCAAAGCGTCGGAGCTAATTAAAAGATAAAACCGCGAGAGCCGATCCTCTCTCTTAATTGGTACAGTGATTGACAGACGAGATTAATGTCCCCGGGGGTGAATTCTGCGTACCGAGTCTCGGGTTCCGGATGAGTGTCGCAGAACCCACGTTGTTTCTCGGCGCTGTGAAGTCGGTCTTTGATCTTCGCTCGCGTTGAGAGCGGGAAGTGCCGCGCCTTTCGCTTTCAAGCCCACATACGAGCCGTTCTCTGAACTGACTCGTGTCTTCATCTCAAACATCACTTATCCTGTCCGACGATGCAGTCCAACATCATTTGTACGCATCCACCGCCCGGTCCTGTGTCTCATCTAATAAGGTGTGTGTGGGTGCCAATACTTAGTCCCGACAGCGAGAGTAGTGCTGCAGTATGGACGTCCTGACCAGAGCCTGTTTTCTCTACAAATCAGTCTCACACTCTTGTACCTGTAGTGCACTGGGTTTGTGTTCTGGATTAAACAGATGTATATTTTCTTTTTAATCGATGCTGTTCCGTAACGAAACGCAAGATGCACGTGTGGCATTTGTTGTGTTCAGGTGGGTTTGTTATTGGGTATTGGTTGTTCTATCCCACCAGATCTCTTCTTTAATCTCCATGTTTTTAGAGCCAGCCTGTTGCTCGTCCTGTAAGCTCTCTGAGCTGTTCTGCCCGGCAACCGAGCTCTGATTGGTCAGCCTGATTTTAATGCAGAAATTAGAACAGGCTAGAACATGAGCCTTAGGTACTTGAACTCCTGTTGGATTTTCCAAATTCCAAGCCGCCCGTCTGTACGATGATGAAGGCAGCCCCGCGCAAAGCTCCATATTTCTGCGTGATATCTTCCCATTAATAACGGATCCCGACGCGAGCGGCTCGAGGACACGCCGATATTTCACCCCGCGACCGAGCGATTAGCCATGAGGCAAACAAATGAGGACTGACAACCTCGTGATGGCCCATAAATCCTCACGAATAAGCGCCGTCGCCCTCGAACCCCCCTCGCGCCACCGCCGCCACCCTCGGAGAGGGCTTAACTCGATCCCGTGCGTTGGATTCATTATTCTGGATTATTATTCAGCCTGTCTTTGAGCCTCGTCACCTTCGTTTCTGCTTAATTATGATTGGCTTGCATTTTTGGGGAGATCGTTAGCTCGGTGAAAAGAGGGTAAGATATGGAGAGAGATTTCGAATTGGTGTGCACCAGAAGTAGCTTGCTCCATGACATATTTAGGTTAGCTTGACCTCGAGCGCAGCATGAACATTGCAGAACAGCGATCATCCTTCATGTTCTGCTGCACTCTCACATTTTCTGTGTTTGCAGCACATTGTTTTAGAATAAGTGTTCATCGTGTGCATTACATTAAAGCGTTCTGCCAGTAATGAACGCTACATCAGCGAAGTCCTGGACATCACATGTATACTTGGCCATTTATTTATTAAGGAAAATCATCCAATATTACATATTAGTGAGTGTCAAAAGTATGCGACCCTGTGCTTTCAGTATCTGGTGTGCCCCCCTGTGCAGCAATAACTGCAGCTAAACGTTTCCATGTAGCTGTTGATCAGCTCTGGGATGTTGGCGCGTGCGTGATGCCGATGATGGTTTGTGTACGTTCCTCCAGTTCCACTTTGGCACGGAGCGATTTCCTTGATGATCTTAAGGTCATCAAAACCCAAGGAGTGAAATGTGAGAGGCCATGTTGATGGTGTTTATGCACAACCATTAGCACCGGTTCACGTCTCAGATTGTTCTTCCACCACATGAATGTCTTTATTGTTCAGGCGCGGACCAGCTGGGACTCCATCATGCCAACTTTCCCCGGTTTTTCCTCCATTCTGCACAGATCCAGCTGTGGTTGCTGGCCAAGAGAGCGTGGAAAGTCCTGCAAGCGCTAATTAAAAGCAATTTCTCATTACAGCAGCAGCCAGTCAGATTTGATACGGTTTTTTGTGTTTATGGTGGATCGCCTGCATTTCGTTATGGTCGGATGGGGCTGAGGTCAGGGCTCTTCCGCGTCGTTCCGTCCTTGGTTTTATGGAGCTGTTGTTGAACCTATCATTTTTTCAAACGACTGTTTGCTGTGAAACCAGAACCAGGTCCTTGTTCTGTTACTCCACCTCCAATGGACTTGGCTCTACTGATTCAGACGGGCATATCTTCTGAAACATCTAGTTGACTTGCTAAGTAGCAGTTGATACACAGCCGAAACTTTGAGTTATGAATTAAAGTTGGCAGAAGAACCGTGCCCCCCCCATATCGACGCGGTACCGACATCCTTAGCCGATCATATGTTTACTAAACGACCTAGAAAGTGACGTTTGGTGTTGGAATAGTCAGCGCCCTCTCTGTCTCGTCTCTCTATATTTACACACCTATGTCTGTGTCCAGTATTTCTCTGTCTATCCAGAGGCAGCTGAGCTAAAGGAGAAACCCATAAGTCCTCCTGTGCTAAATTTTGCTCACAGGGTGTTCACTTTAAGCCCTGGGCCTTCCCCACGTGGGGTAGCTTGTAAGGCAGAATTACCCTGTGTGAAAATGTGGATGCCTGTGTATTGTTTTACTGCCGAGCAAAAGTCCGGAGCAATGTCAGTCCTCCATGCTATTTTATCCATCTGTGCCGCTCCATCACGGCGCTAACCCCAGTGTGCTCCAGGAGCAGTGGGGGGGCAAGAATTTGGCAGCATTAGACCCCGCTAATCCTCGTCTGGACTGAAAGAATGGCCTCTCTCCTCTCTCGAAGTGCATTTAAAGTGCAGTTAGTGTTTGGGGGTCAGCCTGGTGTTCTGACCGCTCGTTCTTTTGGTTCACTTGGCTCCTGAAGAACTCGAGAGCGGATTCTCTGGTAGAAAGTGGAATTCGGGGTCAGGCTTCACCCGCGTCTGGAAAAGCGGCCCTGTAATGCAGGCACTGGCATTAACAAGCGTCACGAGGTGCAATTATTTTATATTTAGGGTTGCTAATGCGTACGGAAAAACAGTGTAATCGGAAATGAGAGCTCACCATCGAGGGTTAGGAAAGCGATCTGCTCTAGTCCGGCTCTGAGTAATACACGGCGTGTTATAAGCGCCTGCGTTTTAAGCAGGGGTGTGCGATAATAATAAATGGCATCTCAATATTTTCTGGGAGTTTGTCAGATGGCGATAATTAGACGATCCTTCTGAGTGTTTTTGGGCGTAGTGGTGTTTTGTTGTTGTAAGGCACCTTTTCTTTGGCAGAACGAGTCTCCTAAGGGTTGCTGAGCATGTTTTTGTGCTGCTACTTTACCTGGTTTAAGGCTGACTCCCAAATTCCGAGGTCTCTCTCATAGGGAAACTCGCACAAGGTGATTTGGTTTCAGCTTCGCTTATCATGCTCGGTAGTAGCCTCAAGCGTTTGCTTGTTTACAGAAAATAGTTAAGACATCATGAACAGTTAAGATATCCTCCGTAGATGATGCTCATTTCACTGCAGAATCAGCAGCTCGTGTGGAAAGTTAAGGTAAGTTAGCAGGCGGGTGAAGTTCTTGGTAGTTCTACCGCACAGCAGTTATTTTTTGAGCTGCTCCCATGTCAGTGAGGTGAAATGATTTAATCCTGTTTCTTACCCAAGCAGGTTGCAGTACTGAAATATTGGACAGTTCCGAGCTTAATTGGGACCAAAATGCGTCCAGTTTGTGCCTTAAATAAAGCTGTGTTCCTGAGTGACTTCATTTGACGCCGAATAAATAAGACATAAGATAAAGTGGATCATATTCAGGCTTTTAAAGCTCTGTTGGGATGGAATCTGCTGATCGAGGGGGCGGCTGTCGTCGTTGCACGTCTTCCCAGTGATATAAGTCTTGTAGCTGGACGGTGGAACGAAATCACGCGTGCTTACAGCCACAAAATTGGGTATAGCACCCTGGGGTAGCTACAGACACACCCTCGTTGGGTAGTAGAAGTGAGGAATGGGACGCATGAGAGGGTGAAGCAGGTATTAGAGACAAAACCACGCCCAGTGCATGCCTCAAAGTGTGTGTGTGTGTGTGTGTGTGTGTGTGTGTGTGTGTGTGTGTGTGTGTGTGTGTAAAAGAACCGCATTCTTGTTTTCACTCACACACACCGACTCTTCTCTTCACCTGTGTCAAAGCTTTGTTAAAATAGACGTTCATAGACGTTCCTGACAAATGGCAGGTGTGATGGATTGCTTGCTCATTTGTGTGTGTGTGTGTGTGTGTGTGTGAGAGTGTGTGTGTGTGTGTGTGTGTGTGAGAGTGTGAGACAGTACTTGACTTGTCACCTGCAGCACCGTGTTTGCATTCTTGCCCATAATGCCATTTTGGTCTCGACTTTTTAACACCTTTTATCTTTTCCTGTTGTGTGATTAATTGGCATTTCTTTTTTTTGCACTCTCTTAAGCGACATGCCAGGTTGCCAGGTATTCATAAATAATGCATTGTTTTGTTCTGGTTGTTAACTCCTTAAACCTCTAGGGCTTGAGTCGTGCCCGCAGTCCAGAGGCAGAGATTGTTTTTAAGGGAATTTACTACACTGAAAAGAATCTGATGCCCACACGGGTACGGTGGCAGGACTGTGGCATTGTGGGGCTGTTCCATGAAATTCCAGGACGTTAAAAATCAAAATCTGCCTGCTTCTGCCAAGATACTACAAATGAGTTTTTATCAGACCTTCCAGATGCCAAATCCCCTGATCTAAAGTCCATCGGTAACCTTTAGGGGGAGCTAAAGAGGAGAGTGCCCGAGAGAGGACCCTGGAGCATCTGGAGAAATTCCTGCTCCGTATCTCCAGCCCTAGAAGATCTTAAGTGCTGCTTTATTGGCAGACAGAGGCTGGTACGATGTGCTGAGTTCAGAGCTTTACATGCATAGTATTTTGATGGATTAAATACGAGCTGAGCTTCCATTCATCCTTTAAACCTTTTCACCTGGCAGCCGTCCTGAAGAAAAGGGAAGCTGGGCGATCACGAGCTTCTCCTGCCAACAGCCGAGTTCCTCTATCAACGCTCAGGAGTTATTTAAAAGTAGAATAACGATCTCGTGTGCTACACATGGGCCGGCTTCCAGACTCTATTTTTATCAAGCCTCTTCCCCCTGTAACTCCGTGTTTCCTCTCGGGGAATCCCGACGCTCTGCCGGGGGACGCTGCACCACTTTCAGTTTATCAGAAGATCCACTTTAAGCTCATAAGATCGAGGAGCTTGGAGATCCAGTGTTCAGAATGAAGCTGTTAAAATATTTAGAGCAGCAATAAAACATTTATTGATTTGGGTTGTTGGAAATGAATTACCAAATGAAATATCCTGTTGAGCTTCAGCAGAAAAACAGCAAGAACAAAATGATTCATGCACATTAAAACTGAGCGGCTCAGAAAAATAAACAGATTATAAAAAAATTATAGACTCTGATTCGCCCCGTCTCTCTGATTCACCTCGATTCACTCTGACTCTCTGATTCACCCCGACTCTCTGATTCGCCCCGACTCTCTGATTCAACCCGACTCTCTGATTCCTCCCGATTCACTATGACTCTCTGATTCACCCCGATTCACTATGACTCTCTGATTCACCCCGACTTTCTGATTCAACCCGATTCTCCGATTCCCCCAGATTCACCCAGACTCTCTGATTCACCCGATTCACCCAGACTCTCTGATTCACCCGATTCACCCAGACTCTCTGATTCACCCCAACTCTCTGATTCAACCCGATTCTCTTATTCATCCCGATTCACTCTGACTCGCCCAGACGCTCTGATTCACCCCGATTCACTATGACTCTCTGATTCAACCCGATTCTCTGATTCATCCCGATTCACTTTGACTCTCTGATTCACCCCGATTCACTATGACTCTCTGATTCGCCCCGACTCTCTGATTCAACCCGATTCTCTGATTCCTCCCGATTCACTATGACTCTCTGATTCACCCCGACTTTCTGATTCAACCCGATTCTCTGATTCATCCCGATTCACTCTGACTCTCTGATTCACCCCGATTCACTATGACTCTCTGATTCGCCCCGACTCTCTGATTCAACCCGATTCTCTGATTCATCCCGATTCACTATGACTCTCTGATTCACCCCGATTCACTATGACTCTCTGATTCACCCCGACTTTCTGATTCAACCCGATTCCCCCCGATTCACCCAGACTCTCTGATTCACCCGATTCACCCAGACTCTCTGATTCAACCTGATTCACTGATTCACCCCGATTTACTCTGACTCTCTGATTCACCCTGATTCTCCCACGATTCAGCCAGACTCTCTGATTTGCCCCGACTCTGATTCTTTTTGATTCACCCTGCCTCCTTGATTCTCTCTGATTCTCCTATGATTCACCCTGACTCTCTGATTTGCCCTGATTCACCCACCTCTCTAATTCATCTGACTCCTTGATTCTCTCTGATTCGCCTATGATTTGCCTTGACTCTCCGATTCGCCCCGACACTCTGATCATTTTTGATTCACCCTGGCTCTGATTCACCCTGATTCTCTGATTCGCCCTGATTCACCCAGCTCTTTGATGCTCTATTTGCCCTGACTCTCTGATTCGCCCTGGCTCACCCAACTCTCTGATTCTTTCTGATTCACCCTGACTCTCTGATTCGCCCTGGCTCACCCGACTCTCTGATTCTCTCTGAGTCTCTGTGAGTCTCTCCATTTCTCCCCAACTCTGTAATTCACCATGGCTCACTGATTTGCCCACTCTATTCGCCCCGATTTGTTTGACTCTGATTTGCCCCGATTCATCTGACTTTCTGATTCACCTAACTCTCTGATTCCCGCCCACTCTCTGACTTTGATTCCAGTGCACAACTGTCGATACGATACGGATTCATGCTGTCTTGCTTTTCTGCGTTTCCAGACTCAAAAATCTCCACACACATGACATTTTAGTTAAACCAACAGCTAATAATATTTGCCACTCAGTTGCAGGCTGAAGTTGCCTGGTGCTCATGGTAAGATGTGGAATGGAATATGGATCGGTAACTGGATCGGCCCTGTCCCTCCAATATCTGATGAGTGAGTGACATCAATATCGGACCCAATACCGATATCAGATCGGACCCATTTCTATTCCTTATGTGGTTGTTTTCTTCCTGAAAACAACAATAAGCTCTCTGTATTTAGATGTAGCGAAGCTGCAGCCGCTATACAATATTACAAATAAAATTATCTTGGATTTTAGATCATTAGATCTCACGTCTTGTGATGCGCCTTTTATAAATAAAGCGGTACTTCTCCTTCTGCCACTAGCTGCTGCTTTTCTTTCTGTCGTCCTGACTGGAAGCGAGCAGCAAACGGAGCTTTTCATTGCAGTCTAAAACAGTCATCGAGCTAAACTGTAGCTTCCATTGTGCTGTAATGGCTGTAATCACAATAGACCTTCAGATATGCTAATCCCTCCATTTCCTGTGCTGTATTTCACCTGAACCTGCTCACTCTGCTGCTGCAGGTCAGCACGTCTGCTCCCGGTGCTGCTCAGACCGTCTCTCCTTCCACGGCCGAGCTGAACTTTCTGGTTTTACAGGTCAGGAGTGAGCTGAGGCTTTGTTAGCACGGTCTGCTCCAGGCTCTGGAATAAACACGTTTAAGACCCTGAAGTTATTTCAATACCTGCTGGTCCGTTTGCATCCAAATGACTCAGAAATGTGAAGCCACAAAGGAAATGTAAATGGCCTGGTTTGCATGAGCTACAGTGTGCTGTTAAATATTCGGAAGAGAATTTAAATTTGCATTTGCGTCACTTTTACATAACGTATTCCTGAATGAAAAGAATGAACTGTGCAGCCTAACCTGGATAAGATTCGGACTCACTGATTCGGATGTAGTGATTCAGACTCACTGATTTGGATGTACTGATTCTAACTCACTGATTCAGATCCACAGATTTAGACGCACTTATTATGACCTAATGATTTGGACTCACTGTTTCTGACTGACTAATCCGGACTCACTGATTCAGATGTATTGATTCGGACTGGCTGATTCAGACTCACTGATTCAGGCTGAATGATTCGGGCTTACTGATTCTGGCTGAGTGATTCACACCCACTGATTCACTGATTCAGACTCACTGTTTCTGGCTGACTGATTCAGACTGACTGATTCACCACCCACTGATTCAGACAAGACTCACTGTTTCAGAACAACTGATTCGTACTGACTGATTTGTACTCACTGATTCAGACTCACTGACTTGGATGTACTGATTTGGACTGAATGATGCATACTCACTGATTCAGGATGATTCAGACTCACTGGTTCTTGTTGACTAATTCAGACTCACTGTTTCAGAGCGATTGATTTTGACTGATTCAGACTCACTGATTCAGGCTCACTGATTCAGGCTCACTGATTCTGGCTGACTGATTCACACCCACTGATTCAGACTCACTGTTTCAGACCGACTGATTCGGGCTGACTGATTTGTACTCACTGATTCAGGATGATTCGGACTCACTGATTTAGACTCACTGGTTCTGGATGACTGATTCAGACTCACTGATTCATTAACTCATTGATTCACTGATTCGGGGACTGTGGTAGTCTAGCAGTTATGGTACTGGACTATGGCTCAGAAGGTCCCGGGTTCAGGTCCCGTCTCTGCTAAGCTGCCTCTGTGTGTCACAGTTGACAGTTCGAGTCCCTCTAGTACCATCAGTCTGTTCTCTGATTATTTCCAAATGGCTCCTCCCCGTTTGCCTTTAGCCCCTGTGTGCTGGTGGGGGCGGTTCCTCTCTGAAGGGTCTCACTTCCTTTCATCTCTCCGTCTTAATTGCTCCATCTTGATTCATCTCTGATCTGTCAAGACCCACCGGGTCCTGGATTCAAGCAGATCACTCCCACCGAATTCACCGGCCACGTTCCTGCTCTGCAACCCCCTGACCCACCCCCATTAACCCCACTCACACCACACCACCCCCCCCCCCCTCGCTCAGGATCAGGGTAACACAGGACGAGCTGCATTTAATGTTTAAACAGGAAAGAAAACTGAGGTGTGATTCCTCACCGTCCTCTGTTTTATACACACACACACACACACACACATATACAGTATACAGATATTATAAAAACATACACTGAGCTCAACCCTTACTCACATTGCAAAATAAACACACACACACACACACACACACACACAAGGTCAAATACACATGCACACAATGACCTTAAAGTCTTAAATACACACCTTGCAAAATAAATATACACTGACCTTACAAATACACACAGGGTATAACACACACACACACACACACACACATACACACACAATATTTCACATAAATGTAACACAATTTAACATAAACACACATTGACCTCACAAATACACACACACACAGCATGCACAGCACACAACGGCCACACAAACGTGTACAGACAAACTCAACACTCGCTCATACACACCTGCACACAATGGTCACACAACAGGCAATCATGACACTCACACACACACACATCCACATGACCCTGAGACATGGCACTCACACAAGCTCGCAGATGCAGTCCGAAAACACACAACACGACACATACAGATGCACACACACACACGTCCTACAATGCACCACACAATGTGCAAAGAGACACGCGGCAGACACACAAAGATGTACACAACATTTGCATAAACACAGTCACATGCACACACGGTGTGACACACACACACACACACACACGGAAATGTGCACCACACTTGCACAAACCCTCGCAAGCGGTTCGAGGCGACACTTGGGTACAATCACGCACCGTGATGCCGCACATTTCACAACACTGTCTCTCTCACACACACACACACAGACACACAAAGCCCAAAAACAGTGCAGCGACACACATGCAAAACCGCAGAACACACACAACACCGACAATCACACCCACACAAACATGATTGGAGTGTACAGTAAGCATGGGCAGTTGTGTAACATCACCCTAAACTAGATATCAAAGCTGTTCCACAGCGGGCTGTGTGCGTCTGTTCTTCAGTAACACCCGGTGTGAAGTAGGACAGTGTGGAGCGACACATCCCCAAAGACATTTCTGGGACACACACACACACACACACACACACACACACACACACACACACACACACTGTAATGTACATACCTAGTGTAATACACACTGCAGATATGTGCTTTGTGTTCTCTATGGACTGACCTACAGAAGAAGTGCAAAAAACTGTGATTATTGTCTCTTATTCAGTTATAAATAATGTTCATACAGATTAATTACTGCACAGAGCTTTAAAAACTTTCACTGCACTTCCATAAAATAAAACAGTCCATAAAATACAAACCAAATTTCTGTAAATTTCTATGCAACTTTAGAATTTAAATTACTTTTTTTTTTTAGTTTTCTTTTTGTTATATGAAATGTGACTCTGGTTGTTTGTTGCTGTAAGTTAAAAAATACTGATAATATTTAAAAAGAGTGCAAAAATAATAAAGAATAAAAAAATAATAATAGTATACTTAGAAGTATTTTAAAACTGAGAACTTTTTAAATAGGAAATAAATTTTATTAATTAAAAATGTACTGAGGAATATTATAATATTATTTATAATAATACATCTTATAAAATTATAAACATTTGTTTTAAGCAATCATATTAGGCAGTGTAATAAATAAAATAATTAAATATTAGCATAAAAAATAGTATAAATGGAAAAAAGAATTCAATTATTAAAGAAATTCATAAATCTTTGAGGAAAATATAAAATACTAAAAATACTTAACAAGAAACATTAAGTAAGAAACTAACTATTAGAAGAAATAAAGACTAATTATAAAAGTTATTAGGAGTATTTAGTCACTAGTGTACTGAATAAATATATTTTTAATAATTAAGTCATGTTTTAAATTAATAAATTTAGTACGCATATAAAAATAAGAAATATGTAATGATCAGATATAATTTTTTAAAATTACAACTACAAATATTAACATATGATTAAATAAGAAATGAATCATTGTTTGAAAATTGTATGAAAATAAAACATTTTTATAAAATATTTTACATAAATAGATAATTATTCAACATTGATGTCAAAGTAATAAAAGTTAATAGAAGTGTTATTTGATAAGAAATGAAATTGAAACAGTAATATGTAGTAGTTTAGCCGTTGTGTGTAGCTTAGGGTTTCTCTCACTGTCAAACCATTAAAAGCTTGGCACAGGTTGAGGCTCATACCTGACACAGGTGAGCTGTAAAAGGAAAAAAGTACAGTTGGCCAGGAACTCAGACAGCAGCCACGTCCTTTTTCTCATAGTGTTGTAACCCAACTCTCGAGACTCCGCCCACTCTTGGCTCCGGGTGCTTTTCCCAGAGTGCTGCTGTTTTTTTCCTCAGAACAGAGTCTCGCCAAAAAGAGCAGCAGCTCACGCAGAAGTTTAAGAAGAAAATAACGAAAATATAAATCAGATTCCTGCTGGATTTAAATCTTTGGAAAGAAGCTGCTTGTTTTTGTGTTTTTGTTTCACTTTGTATTTGTTGGTTTTCTTCAGACTATTGTTTATAAGGAGTTCCTTACCTGGATGTTAGCTCGTGAACGGACTCGGACCCGTGAGTGCTGGATCACCTTTGGGAATAACTTGGGAATATTTTTCAAAGAAAATTCCAGAGCTAAGGATTCTTTCTCTCTTTTTGGTGGATGTTTTTTCCATTTTGTGGATATGGGTAAGTTTAAGAAAGGCACACCTGTTACCTGCTCATGCACACCTTGTTACACTGGTTTGGCTTTCTGTTCTCTAAAGAAGCAATCCTGCTTTATTTTAATTGGGTTTGACTTTTTACTTGTTCAAGTAACTTTTTCTTTATTACTTATGACATTGGATTCGGTTGTGGAAAAGTTTGGGATGTAAGAAACAATTACAGTTTTCTTTCATCTAAGTTTAATAAGTCTCCCCAATTCTATAATGGCGATTTAATAAGAAATAAGCAAGTGTTTCTAACTCTTCTTTTTGGGGAAAAAAAAATATTTTAAAGAGGACAGTTTTATTTTTGTTTTTTCACCTTTAGAACAGAACCTTGAGTTCATTGCAGGAACGTTAAAGAATAGTAAGAGTTACGTTAGTTTAACCTGACTTCTTGATTTGATTTGATTTAAAAAGAGCCGGTTCATAAAGTAGACCAATATGACCTTTTCTTGTATTGATTTTGACTTTATTAAAGAAAAGTTAAGGACCTGTAGGAGTGTAATCAGTTAGACCTGACGAACTGAATTGAATGGATGGTAAAAGAGTCAGTTCGTGAAGAAGTACATACTGACCTTATCTTTATTGATTTTAACTTTATTAAAGAAAAGATAATGAAAAGTCAGCGTTGAATAAATTCAGATGCTTTATTCTTTTCCAAACTAGATTTTAAGAAAAGAGCCATGAAGAAGAACAGCCCAGGCTTTTCTTACTCCTCTTTTCGGTATTACCTGAGAGTGTGGTCCTGAATTAGTGACTCTCTTGATTGAATATGATTTAAAGAAAAGTCTAAAAGTAATAGTAAAGAAGTTAAACTAGTAAACAAAAAGAAGCGTTATTTTCTTTTGGTGTTTTCAACCTGTGAAACCTGAGCTTGGCTTCTCTTGGAGACTTTTTATCCGGCTTTTATGACCTCTTTTGTGCTTGTATTTGCGCTCGTTAAGCCGAAACAATACTTAGAGGCCCTTCTTTTTTATTTCTTGAAATTTTGGCAGGGTGTGAGGCAAGGGCTGTCGTTTACCCTCTCGGAGGCACTGTGTGTGTGCGTGTGTATTTTTTTCTTTTTTTTCTTTGTAACTAAACTGCTGTTAAGGTGAGACGCCCCACCATGAGCAGCCTGTTTTTCCAGTTGTCTTCATCTCCCTTGGTGATCTTGTCTTTTTTTTGGACGTCCTATCTTAGCGATGCTTGGGGGAATCCTGTGCTCTTGATTACAGGGGCCGGGGGAAAATGAATGCCTTTTTTTGTTTCAGTGTAAAGCCTTAGTCTTTGTACTTTGAGAGGAACCACTCGTTTTATGTAGTCTCTTTTTACCTGAGTAAACCTTTTTCAATTTTTTTGTTTGACTGCTTGTCTCATTGAGAACTTCTTCACAAATTCAGTCTCATAAACGGGGCAGATGTTGCACAACAGGTTGGTACGTTGGTCAGCTTTTTATTTCTTTTTTTTTTTGAAAGCATGGGCTTTTTAATTTGTATTTGACTTTTTCCCTCGTCAGACGTTAGCAGGGTGTGAAATGTGACCCGTGTGTCTCAGTTTAAGCGTGAAAAGCTCCTAGAGATTTTGCTCTGAGAAATCTCTCTCTCTCTCTCTCACACACACACACACACACACACACACACACACACACACACACACACACTACTGTTAATGATTCACCACTGAATCCACTGACCTCCTGAGAAAACCTTAAACCAGTTCAGCTCAGCTATACAATACAATTAATCATTAATGCGTTCATTATTATTTAACAACAAAAAAGTTTGTACTTGTTTATTTTCTTAAGAGCCGGTCCACACGTAAACAGAGTCTGTAGAGAGCGGCGACTTTATTTAGAAAAATTACTAGAATAAAAATGTCAGATCAGTTTATAAGTTCTTCACTGCTTCAAACAATCTGTCGAACAACAGAGGAGTGAATCGGAGTTGTGAACAAATGATTCACTGATTCAAACATGGACATTATGAACGAATTGGAATGAATTGGAACTAAACGAATCATTGATGCACCAAATGAGACAGACTTGAATCGTGACCAAACGATTCACTGATTCAAACACTGACCTACTGAATTGCAGATAAGACGGTTTTAGTCGTAACCAAATGATTCACTGATTCAAGCACTGACCAGGTAAATGGCAGTAGAGTGAATCGTAGTCATCACCTAATGACTCACTGATTCAAGCATGGACCTGCTATGTGTCAGGATAGTGAATCTTATTCATGACCAAATGATTCAATAAATCAGACATTGATCTGCTGAATGGAAGGAGAGTGAATCTTAGACATCACTAAATGATTCATTAAATGGAATACTGATTCAAACACTACCTGGCTGAGCATCTGGAAAGTGAATCTTAATTATTGCCAGATAATTATTTGATTCAAACACTGACCTACTAAATGGCAGGATAGTGAATCTTAGTTATCACCAAATGATTCACTGATTCAGACACTGAACAGGTAAATGGCAGTAGAGTGAATCTTAGTCATCACTTAATGACTCACTGATTCAAACCTGGAAATACTAAGTGTTGGGAGAGTGAATCTTATTCATGATTCATTAATTCAAACACTAATTGGATGAGCATCAGGGGAGTGACTCTTAGCCTTCACCAAATGATTCACTGATTCAAAAACTGATTTACTTAACGGTAGCAAAGCGAATCTTGATCATGACCCGAAGATTCATTTAATCAAACGCCAACCCAAAAAACAGAGAAATACATCATGGTCATGTCTAATTGATTCACTAAGGGAACTGATTCACAGCACTGATTCGAACACTAAATGAGAGAGAATTAACTCTGTCAGGACTGAATGAATCTTTGCTTCAATCACCGACTCCTTGAATGGAAGAGGAACAAATCTCCGTTGTGATTAAATGATTCACTGAATCAAACAGACTCAGAATGATAGGAATATTTATCGCAGGCTTGTTACTAATAGTATAAATCATATAGTTATTGTGAGAAGTGGTTATCGAGGGTTATTATATTCTGTCTTACATCTACCTGAGGGAATGAAGTGGAGCTGCATAGCAGGAGAGATTTGTAGGCAGAGTGGTAGACCGAGTCCTGCCCGGTCTTGTTCAGTCCCTAAATGACAGGTGACTCGTAATTTGTGGTTCTTCGGAGGCGTAAATCCTTTAACGTGCAGGGCGCTGAACAGGAGCCGGAGTTATTCGCTTTGTGTATCGGAGACGACCTCCGGTCCGTCACCTCCGACCTCCCGTGCATGCTCGCATTCCTCCTCTTTATGGCTCCTCGCTGTCGGCCTCCAGCTGTTCCCTTCAGAAGGTCCCACTAGGCCTCACCGAGTCCTCGTTTAGATTTGGGGGCAGACCGCAGAGGCCCTAAATGATCCGGCCCGGCGGTTTGTTTACAAGAAAACGCAGGTTAGTGCTGCGCTATGCTCGCGTTTTAGCCGAGACGGGAAATCTGCTCCGAGCCGGAATGCTCTGAGCTAATTTACCCTCTGTGCTTGGATTTTGGGGGGGTGGGGGGGTGTAGAGGGGTAATTCGGTTTAGTTCTCCGTGTGTGCAGGTGCAGCTCAGAGCATTAACATTGCAAATGAGCAACGGGCGAGAGTTAAGGAGTTCTGTTTCAGGTTTCCTCCTGCACTGTGTTTAGCAGAAATCATTTGCCTTGCTCTTCCGCTTTGGCGCAGACGTGACCCAATAAGGCCTTATCTAACGCGTCTTATCCCAGTAACCTTAGGTTATGAGTCTTGTCATATAAATGTAGGTGTGTGTGTGTGTGTGTGTGTGTTTAATTCCTGAACGTCGTTGTAAACCGTGTGGTGATTCACGAGCCAATATGGAAGTACTGCCGATCTTATAGAAGCGATCATCGCCCCCGACTGCTCTCTGTCCTCGCCTCTCGTCGCAGGTTTGCGTACAACACCTCACGACTGAACAAGCTAGTGACGTGCGGGTAGGTAGATATTTCACAGTGTTTCTGCAACCCCAAATCAGAAAAAGTTGGGACGGGGAATTTAGGGTTAGTAATGAGGTAAAAAAATGAAATGGTGTGATTTCAAACAGTCTTAAAAAGTGTAAAAATGAGCAGAGGATCTCCAGTTTGTCAACAAATGTGTGAGAAAACCATTCAGAATCTGGAGGAATTTCCTAAAAAGCCTAAACCGAAGAGGGGTGATCTCTGCTCCCTCAGATGGCACTGCATCAAGAACCTTCATTCATCAATAGCTGATAGAACCACATGGGCAAGGGATTCCTTTATCAAACCTTTATCAAGCTCTACAATACAGAGTTACATTCACAGATACCACTTAAAACGTTACTGTGCTAAAAAGAAGTCTTATGTTATAACCATGTCCAGAAGGGGCGTCGGCTTCTGGGCTGCTCATCCCACGCGCCGACTCGCTCCCGGGAAACCGGGCACCGCGAGTCAACAGGCAGGGGGAGTCCTGAGCCTCCGCTCGCGCCAGCGCCTCGGAGCGCTCTCGGGCCCGACTGATGGCGTGACCATAAAAGATAATATTTTTACAACGACTGGACGCTGGTGGCTCTGTGGTCACGGGTGTGAGCGTAAACAAAAGCCAGGGCGACGATGAGGCCGGAGCGTGACGTCAGGATCCGATTTGCATGCCAAGATAAGCTGCGTACGAGACACAGATAAGCGTGGCAAACAAAGCCGGCGTTCATATTGACACGCACAGTTTGTACAGCGCTCAAGCGGACTTCTAAACTAGTAAGGCAGTTCTTCGCCCTGTATGCAGGTCCCTGTAAGTTCTGTGCGACTCACTAAATATTGACTCTCTGGTCAGGTTCCCTAAGGCTAGACAGATCGGTATGTGAATATTGTTACAAATACAGCATATGGACAAAAGTATTAGGACGCACCTCTTAACCAGGTTTGTGCAGCCTCATGCCTTACAGCACCAAGCACAATGCTAGGCGTTGGATGCAGAGGTGTGAAGCACACCATCACTGGACTCTGGAGCAGTCTGAACGTGTTCTGTGGCGTGAGGAATCACGCTTCGGCCCCTTCGTTCCAGAGAAAGGAAATCTTCAAGACATTTTTGGACAGTTGTACGCTCCCAGATTTGTGGGAACAGTTTGCGGAAGGGCCGTTTCCGTTCCAAGTCCATAAAGCATGATGGACGCCCGGTATCTTGTAGAAAGCCATTCGCAGACGAAGTTAGAATTTAGAATAGGGAAAAAGCTCCTGTAGCTGTAATGTCCCAATACTTTTGTTCATGTAATTTGGGGACCTCTTTGGTCCCAGTTAATTTTGTTTAATAAGATGTCTGAGTTTCAAGGCAGTCTTTTAGAAACAGTGACGGTCTAAGAATAATGATGTTGAGAGAAAGATTAAGGCTTTGTTTCTGTCGGCTGTGTGTGTAAGCCGCGGCTCTCCAGCTTCTGCTCTAGCTGTTTAAAAGACGTAGAAAGCCCCCCGCCGCGTATCGAACTCCTCTCTCCGCTTGCCACCTCCTGCTGACTCTCATTTTCGAAATTATACCCAGTTTGGATTCCTTAAAAGCCTCGTTCGAACGCAGTTGGAGCAGAAGGCCAGCGGAGAATGGCGTGAAAGGCCTTTTCTTATAGAGTATAATGCTCAACTGCAGAAATTAGATAATGCTCCGGTATTTTTTAATACTGTTCTTGTTTGGCTTTTAATACAATTATCTTTACAGTATGTTTGTATAATCCTGTCTCTGTTGTATTATGTACTTGGTTGGCCAGTACTCCTTTGTAAGAAGCAGTTTTGCATAATTGGTTATAGACGTCCTAATCAAAAGGCTGAACGTTTAAGTCCCAGCACTCACCTCTGGACCCTTGAGCAAGGTTCTTAACCCCATCTGCTTTGATTGTTTGCTGTCTTTGGTGGAGAAAATGTTGTCATTTAACAAGGACTGTTTTCTGTCTTTGGATAAATGAACCTGATAAAAGCACAAGTTCTATGCATTTATTAGACATGTCCTTGCCAAAGGCTCTGTTCCTCTTATTCTTCTTTGACTAGATCCCGTCTTTGGTTGGGTTTGGTTGAGTGTCGGCTGAGTCTCTTGGATGTCTGTGGCTCAGAGAATAAGGTTCTGGTCTACAATTTAGAAGGCTGTGAGTTCATCGGTGTTCAGGCCCTTACATTCCCTGGACGTTCGGTCTTTAATTGTAAGAGTCTGATAATTGCATAGGTTAAATATCATAAGAGTTTGGACTGCTGATTGGGCCCCCAATGGCATCTTTCAATAAAAAGTCAGGTTCTGTGTAGTCTACATAGAACATGAAGGTATACACATAACGTGAAGGTTGGAAGTTAAATTCCCGAGCAGGTGCGACCATTAGGGTTCTGAGCACGCCGTGTTTTGTTGCTACAGGTGTAGTTTTGAAAGAAGCGTCTTTGCAGGTTTCGACTTCCATTATGTCTCTGAGCGCTCCGAGGGCAAAACCTTGTATTTTCTTTTCTTATTTTGTTGTTGCTGCAGAGCTTCTTTTTGATCTCACGGCCCCTTTCAAGTGGAGTCGCAAGCTGTCAGAGAAAACCTAAACGCTCCGAAGAAATTTCGCCTGCTGTTTAGATTTTTTTTCCAACCAGCGCTGCCCTGTTCGATGGAAACGGAACACGTGTCGGCTGGCAGACTTTCAGCCGGACGATTGATTGAGTTCAATAATCGTTATGATAATTCCTGCATTGCTGATTGTTTCAGCTGGCACCAAGTTCTTTAACCCTAACTGATGCAGCTTCTCATTCCTTAAACAACCATGTCCAAAGGCCTGTGGTCATGGAAAAGATGACCATCAGTTTCAGAAGGGTCAGATTGTGAAAGGGACGTCTTTTTCCACACATGGATTGGCCACCACAGAGTCCAGACCTGACCCCCATTGAGAATCTTTGCGCAGTGGAACCAATCTCCCATCCATACAAGATCTTTGGGGGGAAAATCAATGCAACTCTGGACGGAAATAATCAAAGCTAAAGGTCCAGCAAAATATTAGTGTGACTTTTTTTGGCAGTGTATAATCTGAGCAGCTGTGTGCTAAGGGCCGTGCCAACTGTGGCACCTTGGCAGAGTGGGGTTGAACCCTGGACCTTCTGATCCACAGTCCAGTACTTTCACCACTAATCCACTAACACAAGATCTTAACATTTTAGTCTTTGTCTCGGTCTTTCAGGTGGTGTCTTACTCTTTCTGTCTCTCTGTCTTTCTTTCTCATTCGCTTTGAGACATTTTTGTCTGTGTCTATCACTCGTCTTTTGCATGCCGTCTCTCTCTTTCTGTCTTTTGGTCTGTGTCTCTTTCTCTGTGTCTCTCTCTCTGTCTAACCTGCTCCCTTGCTGACTGTCTCTCTCACTTTCACTCTTTCTCTGTCTGTCTGTCTGTCTGGGTCTAACCTGCTCTCTGTCTTTCTCTCTCACCGTCTGTCTTATTGTCACCCTCTCTCTCTCTAGTTCAGCCTTGACACTTGCTTCAGCCTTCTCACTTCTCTATGCTTCATATCCTTGACTTCAAGAGGCTGTCTTCTGTATTTTGTTGCTTTAACCTTTTCTAACACGTTAAAGTGCACAGTTAGATCGCTGGCGTTTCTCCTTCGCTCTTATTTTTGTGTTGTCTTGCTGTGCAGCACCGCTGTGATTACCATAGATCTTACACTTGAGAGTTTGATTACGCTGTAGTTGGGCAGCGAAGTCACCTGTGTGGAGTGTTTTTATCCGACGTTGTGCGTTGCTTTAGAAGTGTAGGTTATTATTTAAGGGGAAAAACGCTCCGGATCGGGATTGTGCTGCGTTTTAGGGTGGAGTCGGTCTATTAAAGGAGCAGGATTTTCCAGCAGGATAATTTTGGGTTTCCTTAGCTTAGGATAAAGCTGAAAGTGTGTGTGTGTGTGTGTGTGTGTGTGTGTGTGTGTGTGTGTGTGTGTGTGTGTGTGTGTGTGTGTGTAACCAAACTCAGCACTAAAAACATTTATTAAATGGCGAATTGAAGACAGAAGACACGACCCATTGTATCGGTGAGATGTTGGAAACGTTGCTTGTTGCTTTCAAACCACAATCTGTAAAGAAATCGGTTTGTTATTAGCGTTTGTTTGTTTTTAAGTCTTTACCGCCGTTAGATGAGTTTTTAATTGTTCCGTTCAGCACACGTGTGACTTTGGAACTGGCAGTGATCACCCCAGTGTCCTTAGGGAGAGCTGTTCTAAGGTTTTGTTCACGACCCTTATCACACGCACCATAGCTCCTGCTGCTCGTCTGCCGTTCACGTCTCACTTGGAGCGATGTGTGGAAGTGAGGACGGGGATAGAGTGACTAATTGTCTTTATTTAGCCTCGTACAAGAGGGGTGTGTGTCTGGAGTGGTGGAGGAAAACAAGCAATCGCCATAAAACCCAAAAACGAACAACTAGGGTGCGATCATGGGTATATTATTTTTATATATATATATATATATTTATATATATATATATATATACGTATATATATATATATATTATTTGTGTTATGTTAATACATGTCTTAGATTCAGACACTCCCTCAGCTGAAGCGGCCTTGCTCTTTACCTGAGCACCTGTGTCCTGTGGTTCTAACCTGTTTTAAGTGCGCAAACGTTACGCAACGAAGCTCCCCAGATTAAGGGGGGTCGTCGGCCTAATCCAGCCTTAATAACTATAATAACAAAACCACACGCCTGGTGTGCTTCTTTACTATCTAGAAACAAATTACTTAGTATTTACACACCGCAGAACCTGATCGCACTCCAGCTGTTTTAACCAGTCCTAAAAAGGAGCAAGATGGTTAAGTTAATCCTAACCCAAAATCAGGGCCAGTGGCTTATATATAACGCATCGAACAAACAGAATGTTTAGAACGGGCTCCGATTAAAAATGTTACGCAGCGTCCTGGTATAAAATAAAACTAAATAATGAATTTTTCTTCAATTTTTACGCTAAAGTGCCGACAGCTCGGCATTGCGTGCATGGACAAAAGTATTGGGACACCTCCGTATTACGTAATCCATATCCTTTCTGACTTCCTATTCTGAGTTCGTAGGCGCTAATATAGAGTCGGATCCCATAAACAAATATATAGCTTCCACTCTACTGGGAAGGATTTTACCCGACCGTGCCTTTATGGACCCTGCTTTGGGCACTAGGACACAGTCATGCTGCAACAGAAAAGGCCTTACACAGATGTTCAGCCCCAACGTCTAATCCTACTATAACCAAACGACTCACTGATTCAAACTGACACACTGAATAATGCAAATCAAATCCTACTATAACCAAACGATTCACTGATTCAAACTGACACACCAGTCTCACTGAACAACAGAGACGTCAATCTGTCATGAACAAATGACTCACTGATTCAAATGCTGACCTCTGAATGAAAGAGAATCAAATCCTACTATAATCAAACGATTCATTGATTCAAACACTGACACTCTGAATAAAAGCAAATCCAATTCTAGAAGGACCAAATGACTCATTGATTCAAACACTGACACATTCAATGAATGCAACCTACTATAATCAAACGATTCACTGATTCAAACTGACACACAGACTAAAAGCAAATCAAATCCTACTATAATCAAGCGACTCACTGATTCAAACTGACACACCAGTCTCACTGAACAACAGAGACGTCAATCTGTCATAATCAAATGATTCACTGATTCAAACACTGACACTCTGAATAACAGCAAATCCAATCCTACTGTAATCAAACAACTCACTGATTCAAACTGAATAAAGCAAATCCAATCCTACTATAATGAAACGATTCACTGATTCAAACACTGACACTCTGAATGAACGCAAGTGTAATCCTGCTATAACCAAACGACTCACTGATTCAAACTGGCACACTAAATAATGCAAACCAAAGCCTTCTATAATCAAACGATTCACTCTGACACTTTGACACTCTGAATAACAGCAAATCCAATCCTAGAAGAACCGAGTGACTCATTGATTCAAACGTCGATGGAGCCGAGAGGAATGGGCAGGCGTAGAAAGAAAAAGTTTATCATTCTAAACAACAAGAAGTTCCTGCTTCAGGACCGAATACAGACGTGACACATTCCTGCAGCCCGTCTGGAGCGCGTTCAGGCCTCAGTGATTGAGTGACTGGCTGACAGGCGTGTTGGTTTTGGATCGGGTGGTGTTTCTGTAACGCTGTGGTATCGGTTAACTTAATCCGCCGTGGAGCTCCTCCAACTGAAACTGGCTTTTTCCGTTCAGGTATGTTCAGTATTCTGACTGAGAGTCGCCGACCACAAAGAGGCGCCCTGCTGAAGGGTTGTTGCTTCGTCCGAAAGCCATTCGAGCAGGGCTGAGGAAACTTTTCGGGGGGTCAGCAGCTGTTAGCGGCACAGCTTGCCGCTGGGCGGACGTGCAGCCTCACCGACCGTAGAGATAAGCTATCTGTGGGTTTTTATAAAGTGTTAGCCCCCTCCCTTCCCCTCATTCATGGGTGGATTTCTTCTCATTTGGAACACAAACGGTCTAATCCTGAGCTGATACACAACTGATGCAGTTCTACAGGGTTTAAACCGAGGAGGTGAGGGTTAGTGTCATGCTCCAAGTCCCAAGATTTGAACACTTGACCTGTTGGATGATGGTCCAGTGCTTTACTAGTACCTTTCCACCTAAACATGTAACCGATGCAGTGCATTAAAAAGGGACAAAACTCCCCAAAAGCATAAGGTTAGGTTCCTTTTTATTCTTTTTGAGCAGACAGTGAGTGCGTCCACATGCCCTTAATGATTAGCTACGTTTACATAACTCTCAGTAATCTCTCAGGATATGAGTTGTGTTAAGTACTTTATTATATAAGCCTGATTATCTCATTAGATATTGTTTTACATTATTATATAAGCTTATTGATATGTAGTGTAGTAATTATTTATTTCACTTTTATATTTTGCCTCATACTCTTTTATATTAATTCATCTGTATATTGACATTTAATTTATCGCATTAATTCATGTCCTATTCATTTAAATGACTAAAATTTGACTTAGACACAGCAATGTTTTAGATCCTTAATGTTTATTTTATTTTTAGGTTTTATTACACTAAAAAGTTTAATGATTTATTTATAGTAAACAATTTTTCTGTCTCAACAAGGCACCCAATAAAACAAAAACAACAACCTTGCATTATTAATAATATTCTGATAGTTATTTCCCATAATAATTTCATGATTAATTAGTAATGTTTGTGTATTTTATATAAACTTCACATTTATTTATTTATTTTATTTGTATGTATTTTTAATAAGCCCGCTGACAATTTAAACATGATAATACACAATGTATTATTATTATTATTATTATTGTTATTATTATTAATATTATTGTGAAAGTGCTCGAACTGGAATGGAACCCGTTCCTCGTTGGTCGAAAAGGGCTCGTCTCTTATAGCGCCCCCTGGGGTAGCTGGGACAGCCTGTAGACTTTCGCTAATACTTTTGCAGGAGCCCTCGCGTGTCCTTTCGGCGGGCGTTTGTCGGCTAGCCGTTAGCGTACCATACTCCTACACAGGCCTCATTGTTACAGATTCTAAAGCGTATCTTCAGATGTGGCTCCTTTCAGCCGTCGAAGTTTGGTTCTTCAGGCCCGGTGTGGCTGCAGAGTAATGGGTCTGTCGGCACCTCCCCGGGTTCAGGGGGGACGCTCTGCCGCTGGTGTTTTCTATAAGGCGTCCCGAGCACGAGCACCAGGGTCGGGGGTCCCCCCAAACGTTATGGAGGTAATCGGATGAGGATCGTGATGTCGCCCGAGGAAGGACCTCAGAATATTTCCACGTTTGTTTGGTAAACAATGAGACGTCTGTGTGGGTTTGAGGAATCCAGATTATTGCTGAGTGAGAGTGACAGGACTGGATTAGGAGGGCGTTCCACATTCATCACGTCTTCCGAATTCCAAAGAGATGAGCAGACCAGACGGTGACGCCCAACAGCGTCTCGCAATCGCCAAGCGCAGAGCCAGACGATTTATGAGCTCTGGAAGTCCAGCCCGTCTAGAAAGGTCTTGTATCTAGAAGATCTGATGGTGTAGGATTAAGATTGCCCTCCTTTATTCCATTACTCGTCCTCAACCGGACTGCAGGTCTTGTGCTGACCTTACTGAAGCCGTCTGGACGTTCATGCTGCTTATGAACCTGTTAACTGGGGGTGTGGCTAAAGCCAAACCCACTAATTAGAGGACGTGTCCACATAGTTCTGGAGATTTACTCTGTATAGTAATAATTATACCCTTAATATGTATGGATTGTAAACAGCGTCTGCTCTTTGTGTTTGGTTGTTGTTTTTGTTCAGGCTTATGCTGGACTGGTGATGATGATGTTAGTAGTAATAGTAATTATTAGGATTTAATTCACATTATTATATTCAGTCTGTATATTGACATTTCATTTATTACATGAATTGATGTATTATTTTTATCCCGATAAATAATGTTTTACATTTTAGGGTGTTGTACTCCGAATGTACTAATGTACTTTTTATTTTCATTTCACTTTTTAGTCATTTTTAATTATTTATTTATTGTCAATAATGTTGCTGTTTTGACAAGGTACACAGCAAAACACATATTAATAATAATAATAATAATAATAATAATAATAATAATAATAATAATAATTTTGTATTTTAGTTTGTGATTTCCAAAAGCCAAAGACACTTTACAAACTAAAAATATGTAGCAAATCTAAAAATCTTGGATACAAAAAGAAAAGAAAAAGACATATAAACAAACGTGTATTATTTTGTCTCTTATTGTTAATTAATTAGGTGTTTTATATTTTATATTAAATTAAATTTTATTTAATTTGTGTTTATTTTCACAAGGTCCCTGATAAAATAAGTATTTATTATTGTAAAAAAAATTAAATTAATGTAAAAAAAAAAAAAAAAAGGTCTTATTTATTTACTTTTATTTGATCTCTAACAAAAATAAGTGTATTAATAATGGTAGATTAAATGGAAATAATAAAAAATAATATTATTATTTTTCTACAAATTTGGGTGAATTTTATTAGTAAAAAATCTATTAAGCATAAAACTTCATTTAATTACTGGTTAGTTTATTTAGATAAGCTTGCTGACAATAAAAACCTTTTTCTTAATAATAAAATATTTTCAGAATTTTAGAAGTGTAATTTGTAGTTCCCCTTTATTCTTGTGCATGTTGTGGAAGTTTCTGTGTAAATAAGGTCGTGTGTGTGTGTGTGTGTGTGTGTGTGTGTGTGTGTGTGTGTGTGTGTGGTAATGTGCTAAAGTGCTGCCATGATCCCGGTTCTGATCAGAAACCGTGTTGTGTTTCGTTCGTTAGGTGTTAGCCTATGACTGAGCGAGCGTGAGGAAGTGAAGAGTGGGATCGAGGAGGCGGCGGAGGAGGAGGCGGAGGAGAAGAACCTGGTGGAACATGGTGCCAAACATCTGCCCCTCAGTGGCCTTCATGCTGGTGCTGAGCTGCCTGGCTGCTTCGTCCCACGCAGACAGTGAGTACCGCTCCATACTGTGCAGACGGGTTCTGAGTCTGAGCCGCTAACAGAGGCTTGTTACAGCTTTTCTTGCAGCCTGGCTTCAGTACAGCCTGGACGTGAATTAAAGAACACAAGGGACAGAGTTAGACAGGACAGCGCTCGGGTCTTAAACGAGATCTAAAGCTCGAGCGGGTGCATGAAGGGATTAAACAGGACGCAGATCCTGGCCTTGTTTCGTTGGACGGAGGATGTTTACGCGGTAATATCTCGGGTCCCTCATGCTCAATATTCATGTTCTCCTCCTGCTCAGCCCTCATTAGCTCCATCTCACGCACCGCCGCCGAAACCCGGCATTAAACGTTCCCGATGATTCAGATCTCCGCGCCCTCGTAAACACGTCCCGCGCCGCCGAATCGGCCTGATCCCGAAATAGCGCGGGCTGAGATGTTGCCGACCACAAACAGCGGGTGTCGGTGTGGCGTCGCCTGTAATCAGCGTCTGAATTATACGCTGCAGGAGCCAGGGCTGCAGGGTGGAGCCGCACCGCCTCACCAGCTCCGGCGTCGGGTTTCTCCTAAAATACATCGCAGGAGTCGCAGCTGGTTCTCATCGTCTGCTCCGGGGGAACGCTGAGAGCAAACGAGGCAGATACGATCAGATGTGGTGAACTCCGATGACTCAAAATGAGAGCCGAGGATTCGAACCCAGGACTCAAGAGTGACCCTAAAGTGACTCTGTGAATCGGATTAAGTAATACCGACATGCACGGGTTCTGTTTTTGAGTTATTTGGCTGGATAAATTAGTTTCATTCTTACATTTATCATCGAAGCCACCCTTTTTGAGTCTCGGTCCTCCCAGGGTTTCTTCCTGATAACGTTTAGGGATTTTCCTCGCCACTGTCGCCCCAGGCTTGCTCAGTTTGGGATTGGCCCTAGATATTAGAAGATCATAAAAAATTGTAAAGCTGCTCTGAAACAAAGTGCTATAGAAATAAATCTGACTTGACATAATATTAAAATGTATCTGTCCTGTTCTAAATGCACTATATGGACAAAAGTATTGGGACGCACCTGTTTATCAGTGTACTCAGGCGTTCCGTTCAGCACCTAAAGCCCTGCAGTCAGCCTGTCTGAATTTGAGTGTGGTTCTGTAATACTACGTCACAACTGGCCAAATGTCTTCCCTCCTAGATGTTCCACCATGAGTAGTATTATTGAAAAGTGTGGATCGTTTAGGAACCACAGCGACTCCTGATCAACAGCACTAAAACTGGGCACTGGGAGCTTCATGGCTTCATGTCAAATCAGATGGAGTGGTCTAAAGCGCTCCAACATCGGACCCTGGAGCAGTGGAAACCCACCTTATAGGTCTCCTTGTTGGGGAGGAGGGAGAAAAACACCGACGTGACCGATCCGGACCTAAGTTACATTACAGCAACCAACTTAAAATATATATAAATAATCAAACAAATATGCCGCACGCACAGTTCACACCATTTAGCTAGACGCCTTAATGCCGAGCGACTTGCACAGAAGTTCTGTGTGTTCTCCTCAGTAAACATTTCCTCATTCTAGCCCTAGAACGTCAGCTCACTAAAGCCCTGTGTGTGGAGTTAAATACAACAGTTCAGTCTAATGAAGTAATTGAGAGCAGTGCTAGGCTTTAGTTAGCTTAGTTTTCCACAGATGTTTGTGTTCGAGGTTCAGACACTAAGATATTAACATGACTAATAAAATAACGAGACACATCCGGGTTTATCTGATTTCCGTGACGCTGTTTTTAATAAGGCTAAAGAAAATACCAAGGGCTTTGCTTTTAAATCGTCTGCTCTCATACTGGGGTGTGAAATCATTTCCCAAACTCGGTGCTTAAAAGCCATGGAGGTCTTTATTAACTTACGTATCCACTTTCTCCCAGCATCCCTCGAATAACCGACATCCAGACACGTGACATTGCAGCACGTTAAGGGCGTTGTTTTTTTCGGAAGAAAATAATTCTATAAATAACAAACACTTTGTTGTGAAAAACTGAGCGCTGTGGAGTTATTAGGCGTAAAACAACAAGCACTTCCTTCTCATTAATCTGGTGAGTCATGTCTTTCATAAAGTATGTGTGTGTGTGTGTCTGTGCGTGTGTTTGTGTGTTTGTGTTGCAAGAACAGGTTATGAACTGGTCAGTGCGTCTGAACCCGAGGAAACTTGTGAAAGTAATTCTGTATTCAAACATTTCAATTTCTTATTATTTCATCATTTCATTTTACATACATTAATAAAAACTAATAATAATAATAATACTCCTAAACTCTTAATAAATGCTTGTTAAATTCTTACCAGGATCTGTATGCTGGTTAACAATACAAGCAAACCCATTAAACAGACCCTTAATCATTTACTGACATCATAAACCCTAAATAAGACCCCTAAAAACTTTAAGACCAATTAACCCTTTAAGAAGCTAAACCCTTAATAAGACCCATGAAAAAAAGTAAAAAAAAAAAACCTTTTCCCCTTTAAAAAGACCTTTGAAAACCATAAATAAGACCTCTAAACCCTTTAATAAGACCCATAAAACCCTATTTAAAAGGCTCATAAACCACCTTTAATAAGACCCTGAACCTGTTAACCTTTTAACCCTTTAATACGATTCTTAAACCCTTAAATTAAAATCCCTAAACCCCTTTAAAAGACCCATAACCCTTTGATATGACCCCTAACCAATTACTTAGACCCCTACCCACTTTATATCTATAGAAAACATTAATAAGACCCCTAAGCCTTTAATGAGACCCCAAACTACTTAATAAGACCCCTAAACTCCTAAGACTCTTTAATAGGACCCATAAACCCATATTCAGTAAGACCCATAACCCCAATTTATATGACCATAAACCGCCTTTAAATCTTAACAAAATCCCTGATCCTGATGATAAACCCTAAGACCCCTAAACCCTTTAATAAGACCTCTATACCCCCTTTAAGAAGACCCATAAACCCCCTGTAATTAGACCCCTTAATCCTTTAATAAGACCCATAACACCCTCTTTAAAATAATCATAAACCCTCTTTAATAAACCCCGATAACCTCTTAACCCTTTAATACGATTCTTAAACTCGTAAATTAAAATCCCTAAACCCCTTTAAAAGACCCATAACCTTTTGATAAGACTCGTAGACATGTTAATAAGACCCCTAAACTCCTAAAACTCATAAACCCCCTTTAATAAGACCCCTAAACCCTTTAATAAGACCCATAAACCCCCTAAAAACTTTAACATGATGCATAAACCCCAGTTAGTAGGACCCTGTTAATAAAACCTCTTAACCCTGTAATAAGATCCTTAAATCTTAACAAAATCCCTAAACTCATTTAAAAGGTTTACCTTTAGTACGAACCCTAAACCACATTAAGCCCCCTGAGCCCTTTAATGAGACCCCTAAAGCCCCTTTAACCCCTTTCCAATGACCTCTAAACCAATGTATAAGATCCCGAAGATCTTTAATGAGACCCCGAATCTCCTTAAGACTCCCAAACCCATAAGGCCTTGGTAAGATGCCGAAACCCTTGACCCTTTTGTTAAAGCAGCTTTTCTTAACTAAGAGCAGCCGGAGGTGACAGTGGCAAGGAAAGACCCCAAGTGATGCCTCATCGTTCTCTGGGTGGGACCAGACAAAGTGTTTGTGTGATCTGAAGTAAAGAAATGTTTTATAGCGTCCTTCACTAACGAGCTGCTAATGATGCACATACTTCTCCAGCGATGCTCGGGTGATGGGTTTTTTTTAACGAAGGTTTTGGTTCTCAGTCCATCATGGGATGTGCGAAGACGGAGCGAGCTCTACAGATCCGTACAGTGAACGTAGACGTTAGCGCACGGCGTCCCCGGCACCGGGGCTTCAGCGTGATTATCTTCCACCTGACATCCTGCTTATTTAACATATTGCAGCATCAATCAGAGCTCGGGCGTGACAGTGATGGATGTCCAAATGTGACATTAGCTGTCACGGCTGCTTTAGAAATATGACGAGCTTCAGACAGCTTCATGTCGCGCTCCAGCCGGTGGTAAGTTAATTTTCGGGGAATGCGGTGTAGCTGTCAGCAGTCCTTCACTGTCTGGAGAGGAAAAACCTAATCAAAACAGACTGGCACCTGTGTTCATGAGCAGAAATGGAGGGGCAGGGGAGTCCATACGGGGCTCTTCTGATCTGTGCTGGTCCACACTGTGCTACACTGGCCTGTGCTGCCCTGCAATATGCTGGGTTTGCCTATACTCACCTGTGCTGGTGGTACATGGTGGTTTATAGTCATCTGTGCTAGCCTTGGTTGGCCTGCGCTCACCTGTGCTGGTTTGAACTATGTTATGGTGGATTATGGTGATATTTGCTGGTCTGTGTTCGCCTGTGGTGGCTCCTGGTGACCTGTGCTCACCTGTGCTGGTAGTCTATGGTTGTTTATGGTGGTCTGTGCTGGCCTAGGTTGGCCTGTGCTCACCTGTGCTGGTTTGTACTGTGTTATTGTCGATTACAGTGGTCTGGGCTGGCCTACGCAGGGCCATGCTGAGCTAAACTGGTCTGTGCTGGTTTGTGGTGGTCTCTGCTGAGCCGAGGGTGCTGGGTGGGCGTTCGCTAATTGGATCGTGTGCGTAAGCGTCCGTATGGCGAGCGACGATACCGACGGGAAGGGAAATTGATTCCTTTTCATTAAAAGTCACCTTATCAGCGATCGAGTGGCACTCGTGATGTAATTGTGTTTAGCTGTGATCCAGCGGCGGTGGACGGGCTGAACGGACGCAGAGGAAATAAATGAGGGGATAAGAGATGGAGAGCGCGGACGTAGCGGAAGCTGAACCGAGAGCGAGGGCCGGACGGAGGTTAACAATGAGAGATTAATGGATTAATTATGTAGCGTGGAGGCGCTGATCCAAAGCCCGAGCTGTGGCACGGATTCTGCAGAGCCTTCAAATAAACATCATGGCCCGTCCTTCACACAAAGGCACGTACAAACTGCGTTCGTGTGAATGAGTCATGCGGAATGAGAGCGTGCCATTCTTTCCTGGACCGGGTTTATACGACGTCATTAACCATGCGATAATTTATAAGGTCTGTCCCTTTTTATTGCCCGTTTGCTTCCTTCTCATCCATGATCAGCTTTATGGCTTTATTGTTGTTGTGTAAAATGTGAATCCCTAACATATCGGAATTGATTACACTCCTTAACTCCAGGTTTAAACCCATTATATTATACAGGCGCCTTATCTAGCTGTTTTAGCCCCGTCCGTTGCGTACCTGTGCCTCAGTCAAGCTCGTGGGCATTTAGTAAGCAAGCGCTGGCAGGAGAATGAGTCGTGCCAATGAGCTCACCGTGCTGAACGTCACATTTCTGCCCTGATTGAGTAGGTTCTTGTGTTGTGAAGTGAAATCGGCTAGAAGCAGGAACAGCTCGTGTGTATGTTTAGGTTCGAGGATTTCTAATACAGGGATGGTGCCAGTCTGGTCACTAGTTGGGTATCTAGTCAGCGCATTGGTTCCAGTCATGGTACTAGTTGTTGTTCCAGTGATGTGCCAGTCCTGTGTTGTGTGTCTAGTCAGCATTCCATTCAGGGTTCTAGTCATGTCTCCAGTCGCTTCTCCAGTCAGTACTCCACTGATGGTGGCAGTTGTGTCGTCAGTCACGTCTCTAGACTTGGCTTCAGTCTTGGTACTAGTTGTTCTTCCAGGGATGGTTCCTGCCATGTCTTTTCGGGTCAGGACTGTGGAGTTTGGAGAAGGAGGAGGAATAATTAAGGGAGGATGTGGAGTTGTTTTTATGGTTGCCTCCTAGTGAAGGGATTGCTGTACTGAGATTTGGGGTTAGTTTTACATTCAGTAGTGAGTTACTCCCGCTAAATTCTTACGAAGTGCATTCTAAGCAGTTGTGAGCTAAGGGCTTTGCTCGAGGGCCCACCAGCGGTTGCTGTTAAGAAATAAACATCTGCCGGCCAATCAGAATCAAAGCCTTTCTGTAGCCACTGTATAAATTTGCCCCATTACCTTTGCCCCCCAGAGTGCTGTGTGTAGATTAGAGGTTTTCTAATGCTGGGGCTGTAAAGGGATTAAATAATGAATGCCCCTCAAATGCTGGTGGGTTAGGGTTTGAATCCCTAAAGCCTGTAATTAAGATCGGGGGTTAACTGCGCCTCTGAAGAGGGAGGCTCGGTATCTGAGGGGGCTGTTAAATTAATAAAGTTGGTGGGGTTGTGGGAGTTTGGCTAATGGCTTTGCCATCATCCTCTCAGAGAGCTTTGTCTATAGTGACATTCTAATCAGCTTACGCTAAGGGTTCAGAATAAATCTTAATGAATACAAAAATATATACCGAATTAAGATCGTGGTTTAAATGCTCAAGAGTATTCGACTTTGTGACTGAAACAAAAGAAATGCAAACAAATCCTTTTAGCCTCTTAGTTCTGCTTTTAATGACGAAGGCGGTGTGGTTGCAGCGGGTGAATCCTGGGCAGAACTTGTCAGCCCGGTCCACCATCGGTCATGACCTGCAAGCGGTCGCTCATTCCGAGGGCGTGTTTGTGCGTCTGGCTGAAGCTACGCCGGTGGGATCTGTCCTCTGTCATGCCCGCTGATCCCTCTCGCTTAACCTCGCCAAGTATCCGCGACCCGGTGCTTTCACGCCTGCTTAGTGTTTCATCGAGGCTTATGGTTCCAGATTTCCAGTCAGTGAGAGCTCTCAGAGAGCGTTGGGGAGTTGTTTGCATCTCTGGGTTTTCAGAAGATACGATACGAGTCGTCGTGCCAGGCCATGGTTTTGTCCCCATTTGTTTCTCCTGTTATTGTTCTAGTCCTTTCCTTGTGGTTTTAGTCGCTATGCCAGTCATGAAGTTGCCAGTTACCAGCTGCTCCCAGTCCTGTTTTTTGTCTCTGTACCAGTTGGCATGTCTCCTCATTGCGGTAGTTCTTCTAATTGGTGTACCAGTTCTTCTACCTGTTGTGACACTGGTCACTGTGTTTGTCCTGGTTCCTTTCCCTGCTCATGTCCTGACTCCTGTTGATGTTCAAGTTCTACCACTCTTGTCTCCAGTCATTGTTCTGAGTCCTTGTTCCAAGCCTGTAGTCACTGTACACTTCCCAGTCCAAATGTTGTTTTACCAAGAGTTCCAGTCATGGTACTTGTCTCCAGTCATTGTTCCGACTCGTCATTCCCTGTTGTTGTCCTTTCTGTGCTGTCTCCAGTGGTTAAATTGTTGTTTCAGTCATTGTTTTGGTTCATCATTTTGAAGTCCTCTCACTAGTCCTCTTACCCTGTTGTTGTCTCAGTCTTGGGTTCCTGTTCCCTCTCTCAGAGTTCTGTCTCCAGTCTTGGAACTGGTTTTTTGTTCCAAGTCTTCGTTCCCAGTTGTCTCTCTAGTCATCGTTCCAGTCCTGGGTGCCTGTCTCCAGTCTTTATGTTGCTGTTCCAGTCATTGTTCTGAGTTGTGGTTCAAAGCCATCTCTAGTCGTCGTATACTGTTGTTGTCCTGGTCCTAGGTTCCTGTTCCTTCTTTAGTACAGTCTCCAGTTGTCATTGTTTCGGGCATGGTACCGGTCTTGAACAAGTTCCCTGTCGGCATTCTTGGGATCCTGTCTCCTTGTCAGTCCTGCCTACGGGCTGTTGTTCCGAGTCATAGTCCCAGGCCTGGCTTCCTGTCCCTTCTTTAGTCCTGTGTCCAGTCGTGGTACCGCTCTTGTTTCCAGTCATTGTTCTGAGTCATCCTCCACATCATCATTCCACTTCTGGGTTGGTGTCCCTTATTTAGTCTAGTCTCCGGTCATTGTTCCAGTTTGTCATTCCCAGTCGTCTCTCTAGTTGTTGTACCCTGTCGTTGTCCCAGTCCAAGGTTCCTGTCCCTTCTTCAGTCCAGTCTCAAGTCTTTTGTTCCGTTGTTGATCTTGGTACCGGTCATGTTGGTCACGGTACCGGTCTTGTCTTCAGTCATTGTTCCTTGTCATCATTCCAGTCCTGGGTGCCTGTCCCTTCTTCAGTCCTGTCTCTAGTCTTTATGTTGTCATTCCAGTCCTGGTACCGGTTTTGTCCAGTAATCGTCTAGTTACTGCTCTGAGTCGTCATTCCAAGGAGTGTCTCTAGTTGTCGTACCCTCTCATGGTCCCAGTTTTGGATCCCTGTTCCTTCTTCAGTCCTGTGTCTTGTCCATTATTGACTCTAGTCATTGTTCCTTGATGTCATTCCACTTGTGTGGTCCTGTCCTTTCTTCAGTCGTTGCTTCAGTTCTTGTTCCAGTCATCATTCAGTTGTTCCAGTCCTGTTTTTTGTCTCTTTCTCAGTCCAGGAGCAGTCTTGTCTTAAGTCATATTCTGGTTTGTCATTCCCAGTCGTCTCTCCAGTCCCGGGTTTCTCTCCCTCCTTCTGCCAGTGTGTGCCACGTATCATTAGTACTGAATTACAGCTTTATTGAGCTGTGACTGTAATAACCCTGATATTCCCTCACGGTTCCCCTCTGCCTTTGATCTGATATCACAACAAACCAAATCTGATGATTTCATGGCTTTGAACAGTCGCCATAGGAACCAGTTTAAAGGCTGCAGTAATGCGGGCCCCCTCCGCCCGGGTCATATGATCCGGATTACCTCAATTAGGAGGATGCAGGCGTTTCTCGCTCGTCAAAGATGCATGAGTGAACATTGAGCTAATGCTTTCGGTAAGTCGTTTGTGTGTAACGTTGTTTACCCTTAAGCTGTCTCCGCTCTGTACATGCAGGACACACACTGCTGAGCAGAATAAGTTCACGTATAGTAATGAAAGTCGTTGGAATGAGAAGATCAGTGGCTGTGGCGTTGAGAGGAAAAGCTGTGATATCATTATCCCTCAGGTTTCATAGAGAAACAGCAAACATGCTAAATCGATCAGTTTAATTTATTACAGTGTCAGACGCGAGGATGCATCCAGACCTCCGAGTGAAGTGGAAGTACTTTAGATGATTCCTGTAACGTCCCGCACAGAGTGCAGTGGAAATGCGTAATTGTGTTGCGGCGGCGGCGGCGGCGTCCTCCTGAATAATTCAGCCGGCGGAAAGCGTTCCACAGCTGCCCTTCTGAGCCATCGCTGGCGGAGAACAAACGTTTTTAACCCGTCCGTTTGCTCCGCTCACGCTAGGATAATGCATCTCACTAACGCCACGCCAGGAAAAGAATACAATTTTAAAGAGGGTCGACGTGTTTTGCGCCGAACCTACGCGTTTTGAGCGCGATATCTAAAGCGCGCGTTTACCAAGTTCTCTAGAAAATCAAAACCAGCTACCGAACCGACGCGGCACGATAATGCCGCGCTAATTGGGCGCAAAAGCTCTGGAAACGAGACAGAATTACAATAATGGAAGAGACGCATTTGCGCTAAGTGCACAGGCGCGAGGAAAGGCCACTCGCCGATCTATTATTAATGAAAATGAATGGGCGTCTTTCTAGTTTGGGTATCGATTCCACCGCCTACTCTGCGCTATTAGTTTCCGCAGATCCACTTCTTACAGCCTTTTATTTCTTGTTCTTTTAAGTTGGAGCGGAAGCATTTTCGGAGCGACCCTTTGTCCCATGATGGGCGCAGATAAATGCCTTCACGCCGGTGATGGACGCAAGACGGGCTCTGATCGATGCGCCTTATTTAACCATCATTACTGATTTGTAATAAACTTCTGACAGACTTACAGGCGACATCACCAACCCTTACTGCTGCAGCGAATACACTCATGCAACTGCTGTTTGGGGGGATAACCGGCAGCACAGGCACAAGGCAGGGACCACTTGGGGACAGGGCGCCAGTCCCCTCTAATGGCACATGCAAAGGCGCATGGAACGCAGTGGAGACGCCCACTCAACCATAATTTACGGGGTACTTTGCGAAAGTATTAGGCCTCCCATTAGATTTTATCAGGGTTTGATTACCATGCATAGTGTGTTCAGTTTCTCAGTCTCCTGATTAACAACAAACGTTATCTGTGTCCCTGCCTCATAATGTTATCGTATGGTTTTTTGTTGTTTTTTTATACGGCTTATAAATTTGTCCAGTATTTTCTGCTTGGATCCTAATAAAGAGGGCTGAGAAATTGTATTAGTTCCATTAAAGCATTTCTTAAACCATCAAATCTATGGTGGCCTTAAGACTTATCGCACTGCAGCACTGCCATGCTGGCATTCCTTTGGAATGTATGACCCATCATCGCACCAAAACTCTAAATATTAGATTTAAATAATGGTTTCTCCACCACCAGACTTTTACAGTTGGCACCATCATAGGATGGCACCGCCCGCCGTGGATCTCCCACGAGAGAAAGAGGTTGAAGTTGAACATGCAGATTGGACGGGTGCACAGAGTTCTGCTGCGTGAGACTGCGCTCCTTATCATTAATCCCGCTTCAATGCTGTAAAGCTGTCTAGTTAGTGTGTGGCCGCAGTGTAAATACCACCCCATAAAGCTCTGGAGACGGAATGAATGTCACGTACGTGTTGCACCAACTCGTACCGGCTGGGTTTGGTGCGTGAGGAGTGTCACGGGCAACCTTGAGGGTTTGATGGGGTTTTTTTTGGTCCTGCAACGCCCTACCCCTGACCCCTTCAACGTCTGAGTAACCGCGACCCATTAAAGGCTCAGCCTGTCGATGCACAGACGTGGTGTTCCCGGACCTGGCCGAACGAACACCTTCCATTCCACCAGCGCAGCGAGATCATCAGCGTGATCTCACCATAGCGTTCAGATCTCCGTGTCTCTACGATTCACAGACCTCGCCATTAAAACCGGGCCGCGTCTGACAAACATTACGTCCACATTTTCCGTCCCTCTATCGCAATCTTTGTAACTTGTAAAAACAAAGATAATCCCTGCTAGACCATAAATCACTGTGTGGGGAATGTTAGTTTAGTCCAGGTTGTGTACAGAGGAGTGTTAGAGAACGATTTAATCGGGCCAGTTATTTAGTGAGTCGTTTGGCTTATAGCAGGAAATGAGATTGTCAATTATTTAGTGTGTCATTTGAATCAGTGAGTCGTAAATTGGTTAGGGTAGGATTGCACTTTGCTTCATTCAGTGTGTTCAGTGTTTGAATCAATGATTCATTTTGTCCGTCTAGGATTTGGATTTGCTTTAATTCAGAGTGTCGTTTTGAATCAGTGAATCGTTTTTGACATACTTAGGATTAGATTTGCTTTTATTCAGTGTGTCAGTGTGTGAATCAGTGAATCGTTTGGTTATATGTCGATTTGATTGTCATTATTAGTGTGTCAGTTGAATCAGTCTTGAGTCGTTTGGTTATGGTAGGATTGCAACTTGCATTCAGTAGTGTGCATGTTTGGAATCAGTAGTCCCTTTGGTCCTTCTAGGATTGGATTTGCTTTAATTCATAGTGGTTCAGTGTTTGAAACCAGTGAATCGTTTTGATGATAGTAATGGATTTGCTTTATTCAGTGTGTCATTGTTTGAATCATTGAATCGTTGGTTATGCTCTAGGATTTGAGTGTCCTTATTTTGTTTTAGTGTGGTCAGTTGAATCAGTGAGTCGTTTGGTTATGGTAGTGATTGCACGTGCATTATTGCAATGTGTCTGTTTTTGAAGCATGAAGTCATTGGTCCTTCTATGATTGAATTTGCTTTAATTCAGAGTGTCAGTTTTTGAATCAGTGAATCGTTTGATGATAGTAGGATTGTATTTGCTTTCATTCAGAGTGTCAGTGTTTGAATCAGTGAGTCGTTTGATGATAGTAGGATTGGATTTTGCTTTTATTCAGTGTGTCAGTTTGAATCAGTGAATCGTTTGATTATAGTAGGATTTGATTTGCTTTTATTCTGTGTGTCAGTTTGAATCAGTGAATCGTTTGATTATAGTAGGATTTGATTTGCTTAATTTAGTGTGCCAGTGTGAATCAGTGAGTCGTAGGATTTGATTCTCTTTCAATCAGAGGTCAGCGTTTGAATCAGTGAGTCATTTGTTCATGACAGATTGACGTCTCTGTTGTTCAGTGAGACTGGTGAATCAGTGAATTGTTTGATGATAGTAGGAATAGATTTTTCTTTTATTCAGTGTGTCAGTGTGAATCAGTGAATCGTTTGATAATAGTAGGATTTGATTTGCTTTTATTCAGTGTGTCAGTTTGAATCAGTGAATCGTTTGATAATAGTAGGATTTGATTTGCTTTTATTCTGTGTGTCAGTTTGATTCAGTGAATTGTTTGATGATAGTAGGATTTGATTTGCTTTGTTAAGTGGGTCAGTTTGAATCGGTGAGGCTTTTGGCTATAGCAGGATTTGATTTGCCGTCTGTAAGTGTGAATCAGTGAGTTGTTTGGTTCTACTAGGGTTTGCTCTGCAATATTCAATGTGTCAATTTGAATCTGTGAATCATTTGGTGATAGTGCGATTAGATTTGCTTTTATTCAGTGTGTCAGTTTGAATCAGTGAGCCGTTTGGTTATAGTAGGATTTGATTTGCTTTCTGTCAGTTTGAATCAGGGAGTCATTTGGTTATAATAGGGTTGGATTTGCATTTATTCAGTGTGTCAGTGTTTGAATCGGTGAGTTGTTTGGTACTACTGGATTGGATTTGCTTTGTGCCAGTGTGTCAGTTTGAATCAGTGAGTCATCTGGTTCTACTGGATTTGATTTGCTATATTCAATGTGTCAATTTGAATCAGTGAATCGTTTGGATATAGTAGGATTGGATTTGCTTTTATTCAGTGTGTCAGTGTGAATCAGATAATGTGGGTTAAACCGTAGTTGAACAAATTTGGTAGCTGCTTAGGGAATTTATTTACACATTTCAGTTCTGCATTAAAATTTCTTTTTTTTGTTTCTGATTCATTTTTATTCAGTCACAGTTTTGTTTTACGTTGCAGTAGAGCGGTTTTAGCAGCGGTCTGTCGCTTGCCAGCTAATGAAGCCGGGTTGGCACCGTCTGCGTGGCGATACAGATAAAAGTGACAGAAAGGGCTTTTATTAGGCTCCGTGTCGCCACGCTGTGCCAATCAAACCAGCCTCCGGGGGAACGAGCACTTAAATGTCATTTAAATGTCAGCCTGGTCCAAAGTCCGGGTGGGTTAGGGTGGAGTTGGGACGCTGGGGTTTAGTCAGGACGGAGACAATAGCTCTTGAGTGCTGGCGTACGGACGCTGTCCTCACAGATCGCTCCACTTTGAACGTGAAGCCGTAGAGCAAGGTCAGTTCACCTTGCTGCCGGTCTTCCACACGACCCTCCTCACACAGGCTGTACGTTATGTTAACTAGCTATCGATTCTCTTCCCTACAGCAGCCGCTCAGGTCCTTTATTAGCAGAAAGTCACTTTATCAGCAGGCTTTGTACTTGAGTCTGAGTCCTCCAGCTGTTTATCAATCACCGATAATAATGGTAATCATCTGATTCAGTTAATAAGCTCGTACAATCTGTTCCGATCGGCTGCTGGTAGCGTCTGTTTAGAGCCAGTCCTCGTTCTGTTTAGAAATGATTCACTTCTTTCTGAACGAGTCACGAAGGTCAACGATTCACTAGACATCTCTTCATTTCATTGAGTTGCTCCTGATGAGCTTCACGATCGCTCTCATTAAGAGCTTTCCCAAGACTGCCTGATTCTTCTTAATTATCAGCAGAGCCTGTGACTGGTTCGAGTGAATCTGGATCGGTGACTCACTTTGCTTCAGAGGGTCAGTGTTTCAGTCAGTGAATCGTTTGGTTCATGTACGTGATTTGTTTCTCAGTTGTCCAGCCTGTCAGTGTTTGAGTCAGCGAATCATTTGGTCATTGTGGGATTTACATTTCTTTCATTCAGTGTTTAGTGTTTGAATCAGTGAGTCGTTTGTTCATGACCTGATTAACTCCACTTTGGTTTAGCAAGTTAGTGATTGATTCAGTGAATCATATGATCACAAATGTAATTTTCTAATCTCTTGTTCAGCCTAGCAATGTTAGAATCAGTGAATCATTTGGTCATAGCAGTATTTAATTTTCCTTCATTCAGTGGTTTACTGTTTAAATCAGTGAATTGTTTTGCCATGACTGAGATTCACTGCTCTTTCATTGAGTTGATCAGCTGTGAGTAAGTGAATCATTCGTTTGTATTATTTATCAGTGAATCGTTTGCTCATGACTGAGATTCTGTCTTCTGCCATTGAAAAGTCAGTATCTGAATCAGTGAATCTTTTGGTTATGGTAGGATTAGATTCTCTGTCATTCAGAAGTCAGTGTTTGAATCAGTGAATCGTTTGGTTATAGTAGGATTTGATTCTGTTTCATTCAGAGGTCAGTGTTTGAATCAGTGAATCGTTTGGTTATAGTAGGATTGGATTTGTATTCATTCAGTGCGTCAGTGTTTGAATCAGTGAGTTGTTTGGTTATAGTAGGATTTGATTCTGTGTAATTCAGAGGTCAATGTTTGAGTCAGTGAGTCGTTTGGTTATAATAGGCTTAGATTCTCTGTCATTGAGAGGTCAGCGTTTGAGTCAGTGAGTCGTTTGGTTATAGTAGGATTGGATTTGTATTCATTCAGTGCGTCAGTGTTTGAATCAGTGAGTCGTTTGGTTCTGCTATGATTGGATTTGGTTTGTGTCCTTGTGTCAGTTTGAATCAGTGAGTTTTTTGGTTATAGTAGGATTTGATTCTGTGTAATTCAGAGGTCAATGTTTGAGTCAGTGAGTCGTTTGGTTATAATAAGATTAGATTCTCTGTTATTGAGGGGTCAGTGTCAGTGAGTCGTTTGGTTATAGTAGGATTTGATTCTCTTTCATTCAGAGATCAGAGTTTGAATCAGTGAGTCGTTTGGTTATAGTAGGATTTGATTCTCTTTCATTCAGAGGTCAGTGTTGAATCAGTGAGTCATTTGGTTATAGTAGGATTTGATTCTCTTTCATTCAGAGGTCAGAGTTTGAATCATTGAATCGTTTGGTTATAATAGGCTTAGATTCTCTGTCATTGAGGGGTCAGCGTTTGAGTCAGTGAGTCGTTTGGTTATAGTAGGATCTGATTTGCTTTATTCAGTTTGTCAGTTTGAATCAGTGAGTCATTTGTTTATAGTAGGATCCGTTTCTCTGTCATTCAGAGGTCAGCGTTTGAATCAGTGAGTCATTTGTTCATGACAGATTGATGTCTTTGTTGTTCAGTGAGCCTGGTTCAGTTGAGTCAGGGTGTTTGCTGTCGTTTTATTAAGCATAGTCACGTCTCATGTTACTGCCATATAAACGTAACACACCTTTCTGCTCTAATTAATCATTTCAGCTGAAAAACAGCAGTGGTCATAAATCATTTCATGCTCTCGTACGATCTCAGGCTGATTTAACATCCTGTGTATTACATCATCACTGCTGTTCCCTTCACCTTTACTCAGAATGAACCCGTGTCTGAATTACCACAGTCACCTCTGGGACGGCTTGTGTTGATAAAGCACTATATAAATAAGATTAACTAAAATGAATAGCACTTTATTCTTTATGATCAGCCAAAACTTGAAAAGCACGCACAGACTGAATAATAAATAACGCTCATTATCTGGTTACAGAAGCTCGTGTTCAGCTCTGGGAAATATTAGGCGGGAAATGTATGGCCTGCTCTCGTAGTGGACGTGTTGGATTTGGAAGTAATGTTCAGAAGTAAAGACGAGTGGGTGTGTGTGTGTGTTTGTTTTGGAACTACCACCTGAAGATGTGATGTATTTACTGTACATACAGGTTAGTGCTCTGGAAGCATGATGATGTTTATCGGCTCCTCTCCGTTCAGGTGCGATAACGGAACCTGTTCTCTTTGGAACGTTTTGTAAATTCATATCCGAGACTATGAGGGTGTGTGTGTCACTTTCCAGTTACACACACAGACTTGTTCTAACCTGGCCTGGAAACAAAGGTGAAGAAAAACCTGTTGATCTGCTGCTCGTCACACCAACACACACAGGGGTTTGTTTCCTTTAGGTGAACTCGATCCAATGTTTGCTTATCCGGTTTAATCCCAGAACAGCGAGCTACTGCTCTGGAGACTTTCAGGCGACGTTTGTAATGATGTTTTAATTAGTAAGCAGATGTAAAACACGAAAAAGCAATTAAGTGCAAAGTTTTCTCTCAGTCTGATTGATCTCTGATCAATTGGGGCTTAATAAGCTCAACAAATCTGGTCAAATCGACCTTTGCTTAAACGTTGTAATTATAGTCACTCATTTCCTCCAGGCTCAGAACCAAATCCATGAGGAACTTTTACTTTCTGGAGGCCTATTCACACTGAGAACTTTTTAAAGACACGAGTGGAGATGAGCGCAGGAAGCTCTAGTTTGTGTTTTAGATAAATAATCAGACACTTCCATCCAGTCCCTGTGAGCTTTATCTCCATCATTCTCCAGCCTTTCAGTTCTATTCCACCAGATCTGTTCTTTCATATCCATGTTTTTAGAGGCAGCCTGTTGCTCGTCCTATAAGCTCTCGATGAGCTGTTCTGCCCGGCAACCGAGCTCTGATTGGTCAGCCTGGTTTTAACGCCTTTGACCGATGCAGAAATGAAAACAGCCTCCAATTAAAAGTTTGGTCTCTATCTTCTCATGCCAGCCGTTCCAAGCTTCATCAAGACCCCGGAGGACCAGACGGGCATTTCGGGCGGGGTGGCGTCTTTCGTGTGCCAGGCGGTTGGAGAACCCAAACCTCGGATAACGTGGATGAAAAAGGGGAAGAAAGTCAGCTCTCAGCGCTTTGAGGTAACCAGTCATTCTGAGTCTTGTTTACATGTTTAGGATTATTCTGCCCCCTCACCCGTCGTACCCTTTCCTCAAAAAAACGCATCCAGTAGGACTCGTGTAAAAAGGCCTTTAGACTGATTGTTACTAAGCATCAGGCGTCGGCCTGTACGAGGCAATTAACACAGCCAAAGGCCCCGAGTCCCAAAGACAGCAGGTGCATCAGTCTTAAACATCATGCTGCTTTTTGTAGCCTGATCAGAAAATGATTACTCTCTCTCTCTCCCTCTCTCTCCCCCATGCCTGCTTCCATGCCTCCGTCTCTTAGGTGATTGAGTTTGATGATGGCTCGGGCTCCGTGCTGCGTATCCAGCCCCTGCGTACGCACCGAGACGAGGCCATTTACGAGTGCACGGCCACCAACAGCGCCGGAGAAATCAACACCAGCGCCAAACTCACCGTGCTGGAAGGTAAGAGTGCGAGCAATCCGGCGTCTCCCTCTCATGTGTACAGGAAGGTCTGATGTCACAGAACAACTGTAATGGAGGTCTGCTAGTGTGTGGTGTGTGGTGTGTGTGTGTGTGTGTGTGTGTGTGTGTGTGTGTGTGTGTGTGTTTGTGTGTCAGTGTGTCAGAGACAGAATCTGAAGATTGTGGATTGCGTGTGGTCTCTGTTTTCTTGTTCAGTTCATGAATGGCTTCATTTCTAACTCATGCCAAAAGAGTCCAGATCTGTGTGATTAAGTCAGACTGTGATGTCACAAAACTCAAGAGTCCAGTAGAGAATTTCTGATCCAAGCACACGCTTTGGCCCTAGAACTGGTAACCTTTTTCGTAAAAAGATGTAGCTATGGCCCTCAAATTGGAAGATTTACTGGAGCTGGCTGAAAACTTTAGGCCCTAAAAACTGATAGCTCTGGCCTTAGAACTGGTACTTTTTGTCCCAGAACCAGTAGGGTTGGCCCTAGAATTTGCTGGAACTGGAAGCTTTGGCCTTAGAACTGGTATCTTTGGTACTGGAGCTGGCAGCTTTGGCCATAGAATTGGAAGATTTGTTACTGGAACTGGAAACCTGCCCTAAAACTGGTAGCTTTTGTCCCAGAACTGGTAACATTGGCCCTAAAACAGGTAGGTATGACCCTCAAACTGGTAGCTTTGGTCCTAGACCTGGTAGCTTTGGCTGTTGAACTGGTAGCTTTTGTCCCAGAACTGGTAGCTTTGGTCCTACAACTGATAGCTTTATCTCTAAAACAGATAGATATGGGCCTTGAATTGGAAGATTTGGTACTGGAGCTGGTAGGTTTGGCCCTAGAACTGTTAACTTTTGTCCCAGAACTGATATCATTGGCCTTAGAACTGGTAGATTTGGACCTAGAATTGGAAGATTTGCCAGAACTGAAAGATTTAGCCTTCAAACTGGTAGCTTTGGCCCCCAAAACTGGTAGCTTTGGTACTGGAGCTGGTAGCTTTGGCCCTATAACTGGTGGCTTTTGTCATAGTACTGGTATGTATGGCACTCAAATTGGAAGATTTGGTACTAGAAATGAAAACTTTAGTCTAAAACTGGTAGCTTTGGTCCTAGGACTGGTAGTTTTTGTTCTAGATCTGGTAGGTTTGGCCTTAGAACTGGTAGTATTGGCCCTTGAATTAGAATATGTACTGGAAATGGGAGTTCCAGTACATCTGGGTACCTCTGCCTGGTAGCTTTGGTCCTAGAAATGGTAGCTTTGGCCACAGAATTGGAAGATTTCTTACTGGAACTGGAAACTTGCCCTAAAACTGGTAGCCTTTGCTTCAGAATTGCTAAATTTGGTCGTAAAACAGGTAGGTATGGCCCTCAAATTGGAAGATTGGGTATTGGAACTGGAAACTTCAGCTTTAAAACTGGTAGCTTTTGTCCCATTACTGGTAGCTTTATCCCTAAAACAGCTAGGGATGGGCCTCGAATTGGAAGATTTGGTACTGGTAGCTTTGGCCATAGTGCTGGTAGCTTTGGTACCATAGCTGGTAGCTTTGTTACCGGACCTGGTAGCTTTTGCCCTGGAACAGGTTGCTATGGCCTTAAAAGTGGAGGATTTGGTACTGGAGCTGGTAGTTTTGGCCCTAGAATTAGCATATTTTCTGGAACTGGAAACTTTAGGCTCAAAATTGGTAGCTTTGGCCATAGAACTGGTAGATTTGGCCCTAGAATTGAAAGGTTTGATGGAATTGAAAGCTTTAGCATTAAAGTGGTAGCTTTGGCCCCAGAACTAGTAGCTTTGGTAGTGGGACTGGTACTTTTGGAAGTGGAGCTGGTAGATTTGGTCCCGGAACCGGTGGATTTGGCCCTAGAACTGGTGGCTTTGGTCCATATGGAGCTGTAATGATAGTAATAGAGGTTTATTCTTAAATCAGCATCTTTTCTTTGTAGTTATATTCCAGTGAACGTCCTTAACGATATGTTATTCAAAGAATTAGCTGATTAAATGAAGACTCTCCTCTCTGACCCTCTGATAAGACAGATCGGCTCTAGACCATGACCCTGTGAGCCGTTTTGGTGTTACACCGACGCCTCCAGCGTAATCCTCCCTAATCTTATTGTGGATTCCAGCGCGGCATTCAGAGGCCAATTAGTTCAGAATTGCAAATGCGTAATAGCGCCTGTGTTGGATCTGCGCTGAGAGCGGAGCGATGAATGTTGTTATGGGTAAACAATGCATTTTGCGGTGGGCGAGCGAGACGCCTCGGGATATCGTGACACGCGGAATGGAGTCTATTTGCAGCTCATTGTTTGTGTCTGAGCCCTGCATCACGTTCTGTTGGCTGGCACTAAACACAGGTTGATTGATGATCCTGGACTATAATGACTTGTCCTTTTGTGTTGTTTTTGGCTGCTGGAGTCGTAACACTCATGATTTTCAAGCCTTAAGCGATGAACACGTCACCGAACGTGAGCACGGGCGTTTTTGAATACAACTCTCACCTAGATTTGGTTCTTCAGCTGGTGGCTCTGGTCCTATAACTGGTAGCTTTGGTCCTAGAATGGCAATATTGGGTCATAGAGCTGGTAGGCCTGGTTATAGATTTGTAGCTCTGGTGCAAGAGCTGGTGGTTCTAGTCTTGGAACTGGTAGGCTCCATGCAGGAATAGGTAGCTTTGGTCCTTGAACCTGTAGCATTGGCCCTAGAACTGGTAGCTTTGGCCCTAGAACATGTAGCTTTGACCCTAGAACTTGTAGTATTGGCTCTAGAACTGGAAGCTTTGGCCCTAGAACATGTAGCTTTGACCCTAGAACTTGTAGTATTGGCTCTAGAACTGGAAGCTTTGGTAGTAGAACTGGTAGTTTTGGTTCAAGAACTGGTAGCGTTGACCCTAGAACTGGTAGCTTTGGTTATAGATTTGTAGCTCTGGTGCTAGAACTGGTGCCTCTGGTCCTGGAACTGGTAGGTTTCATCCAAGAATAGGTAGCTTTGGCCCTAGCTGGTAACCTTGACTCTAGAACATGTAGTGTTGACCCTAGAACTGGTTGCTTTGGTACTGGAACTGACAGCTATGGTTCTAGAACTGGTAGCTTTGGTCCTAGAAATGGTATCTTGGGTCATAGAGCTGGTAGCTTTGGTTATAGATTTATAGCTCTGGTGCTAGAACTGGTAGCTTTAGTCCTACAATGGGTAGCTTGCGTCATAGAGCTGGTAGCCTTAGTCTTAGAACTGGTAGCTTTGTCTCAACAACATGTAGCTTTGGCCCTAGAAGTGGCAGCTATGATCTTGGAATGGGTAGCTTGGGTCATAGAACTGGTAGCTTTAGTTCTAGAGCTGGTTGCTTTGACCTTAGAACGGGTAGCTTTGGCTCTAGAACTGGTACCTTTGGCCCAATAACTACTGGAAGCTTTGGTACTGCAGCTGGTAACTTTGGTCTTAGAACAGGTAGGTTGGGTCTAGAATGGGTAGCTTTGGTACTGGAACTGTAGAACAGGTGCTCTGGTGCTAGAACTGGTAGCTTTGGCTCTGGAATAGGAGGATTTGCTACTGGAAATCAGTTTGCCCAGTTGCTGCCCCAGAGCTGCCCCGATAAGAGCAGGAACATCAAAGCCAAAGTCGAACAACGTCTATGAAGAAACTTTGAGTTTGGGACCTTGAAAAAGAACTAAACTTCGACCTCCAAGAGCACCTTGAGATCTTGGTCAGCAATAGTGCCAAAATGTACCCCGTACGCCCTGGAAACCAGAAGAGAGTACGCTCTTGTGGAAGTAAAGTGGCGTCGGGTCCATGTTACGTGATGTGTATTTCTGTATGGTACTGTGAAGGTCTTTAAGTGGATAATGGATCTCTCTCAGCGAGTGCATATTGCAGACGTTTTGGACACCATTGGCGAGTCAGACTGCATGGAGTGCTATGAGTCAGAAAGTTCTTCCGATCTTATTAAGTCTCAGGCTCATCACTGTGACGCCTGTTTAAGCTCGCAGCGGGTTCCGAGGAAAACATTACGCTTAATTTAGCCGGCGTCGGTGCGCGGAAACCACGTGACTCCTCATACGGGTGAATCAAATCCAGACTTGATTAGCGATCGCACCGCGGGAACCATATTCGTGGAGTGGTAGGTGTGTGCTGAAACCTTGGACCGTACCTGGGACCTTCGATGGCCGGGGCTGGCAGAAGACGTGCCCCTGATCCTCTGATCCTGGCCCCATTCTGAACAAAGCGGCTCATTGATGGGACTCCGTATCACTGCTCAGAGCTTCTCATGCTGAGAGAATTTCTCTGATGTTACATTCAAAGCTCCTCTTATCGTCCTCCTCCGCCCCCCAACCTGCTCCTCTGGAGACGATCGCCTCCGCTGGGTTGTGACGACCCTGACGTGACCCGACCAAATGAGGCCAAGGAAGAACTCAGCAGCTCCTTTTGCTGACTCGGTAGATCTTAAGTAATGATTTGATGGGTTGATGTTTGATTTAAAGTCAGACAAACGTTTTTGTGTTTTGTGGTTGATTTGGTTAATGTTTTAGTACAGACGCTATAGTGTATTATTTCCTACGTTTCCCAGAATGCCTTCATGGCAGATCATCCACCCATTTTGTTTTGCCAACCTATTCATTCACGGCCTTGGAACTGGATGTTTTGCCACTGAAACTGAAGCTTTTGTTTCTGCAAAAATGTAGTCAGAAGCTTTTTTTTTAAGCTCACTGAAACCTGAGGATTTGGCCCTAAAACTGGAAGGTTTGGTACTGGAACTGGTAGCTTTGGTTCTAGAGCTTTTTTTGCTCTGGAATTTGAACATTTGGTACTGGGTCTGGCAGCTCTGGCCATAAAATGTTTAATTTTGACCCTAAAATGGGAGGCTTTGGTCTAGTACTGATAGCTTTCGTCCTGGAACTGGAAGCTTTGGTATAGAACTTTTACCTTTGGCTCTAGAACTGGTATATTTTGGTCCTAGAACTGGTAGGTTTGGTTCTAGAACTGGGAGCTTTGGTCTGAGAACTGGAAGCTTTGGAACTAGTAGTTCTGATACTAGAACTGGTAGCTTTGTTACTGGAGCTGGTACCTTTGGATCTAGATCTGGTATCGTTTGGTCCTAGAACTGGTAGTTAACTAGTAGCTTTGGTACTAGACCTGGTAGCTTTGGACCTAAAATGGGAAGATTTGATTCTAGAACTGGTAGTTAACTGGTAGGTTTGGTACTAGAATGGGAATATTTGGTACTGGAACTGGTTACTTTGGTACTGAAACTGGTAGCTTTGGTCCTAGAACTGGAGGCGCTTGTACTGGAGCTGGTACCTTTGGCTCTAGAACTGGGGTCTTTGGTCTTAGAACTGGTAGCTTTGGTTTGAGAATTGGTAAGTTGGTAGCTTTGGTCCTTGAAATGGAAGATTTGGTTCTAGAACTGGTAGCTTTGGTCTGAGAAGAGGAAGATTTTATCCTGTGACTGGTTGGTATTAGACCTGGTGCCTTTGTTTCTACAACTGGACGTTTTAGACCTTGAACTGGTGTCTGTACTTCTAGAACTGGTAGCTTTGGCTCTAAACTGGACCTGATAAGGTAACCTGAAGCTGTTTGTACTGAAGATGGATGGATGGTCCCTGGAGCAGTATCTTTGATGATAAACTGAAGCGTTGCTGGAGCTATCTTTGAGCGATCAGGGTGACCCTCCATACGCCGGGGCTCGGGCGCGTTCTTTGCCTCGTCCGTTCTGTAGATACGCCTGGGGTTAAGTCGATATATAAGGGGTGTTGGTTCAGGAGCTCACAGTCAGTGGCTGCGGCTGGAATGAGAGTTCCGGTCAGTTATGATGGCTGAAATGGGAAATCCGGCTTTTCCTTTTAAGTGGGTCGACGTTATGACGTGCGACGTTCGCACCGCGGTGCGGAGACGCGTGTTCGTTTGACGTCGTGACCTGTGAGGCGAGCAAGTGTTCTCACCTGGCCGCGACGCACCAGCTGTGGACCCACGTTCCCTGCGAGCTTCTCATGAGCGATGGAGTGATGTGTGGAAATTTCCTGTCCGCTGGCTTGTTCTCCTGATGGTTATTTTCACGGGGTTGCGTTCAGTCTGACGTCTGAAGCTCCTGTCTGTCAGGTACGCCGCAGCCGACGGCGGACGTAATCGACCACATTAGCGGGTAATTTCCGACATTCGCCCGCAGCTCGGTGTAGGGAACAAAATTCAGAGCGGAGATTATGAATCTGGAGATCGTGATTAGCCGCGTATACGTTGCAGAGGAATCGCTTCCTGACATAATACCAGTCATAAATATTTCAGCGAGCTGAGCGAGAGAGAGAGCGGGCAGGCGGGCGGGTAGGAAACACGGCTCGGCTTTGCCAGTTGCCTTCGAGTCGCGTCTTATCCGCATAAGCCTGAGAAGAATGAATCCCGAACACGTCCCTTCCAGCCTCAGCAGGCTTTTGGTTTCGTAAACAACAGGTCCATGCTCGCGGCTTTGGAAAGTCAGCCGCCGGCAGCCTCTCGCTCTTCCCGCCCCACCCGATTCTCATGCGATAAAACAAAATCAGGACGCCGCCCCGTCAGGTGTGGTCTCCAAACCGCCAACGGTGTGTCACGGCTTAAATTTCTCCCACATCTGCTGGCCCGGAGCCCGGCGCGTACATCATTCGGCGCTCCTGATGACAGATACAAATGCGACTGTCCAGAGAAAGCCTCTCAAAGGACTCGCGCAATATGGCAGGGTGAACCGCGGCCGACACCGCTGGCTGCTCTCGCACGTCTTCAAGGACTTTTTACAGGATTTACAGGAATGTTTTTGCAGCCTCGATAACCAGAGGATTAAATGATTGTTATCAGTCGGCCGGTTATTTAAAAGCTTAAATACGTCTGAATTCAGGTCTGTTAGCTGTAGCCGCTTTAAAAGCAGGAACCAGAAGCTTTTGGGTTCTAAACGTGACCAAGATCCCCACGCTTTGGTACCCGAACCAACAGATTGGTCCCAGACATGGTAGCTGTGGCACTAACGATCTGGCACTGAAATTGGTAGCTTCACCCCCTCTACTAGAGCTGTAAGAGCTTTGGTATTGGAAAATGAGCACTGGTATTAAGAACTGCGTACTGTTGAGACAGGAGCTGGGAGTTTTGTGTTTTTTCTGGTTTTTAGGAAACTGGGAGCTTTGATACTGTAACTGGAGCTTTAATTCTAGAACCGAGAGCTTGTAATAGAACTGGGAGCTTTGGTATTAGAATTGGAACTGGGAGCTTTGGGGCGGAACTGGAGCTTTGGTTGCAGGAATGGGACTTTATTAGGAACTGGGTATCTGTGATTAACTGTAACTGGGGAGATTTGGTGCAGAAACTGGGATTTAGTACTGTAACTAGGAGCTTTAGTACAGGAACTGGAAGCCATGGTACTGGGACTGTAAGTTGCTTAGTTCATCCATGTTTTGTGTTTGTATATTCCCTCTGATAACGTGTGTGTATGTGTGTATGTGTGTATGTGTGTATGTGTGTATGTGTGTATGTGTGTATGTGTGTATGTGTGTATGTGTGTATGTGTGTGTGTGTGTGTGTATGTGTGTGTATGTGTGTGTGTGAGTGTGTGGGTGAGGTGAGTCGAGTCGTGTTGCTGTAAATGGGAGCAGGTTTATCAGAACACCTTTAGTCGTGGTAGCGGGTCATCGGTGCCGTTAGGTGCACAGGTTTGCGGCAGCATAAATGAGCGCTGGGGTCGTGTAGCAGAGCCGCACATCATGCTGCAGCCGGGGGGAGCTACAGGCGGATATGAGAGAGAGAGAGACAGATAGAGAGACAGATAGAGAGACAGAGAGAGAGAGAGAGAGAGACACCGCCGGCCGTATTGATTAAGTGCCTGACAGCTGGGAACTGAGCCTGAATATTTCGCCCACCGACGAAAAGTATATTATTTTAAAGGTCGTGGCTTGCATTACACCTACAGCCGCGCCGGATAAACAGTGTGATGCTGGAACTCGGCCAAAACCAGCACAGCGCCTCCTCAAAACACCTCTCACACACAATAACACACACACACACACACACACACACACGCACTTCTCCTCTTCACTATTATTTACTGTGTACTGTAGCACGAGAGACAGAGAGAGATGTGAAGAAAACAGAGAGAGAGAGAGAGAGAGATATGAACAGACAGATGACGAGATGTAAGACGAGAGAGAAACAGTGAGACAGAGAGAGAGACAGCGTGAGAAAGAAAGAGGGGGATATGAACAGGGAGATCAGACAGAGAAATAGATGTACGGAGAGCAAGTGAGACAAACGCGAGCAAGAGACAGAGAGAGAGATACCGAGAGCTGTATGAAAAGACAGACAGCCAGAACTTGAGACAAAGCTTCAGAAACGCAGAGAGAGATGCAGAGAGACAGGGACACAGAGAGACAGAGAGAGAAATATGAAAAGCCAGAGAGAGATCCAAACAAGCAAGAGACAGAGAAGGGGAGAAATACAGAGAGATGTATGAAAGGACAGACAGCAAGACCTTGAGACAGAGACAGAGAGACACAATGACAGAGACATGGTCAGAAAGAGACACAGGAACACTTCAGGAATGAGAAAGTTCATCATAACACACCAGCCATCAAAGCTCCGCCCACCTCCGGAAAGATCTGATGTTCTTGTATAGTGACATGTCCTATCCCCATTTCAAACCATCCATTGGACGATCGTGTGTGTGTGTGTGTGTGTGTGTGTGTGTGTGTGTGAGTGAGCAGTATCTGGAGATGGGGGCTGTTTTGCAGCAGCAGGGTTCTGATTAGCTCCTTCGTCCTGCATGCCAGCTTCACTCTGCCCCATAATTGGAGTTGGCAGGAGGGTGTAACCCCTCTCTCATTTTCCTTTATCCTACCACCAGCTCTCTCTCTCTCTCTCTCTCACACACACACACACACACTCACACACACACACACACACACAATTCATACTTAAATCCTGTACATCTTTCTTTTTCTGTCTTTCTATTTTAAAATTATAATTGCTTTTACTGTACTTTTTTCTGTCCTGGTGTCATTTTTCTGTCTTCCTTTCTGCTCAATGCAGTCAGTTGTTTTTTTTTTGTTGTGTTTTTTTTTTATTGTTTGTTTTTTTTAACTTCTGTCCTCTACTTTATTTATAGCTTTAAATTTATTCAATTTCTTCAATATTTTTTTCCTTCTTCCCTTCCTTGTCCTTTGTACTTTCTTTAGTACTGTCTTTCAGTCTTTTTCTTTCATTTAGCTTTCAACTATTATTCTTGTTTTTGTGCTTTTTTTCCAGCTTTTTTTCTTCCCTTTGCACTTGCTTGTCTGTCTTTCTTTACTTCTGTTTTATAGCTTCCATGTCATTCCTGTTATTTATCTTTCTCTTTTTTTTCTTTCCTTGTGTCTTGTAATTACCAATGATTTTCTGATTTTGGGTATTTTCACCTTGTGCCCTTTTCATCGTTTTCTCCTTTTCCAATCAAATCCTTCATCTCATTTTTCTTTTTTTTCAGAGCGCTCTCATTTATTTCCTCTTTTTAATCTGTTTTCTGCTCTATGCTTTTCGTTTTCCTGGCTTTATTTCTTGTCTTTAGCAGAAAGCACTTGAATTCCTTTTACTTCTTTACCTTTTCTTTTCTTTATGTCATTCCATTTCCTTTGGCTCAGTCCCACCAGAGCACAATAATGTTATAAACCGGCGCTGATTGATTATTAATACTGCATCACAAAAAGCAACAATAGTATCAAGCCAGAATGTCATTCTTAAAGAAGTACATCCTGATGAGCTTTAGCACTGTGAGTTTATGACCCTTGGAGTCCTGAGCTGATAAAAAGTACCTGGTGTGTTTAAAAAAAAGTCCTGGTACGTTATTGGTAATTTGATCTGGCTTAAAGTGCATGTGAAGGGATTAGAGAATGGGAATGTGTGTAACTGCTTATTTTTGGATTAGTTTCCGTTGCTTGTGTGTGTGTGTGTGTGTGTGTGTGTGTGTGTGTGTTTAGAGGTAGGTCTAAAACCAGTTCCTCTATTTTTACCATGGGCTCTGTTATCAGATAAAGCTCTTGTATTGCAGTCCAGTCGGGGCTCGTATAATTTATTGCTGTTCCCGAGAACAATGGCTCTTTCACATCCAGCGAGCTGATCACACCCGGCTCTGTCGGCAGCTCGCGGCTGCTTTATGGCTGTTGGCGTGATGGAGCCGAGCCTCTGCTGGCCCCCGTCCACAGTCAGACAGATAATGCATTGCATTAGCATGTGTAGGAAGCCTGCGAGGACTTATCGCGCTTCTAAAGCCTCATTAAATAACGACTTTACGCAGCCGCACCGAACTTCCTTAAGCTGGGGGAATTCAATTAGTTGCCATTGTGGCTGCACTGCAAAAAAGAAAGCAGCTTTCAATTTTAAACTGAATCAAACTTCAGCCAGTGAGATCTTCTGGGATCTTTTTTTGTTTTACAGACGGTATATACAGTATGTCAGCTCCTGTCCTTGGTGCCGAGCATTATTGTTTTATCTTTTTGTTTGCGCTTTTTGTTAAGCTCTTATTGATTCGAATCTCGTAATTAGGTTAAAAAAAGATTCTTCTTTGATCTTTGGAACTTCAGTAACAACTTTCCAAGAAGTCAAACACTCTCACAATATTTTGTTTGTTTAATTAAAGAACAGGCTTGAATAAATATTAAGCATTTTTTTTGTTATAACTTCTTATTTGAAGGGTGGGATGGTCTGTAATTCTTTACTTATATTCTTTCTTTGTTTCTTTTATTTTGCCCTGTTTTTTTCCCATTCTTTTATTTTTCTTTCCTTTTCTTTCTTAATTTCCTTCTTTTTGTATTTTTTTTCTTTCTTTATGTACTTTCTTTCTTTCCTTCCTTCCTACTTTCTTTCTTTATCTCTTTCTCCCTTCCTTTCTACTTTTCTTCCTTCCTTTCTTTCTCTTTCTTTCTCTTTCTTTCTCTTTTTTTCTGTCCTTCCTTACTTCCTTCCTTCTTTCCTTCATTTTTTCCTTTCTTCCTTCCTTCCTTCTTTTCTCCCTTCATTTCTTTCTTTTTTCTATCCTTCCTTATTTTCTGCCTTTTTCCTTCCTTCCTTCCTTCCTCCCTCCCTTTCTTTCTTTATCTTTCTTTTTTCTGTCCTTCCTTCCTTCTTTCCTTCCTTTTTTCCTTTCTTTCTTCTTTCCTTCCGTCTTTTCACCTTGTCTTTCTTTCTATTTCTTTCTTTTTTTCTTCCTTCTTTCATTCTTTTCCTTCTTGTCTCCCTTTCCTTCTATCTCTTTCTTTTCTGTTTTTCCTTCCTTTATTTTGTTTTTCCTTCCTTCCGTCCTTTTCTTCCTTTCTTCTTTTCTCCCTTTCTTTCTTCCTCTTTCTTTTCTTTCTTTTTTTCCCGTCTTTCCTACTTTCCTTCCATCCTTTCTTCTTCCTTCCTTCTTTTCTCCCTTTCTTTATTTATTTCTTTCTTTCTTTCTTTTTTCTGTCCTTCCTTCTTTCCTTTTTGCCTTCCTTTCCTTCTATTTCTTTCTTTTCCGTTTTTCCATCCTTTATTTTGTCTGTCTTTCTTTCCTTCCTTCCTTGTTTTCTCCCTTTCTTTCTTCCTCTTTCTTTTTTCCCATCCTTCCTTCTTTCCTTCCTTTTTTCCTTACTTTCTCTTTCTTACTTTGTCTTGCTTTTTCTCTCTCATTTTTTTCTTTTTTGCTTTCTTTCTTTCTCTCTTTGAATGTTTCTTTCATTCCCTGTTTGTCTGGTCTGTTCCACTGTTCTTGTATTGGTGTAGAGCTGAAGTGGAGGTGGGCTGTGATTGGTGTAGAGCTGAAGTGGAGCTGGGCTGTGATTGGTGTAGAGCTGAAGTAGCGGCGGGCTGTGATTGGTGTAGAGCTGAAGTGGAGGTGGGCTGTGATTGGTGTAGAGCTGAAGTAGCGGTGGGCTGTGATTGGTGTAGGGCTGAGGTTCAGGTGTGAGCCGGTGAGCCGGCGGCTGTGGTGTGGGCTGAGGGCCACCAGCAGACCATGCATCTTAGGCCTGTGCTGGGAACAGCGTGGGTCCGTGCAGACATGCTAACAGCTGACATGAAAAATGTGCTCTTGGAGCTTTAGAACTCGTGCTGCGGTTAAGCAGGTAAAAATAGAGCCGAGGTAACAGAAGGAATAAAAGCTAGCCGGGAGTGAGGGGTTTGGCACCGCGGCAGGGTCAGAAGGTGAAGCGCGAGTCGTTTAGCGTGACTGACGGTTTCCTCTGAAACCCCACAGGTCTCTACCTGCGCTCGCGGAGTCATTCGATACCGCTCGGGATCTGGAGCGCGAGGAACTGAACCCAAACTCTTTCCATTTAATTTCACAGCAGATCAGAACTCTTTGCTCTGCTGCTTCCTCGTGGCTCCAGGTTCCAGTGAAGGAGGAAAATGACACGCTACATCTGCCCGAGATTTAAAGATTAGTTTTCCGCCAGTGAGTTTGGAGCCGCCAGGACCTGCACGTTCCGTTGAACGTTCCGTTGCTTGCCAAATAGACAGTACAGGTGTCAGGGACTTATCCCTTTCAGTACTTTTTTTATTTATTTTTTTATTTTATCTGATTTTGATCCAAACTTCTTGGTGTATTATTGCCAGATTTTATCCTAACATTCATTAGGGCTGCTTGACTATAACACAAATAATAATAACCATTATCATGGACCATATTGAGATCAGGATTACTTAACACCATTACTTTAGGAACTGTTTAAGTGAAATTGATTATTATACAGATTATTAGGTTCCCCTGTTCAACTGCCCGTTAGCACAGGTACCTAATCAGCCAATCACACGGCAGAACCTCGGTGCATCTCAGAAGCACCATCTCTAGGGTTTAACAGAGAGTGGGCCGAAAAAGAGAAAATATCCAGTGAGGCCAGTTCTCAAAGCACAACACGTCAAACCTTGAGGCAGATGGGCTACAGCAGCAACAGACCACATCGAGTGCCCCCTCTGTCCGGTACGAACAGGGAACTGAGGCTACGATTCACACAGACCCACCAAATCTGGGCGATAGAAGATTGGACGAGTCTCGATTTCTGCCCTGGCTTCCGGGGGGCATTTTCTTGGCACACTTCGTTGCCCTTCATACCCACTGAGCGTCGCTTAAACCCCACAGCTTTCCTGAGTATTGTTGCTGACCCTGTGCACTGAGGAATGTTTCCAGCACCTTGCCGAATCGACGCCGTGAAGAACGAAGGCAGTTCTGAAGGAAAAACAGGGTCCTCATAGTCGCTGGATCGACTCTTTTCAAGCACATAATTGAACCTTCACAGCCGTGATTGCAGTAACCGTGGTGCGTTTGTGTTGTTTAAATTATGGCTGAAAGAGGCCCGTGGGCCCGTGCTGTGGGACACTTAGGAATGTCTGCTACAAGGAAAGAGTGTCTGGTAGAAGTTCCTTATTCTGATTCTGCTTAGTGCGTCCGGTTCTTAACAAAGAACGTGTTTGTTTTTTATATTTCAGCTTCGTAAGGATTCATTTTCACGTTACGCTTCTCTTATAAACCTGTGATCAGTAAAAAGCTTAACAACGTACCAAAGCAACTGGTCACAAATAATCTGTCCTGCAGAAACGATGAACCTGTGATCCATCATTGCTTTAGTACATTATGCCACAGCTTTGGGCGCTCGTCCGTCTACCGCTACAGCTCTACCGGAGCGTATCAAAACAGAACCACGTGATGACGTACGTGATCACATGACGCACCGGTCCGGGCAGATGGGTGCCGCCTCAGTATAGGTGTGTTTATGCACTCATCAGGGTCTATGATCTGGTGCACGGGGTCTATGATGGGGACATCCTGGGTCCGTGCGAAGACGTAAGGCAGCCCAGCTACCTCTGCTGGACAGGACAGGACTGTCCCCCGTGTTTTATGGGACCTCGGTGTGTATTTGGTGCAGGGGATTTTTGTTGTGCGCTGGTCATAAAATGTCCCAAAGACGCCCGAGTTCCTCCTGTCCACGCCTGCCGCAGAACCTGATATGGGAGACGTCTCATATGACAGAGCTGAGTAAACTCAGGTCTGTTAGCAGAACAAATAACGTGAAACACACACACACACACACACACACAGGGACTGGCTTGCTTGTTAGCATGTCCTATGGGCTTTCAGAATAAACACAGTGTTCCTTCTGCCTCATTAATGAGGCGCAGTGTTGGCATTACCGTGCGCCTACTGTTTTCGTTACACACACACATGCACACACTCCGCTATAACTGCTTCAGGACCGGCGTGTGCAGGTCTGCGTCGCTTCACGTCCACCATAAGGTCTGGGAGGTTGCACGTTAGTTAGGGATGGTTGTAGTTCTCGGAACGCCGTGCATCAGGACATTTATCTCGGGCTGATGTAGGTACATTTCTCAGCACGTAGGAACCCTAGTTTGTGGCGGTCGGTCCAGATGCAAGTGCCATTTTTAACAGAAGGCCCAGCTTCACATGCTGCCGCCATGTGTACTCTAACATTGTTTATTTGCTTGTGCAACTATTTACACATTTTATTTTTTCCCCAGAAGGAATGTGATGACGTTATCTGGTAATAAGTTAGTTTTCATTCATAAAAAAGTGCAAACAGAGACGGGTGCATTTATGTAAATGTATGCTAAATGACTAAACATTTGAATCCACAAGCAAACAAAGACTTCAGAGGCCTTAACAGTGTATTAAAGCTAAGAAATGAGCAAATAAACACACCGTCTCTCCTCGAGACAGAACTCATGTCAGTGTCAGACATACAGGTGCCACGCCCACTGCTTCATTCGTAACCATCCTTTCAATTTTGCGTTCCAGAGCACGAAGTCCCTCCCGGGTTCCCCATTATCGATATGGGCCCTCAGCTCAAAGTGGTGGAGCGAACCCGGACCGCCACCATGCTGTGCGCCGCCAGCGGGAATCCCGATCCGGAGATCTCCTGGTTTAAGGACTTCCTTCCTGTGGACATCAGCAGCAGCGACGGACGGATCAAGCAGCTGCGCTCAGGTACAGAGAGAAAAGTGCTTCAGGGCTTATGTACATGGCCGTCCTTTCCTTGGTTGTACTAACCTCAGTCCTCACGCTGCTGCTGTTTGGAGGCTATAATTCCTTTGATTTAAACTTGTCCTTTTTGTGCTCTCTCTCTCTCTTTCTTTTTCCGTCGTTCCTTTTTTTGCTAACTCTTCTCTCTCTGGTTTTGTTCTGCGTTCTGTTCACTTAGGCGATACGCGCCCGATACGAGGTAAGACCAGAAAAGACTTTGACACGGCGTCGCCATCTTTCCTCCGTCTCCTCATTTTCATCTCATTTGCGTCCATCATTCCATAAAAACATTTTTTGTTTTTTCCTAATCCCCACTTATTCTGGAATTCTCACGTCACAAGCTGGTTTGTACAACCCCAAACCAGAAGAGATTGGGACGGTATAATAACAAAATCGCAGTGTTTCTTACATTTACTAGCAGGATGCTTACCCTGTGAATAAAAAAGGTGGTGATATAAATTGCGCATGCGGACATTGTGATGATGTCGTTGAATTTTCTTACTCACTCGGACAAACCCGAGGTTTATTCGTTGGACACGAAGCTGCAAGAAATCTCGATCTCTTTAACGCCCAGTCCGTCTGTAAATTAAAAAACCTTTGTTAGGTACTACTGCTAAACTTCTGTAGTCAGTGTTCTCTCTTTTCCAGTTGGTCCTAGACTAACTCCAGTTTATAATAAAGGCTGGCTCTGTAAACAGGAACTTCGAGTCCATGAACTAGTCATTAGTGACGTCCCGCTTTACTGGGGTGTGAGTGTGAGGCGGCACAGAGGTCACATTCCCTTAGTCCATCATCACCGTGAGGTGGATTAGTCATACACAAAGGAAATGAGACAGAAGTGTGTTGACTTTCACTCACTTGTTATAATAACTAAGAAGTTTATACCAACCGGAGCTGTAATGAAGCTGCTGGTCGAGGAGCCGAGTGCGTTTTATCCCCTGCACGTAGTCAGGAGGCGGGGTTAGAGACCAAAACATTTCTGCAGGACTAAATCAACTCTGAAATCAGTTATGATTATTATATTAACTTGTCTGTACAAGAAACCGTATTATCAGAATCAGAATCAGAATCAGAATACTTTATTGATCCCCGAGGGGAAATTACAGATGTTACAGTTGCTCAGATTGTATATATGTATTAAGAATATATTAAAAGTAATATATTAAAAAGTAAAGTAAAGTAAAAACGCTCTTAAAATAAAGTGGCAAACGCTCTTAAAGTACACTTAAAATGCTCTTAGAATAAAGTGGCAGATGCAGTGGGACCATATATTGCACTATTTATGATACAAAACTATCATATTGCACGTATTGTAAGTTCTATTTCTTAAGTGAGGAGTTGTAAAGTTTGATGGCCACAGGTAGGAATGACCTCCTGTGGCGCTCCGTGGTGCTTTTGGGTGGAATGAGTCTTTGACTGAACGTGCTTCTTCTGGTCTTTCCAGTGTGTTGTACAGCGGTGAGAGGTATTGTCCATAATGGACTTCAGCTTAGACAGCATCCTCCTCTCTGACACTGTCGTCAGCGAGTCCAGCTCCACTCCCACCACATCACTGGCCTTTACAGATCAGTTTGTTTAGTCTCTTGGCCATCTGCCACCTTCAGCCTGCTGCCCCAGCATGTAACTGCATAAAGGATAGCACTCGCCACCACAGACTCATAAAAGATCTTTAGCATAGTCCTGCAGATGTTGAAAGACCTTAGCCGTCTCAAAAAGTAGAGACGACTTTGGCCCTTCCTGTAGAGGGTTTCTGTGTTTTTACTCCAGTCCAGTTTATTATCTATGTACACTCCCAGGTATTTGTAGTCCTCAGCAGTGCCTACACTGACCCCGTTGATGGACACAGGGGTCACCAGTGCCTTTTTCCTTCTCATGTCCACAACCAGCTCTTTTGTCTTCGTCACATTAAGCTGTAGATGGTTCAGCTCGCACCATGTGACAAAGTCCTTCACCGTAGCCCTGTACTCGTCCTCATCACCCTTGCTGATACATCCAACTATCGCTGAGTCATCAGAAAATTTCTGAAGGTGGCAGGTCTTAGTCCGATAGCTGAAGTCGGTGGTGTAGAGGGTAAAGAGGAAGGGAGAGAGGACCGTTCCCTGTGGTGCTCCGGTGTTGCTGATCACTCTGTCCGACACACCGTGCTGCAGGCGCACGTACTGAGGTCTGCCGGTCTGGTAGTCTGTAATCCAGGATGCGAGGGGGGTGTCCACCTGCATTGCGTCAGCTTCTCACCCAGAATAGCCGGATGAGAATTGTATTGAAATTGAATTGTATGAATGAATGTACAAATGAATTGTATTATATGGTTCGACAGGAAAGAACCCGATCCCCAGTAAGGTCAAGGATCTGTAGTGGTTTTACGCCTCATTGCATGGCATCGTGGACTCCAAAATAAAAATCCAGCAGCTTCTGCAGCTACATCTGGGGCGTGGCCGGGTCTTTCCGGCAGGTTGATGATCCAAAAAACACTTCTGACGCGGCCGCTCCAGTCTTACATCTAAACCTTATTAAAAACTGAGCTGCAGAAGAGAGTCGACGAGAGCGGATCTAAGAGCCCGGAGGATCTCTGGAGATTTCTTGTTCTGGATTCTCATCTCATTTCATCAAGCTGCCCAGGAGAAGGTTCAGAGCCGTTAGGTGTTTGGTTTTTCATATTTCCAGTACGAGGTGAAACTGATGAACCACAGACATTTTCCTGCTTTTGTGTTTTGTTTGTTTTTACAGTCTTTGAAGTCAAAACAGTCTGATCACCTGTACTTAGTATAATGATTTAATGTAACCGTGCCTCATCACACACGTTCCCTCATGTCACCCAAACCTCCCCGAAATCCTCTTAATCACACTCACACCCATCTGTGTCTTGATCTGAGCGTGGATCGGGTCCATACATCCTCATCTCAAAACTGGCACGGACCTGCATGAGTGTTTCTTTATCTGCTGACGACGGACTTACCGTGTGCATGTATGTGCTGGATAGAGTACATAAATCAGGGTTAATTAGGGCCAAACCGAAGTCATTCGTTTCATAAACCTTCTAAAAGCTCAATCCTGATAACTTCTTATTTTAATAAAACAGATGCTGTGATGTTACACCACCAATAGGTTCCCAGGGTTGATTGGTGTTTAATTTGTATGAAAAAGGGGTAAAGGTTTCTCCTTATAAACTACATTTAGGGAGTCTTTCCTTGCCACTGTCGCCTCAGGCTTGCTCAATAAGGGCTTTGGACCAAGGTAATATACAATTGTAAGGCTGCTTTGAGGTTGTGAGTGCGTTACATGCACTTAATAATCCGGTAACTGCAGGAAATCAGATTTGGTCAAGAATCCGATCAACGAGTTTCCATACACTTCAGTAATCAGATCATGGGAAACCTCTGGGTTTACATGACTCGGGCGATAATCGGATTTCTACTTTGCAACCAGCCAATAATCTCACAGAAATGTGTGACATATGCTTCGAACTTTAATATTAAATCATCAAATTATTGATTTTCCTCAGTACATGTTGCGTTTCGGTCTTCAGAAAGCGTTCGCTAGCTGTTTAGCGGTTGGCTGCGGTTAATTCCAGAGTTGCCAGATCCCACGACGGAATCCCCCTATCGGTCTATGTGAATAAGCGCTAACAAAGCGATTCACTTAAGTATACGTGGACCTGGCAACCGTGTTTTTTTCCGCATGCGCAGACGGCCAAATCCGATTGAAATCGGGTACTGTTAGTGCTCCGATTGTACGCTTTCTTCATCGGATTTCTGAATCTGATTTCTACGTTTACATTAAAACTTGAATAATCAAATAAATGCAGAAATCAGATCGTAAACGATTTTGTTCGCAAATATAGCAAACTGAAAAACGCCCTGGAACAAATGTAGTTCTGGGAGCTCTGTGGGGGATAGTGGGACCAAGTTAGTCCTTAGCACTGTTTGGTACGAAAGCAGCTATTATAGATTCAGCTCTATTTGATCCACTTTCCCTTTTAGCTATGTGCAGGTCCTGGTTCTCAGCTCACAGGAGCGCAGTTTAGAAGTCCCGGAGCGCTGCACAAATTAAGCCCTGATGTTATGGATTTTCAGCATACCAACCAAACTTCATTTAGAGACGCTACATCGACACACTGGAGCCAAATCGCAATCAGATCGAAACAATTACGTTATTATACACACACAACAAAGCGTTTGAAGGATTATCTTCCTGTTTACTATCTCTTACAACTTAACCCTCCTGCGTCTCCGCTGCCTGCTTCTGTCTGCTGCAAGCCAGCTTCGTTTCTCTCGCTACATCCCCGTTTCTGCAATGCTGAGCCAAGGCGTCCTCTAAATGCTGCTGCTTTGTTTATGGGACGCATGTGGATACTGGATATCCAATAAATGCAGTGACTGTCCTGTTGCCGTTTAACAATCCAAACAAACATGACATCATTCAGTTGTATATCAGCTAATTATAACTTTATCTCCGTTTTTTACCTGCTTTATCAACACCAAACAAAAGCCTGGCTCAGCTTTAAAGCCACACTTTGGAAAGAAGTCGGGACAATGCCATTTTTCTGTGCGATCTCAGAGAGAAGAAAGTTGCTTATTTGGCAACGGGCAACCTGGAAGAGTCAAAAATGTATGTAATAAAGTATAAAAACAAGTAGGTACAATAAAAATCAAACGCTTCTGCCATTCAGCTCCACCTTCAGACTTTGCCTAGGATCTCAGTCGTGGAGTCATGTGATCTAAGATAAGTCCTGGGATGACATTAGTCACGCACCGAAATGCTGATTTGTTAAAACTTGCAAAATCGGCTCCGTGCAAACACCCGAGCGAGGATTTCTTTAAAACACACCCTTAATGCTCTGAGATTTAAAATGACGTTCTGACGTCAGTGAGAAACAGGATCATGTCTGACTTAGGATCTTAACTTTTGGCTTTATCAGTTAATGAAATGTAATCGCCTTCCGTAGAGCTGGCTCTGCCTGCATTCAGTGTCTTACATAAACATTCCTTAAAACGATTATATAAAGAGTTTAAAGCGTCAAACCAAACAGCCCCGAGATGAATCATTACCTCTGTGATGGTCATATTCATAATATTGCTTTCAAATGGCAGTAAAAACTGCATTCTTTTTGTTATTATTCATTATAATTGTATTATGGCTGTTTTTGTATTTTATAGTGGGGGAAAAAAACTCAATCCTGTTCCTCGGTGGGCTCAGAAAAGCATATTGTCTACCACGATAACAAAATCTATCACGATACGATAAAGTATCGCATATTGCCCAGCCCTACTATGAGATAAGGTCCCTCTCATGCAACCCTGACCAGAAAATGGTCAGACATAAGGCATGAAAAGATAATAAATATACATTTAAGGCACAGATTTTATTTGACTTCTTTTCATAAGAAAATGAAATCGACAAAACGGTCCTGGTGTACGAGTGTGATTTGGGTTTGCTTGTGTCCTCAGGTGCTCTGCAGATCGAGAACAGTGAGGAGTCCGATCAGGGGAAGTACGAGTGCGTGGTGACGAACAGCGCTGGGACTCGTTACTCCGCCCCGGCTAACCTCTACGTCCGAGGTAAGACGTGCGCTGTCCGGTGTTTGGGCTTTGGGTGTGTGTGGGTGTGTGTGTGTGTGTTTTCCACCTGTAAGGGCGTCCTTTCAGCTCACACACTCACCCTGTAACTGTCCCGACCACGCCCGCAGGAACAATCCAAGCTCAATCCCTTTGTGTGTTCAGTCGTACCAGGTGCTTCCTCCGTCCGACCAGCGGGTTTTGAAGGCGGCTTCCGCGGGGCTGCACGCCGGGGTTTTCTGAACTTGTTTTGGTTACCCTCACGCCACAACCTCAGTGAGGTCATCAAAACCTCACATGCTGTTTGTGTCCAAATCTGTTTTCAGTCTAATGCCGCACATTTCCCTTTTGCACATGATGGCTTAGGAAATAAAAACCAAACCAAAAACGGGAGGGAACACATTCAGACACATTTCAAAAAAGTTGTAAACAAGCTTCATCTGATTATAAAGTATTTATTTAGTGTGAAAAATCAGGGGAAGTGTAAATGTACAAAAAGGAACTGTTTTGGGTCAGACAATAAAAACTGGCTTTGGAAAAAAACAAGAGATTAAAAAAAAATATATTTGACTTAAAAAAAGAAGTATTGTGTATTCAATAGCACTTCTTTATTTTGTATATTGGCTAGTCGTGTTGAAATTTGTTCAGTATTTGAAACATTTTTAATCATTTGTACGTATAAATATGGCATTTATTAGCAACATAATTTTTTTAAAGCACATTAATAAATTGGAAATGTAATGAGTGCTTTTATCTTAATATTAAAATTAGGTCTGTTGTTAAAATTGTTATTATTCTTAATTTTTATTGCTATTATAATTATTATAATGGTGATTGTTATAATAAAGTATTGCTATTAATTGTTGTCTGAAGTTATAAATAATAAAATAATAATATTATTATTATTATTATTATTATTATTATTGTTATTATCCTATTCAGCTGAATTTGGCATCTTTAAAAAAATTTTTTTTTTTTTAAACCTTATATTTTTACCTTCCCTTCTATAACCAAAAGAATTATAGTGGTTTTTAAAAAAATGTTGTTTAGATACCAAAATAGAAATACATAAACAATTAAATAAACAAATACTACTACCACTAATAATAATAATAATAATAATAATAATAATAATAATGTTTATTGTTGTTGTGTATTATCATAGTCATTATCAATTTCAAAATCAATTTGTAAGTATTCTATAATGCTAATTATACATATAGAAAATAATTCATAATACATATGTAATGTATAAATAATACATTTAGGTGTTTTTATCATTTGTAATTAATTAACTCATTTATGTAATCAAACTAAAATTATCAGTATAATGTGCCGACTTTATTAATAAGGAAAAGGGAGATTTAAAGAGGAAGTTAATTATTGATATTAACTGATGTTTTTAATGTTATCGTGGGAACACGCAGTGAGTTCCTCTGTACTCGACACTGCTCGGCCCTGCAGCGCTGCAGTAACCACACACGGGGGGGTAAGGGCATTAATGGGTGCTGACACACACAGACATGTAGCAGCACCTGCTGGAGGGGAACCGCTTCCGCCGAAGCCTGTGTTTGTGTTTGTGTACCGCTGTACAATGCATGCGATTGTGTGCTGATGGGCGTGGCTTGCGTGAGAACCTGAGGGAGTGAGGCGGTGTGGCGTTAGTCACTCAGCGCCGGCTTTAATCTCCCTCTTATTACCTGCATGGAGCAGCACTGAGCGGCGACACCCACAGCACGCCATGTGTGCCACACAATACTGCCCGCTATTATGTACTGCTCAGTGCCCAGTACAATGCCACAGGTGCTTCTGTTTGCTCTGTGTGTGTGTGTGTGTGTGTGTGTGTGTGTGTGTGTGTATGTGTGGTGTTTTTCATCAACAACCCAAAAACTTAATTACTTTCATTTCATTAAAAGTGTAAATAATAGAATATTTATTTGCCTTAAAAATCTTTTTAGTTGCCAGTTGTTTACAAGCTTATTTGCTTTTACTTACTTTTTTCTCTCTGTGTTTATCATTCAAACAAAAATTACTAAAATTATAAATGTTTACCTTTGTGATAATAATGGCTCTTCTTTTTCAAACAAAAAACCCTGTACAGCTCCTCTGTAAGCTTGTACTGGATATTTTCTTTTCTTTTCTTTTATTTATTTATTTTTTGCTTCCATATTAACATATATCATCAAAAATATAAATCATATGAATTTAAAAATACTATAATTATTTTAGCTTACTCTTGCTGGCATAAAACATTTCTTCCATAAGAAACGCTGTTTAATTTTGTATTTCTTTTGCAGATTTGTTTTGGTATAATTTGCTTTTTCTGTTTATGTATCTATGAACTTTAAAACATCAAAAAAAAAATCCAACTTTATCTTTATTGCCCTTCATTTCTAATACAAACACATTTTCCTCTCTTTGTAATCAAACATTTATAGTTTGGACTAAAAATTTTTTTTGTTTGTTAATGCTTATGATGATGAGTGAAGCATTTTGTACAGTAACTAACTTCCTAGTTATTATTGATTACTTAATTTAGGAAAAAAATAATAAAATAAAAAAGTTGGTTAGTAAGTTGATGCATTACATTCAAATAGTAAAATTGATTTAAAATTGCAGTTTAAATTTTTAATAAACTTTTCCTGCTGTAAGTGTGAGATGAAACTTTTGTGATTTGATGTAAACGTTTTTACAGGTTCTTTTTAGGGGTTGTTTTTTAGTATTTGGGTTGAATGTGACATGTTTAACTTCTAATAATAACCCAAAAGTAAAACTAAATCAAAACAAATAATGCAGAAACCAAAATAATAATTAAAAAAACACAAAGTCCTACTCTGAAACGTATTGTTTACTTAAAAATAAATCTCATCTCATCCAAAAAGGGTGGGTTTTTATTGTATGTTTGTATTTTATATATTAGATTCAGTGTATTATTTATTAAAAGTAGTCATTTTAAATGAAGTGCATAAATTATAAACTGACTCTTAAATGAATTGTGCTGAAATAAATAAATAAATAAATGAACAAACAAAAACCCAAAAGTAAGTTGACGAGTCAATCGGTAAATCTTACCTTAAAACATTTTTCACCTTTTAATCATTTAGTCTTTGATCTGGTTGTTTTTCTTACAGTTTGATGCATTTATGTAGTAAATGTCGATGCTTCATGAGGTGTGGTGTCATTCTGTAGGGAAGTATTTTTAGTCTTTACCCTTTTTCCTTTAGAAGCAAACAAGTCTGGCAGCAGTTGCTAAAAAAAGTAAGAAAGTTAACCGCAAGAGCTGTATTTGGACTTTTTTTCTTTTCTTTATTTTGTTATGTGCGTCCCCTGACTGTAGGGCGTACGTGTTTATAATGAACCGAACGCACTCATGCGTCACGCGAGTAACACAAGCAAACCGCACAACAAGAGCACAACAACAAAGAACTTTCCTCTGGGTTCTGTTCAGCAGTCGTTCCTGAATTCCTGACTTTGTTCCGCTTACTGTCTTCCTTTAATCCTTTAATCTGTGTGTGTGTGTGTGTGTGTGTGTGTGTGTGTGTGTCTATACATGTGCTGTACAATGAGCTGGACATGTTTACAGGAAGCAGCATGTGTATGTTTGTGTGCGTTTGGTCCCAACTTGACGCACTGTTTGTGCTGCAGACCACGCCCTGCTTTCATTTTCAATTACCTGTTAATCTGTGTGTGCGTGTGTGTGCACGTGTGTGTGTGTGTGTGTGTGTGTAGTAAAATACAAAATGAATTATTGTGTGTCAGTCACTCGAGCGTATGTGTACTGGGGTATTAATACCAGAGCATTAATCATGACGGACTATAACAGTCAAAACAAAACGTAGGCGTTCGGCTCGGTCGGCTTGTTAGCCCACAACAACGCAGACCCGGGTTCGAGTCCCGGCAGTACCGTCTTGGTATTGTGCAGTTACGGACCTATTGTTGCACTAATCCCGGTGTGTTTGAAGCATGAAACGCGTTAGTAGGAACCGATAAATGGAATCAAACTGATCGTTTTGGGACCGGGTCTAAATCTGAGCTGGGTTTTGACACCCAACCCTATCTATAGTCTGAGCTGGTGGATAAGTGACAACAAAATAGGAGCAAAAAATATAAAAATCCAAGCACATTCAAGTATAAATTTCATACTATGGTTTCTTTCTGAGGTTTATTAGCAAGTATTAATGTCTGTTTAGTTAAATATGATACATGATGCATGTCCACGACTCAGTGGGTTTGTGCTGTGTGTTTAGTGTGTGTTCAGTGTGTGTGTGTGTGTGTGTGTGTGTTTCACTGTGTATCTGAGTCTCACTGACATGATCGTTTCACTCTGTGTTGTTTCTTTTCTGTAATCTCCATCTCATCATGTCCTCATAATCTCACCTCTCAGAGCCGCGAGAAGGTTGGTCTGCTTTCACTCTTAACCCTTTCCTTCCAGATTTCTCACACGCACACACACACACACACACACACACACACACACGCACACGCATATCTTTCATAACGTTCCGTGTCTGTGTGTTATGTACACGATGCATAATGTTTGTGTATGTGTGTGTATTAACAATGTAAGACATATAACAGTTCTGAACGGGGATGCATCGACACCGATAATGCGTTTACTCGTCACAAGTACTCGGGTATGAGCGTACGATCTTGCGTACGTACGCCGATTTCACTTGCTTGTACAATTCCCCACACAGAGCGAGCAGGTCCGTGTGAGGAAACACTCAAAATTTCGCACGGGCGGCTTTGGAGTTCGTTAGCGGAAGCGAATCGAGAATCATTCCGGCTTTGTTTGGAGAACTGACTCACAGTCGGGACTCTAAGTGATACAGAGACTCCGTTACAGCCTCAATCTGATCCGAGTTATCGAACGTAGCTCTTGTAGGTTCAGAATTTGTAAATGCTTTAAAGTCATGGTTCCCAACCCTTTTCCCCTTGGAGCCCCCCAGCCTGCATATACACAGACCAAACGAATAAAGTGATTCGTTGCAAATATTTATGGCCAAAAATAAACATCAATTATAGCTTTTCTCTTTAGTTCCATTCATAGTCCATTTTTGCTTCTTTAGTAGCTGATAATTGCTGTCTTGCATCAGTGACTCTATAAATGGGTACGGATGCGATTTTTAACGTAGTGGGCACCTTCTCATCAAGTGTGCTACGTTTTTTCATTTAATTTAATTTCCCTTCTGTTAATAAGATGAGAATTTATCGTGCCTGGTTCATATAAACTTGAAAAAACAAAAACACGAGCGAAGGTGAGTGCAGGAAGCTCTCGTTTGTAAGGGTCGTTATTGATTTTGATATTGATATTGATATTGATCAGTACAAGTATCGGTGAGTATCAAAGTATTCTTACTCGATCTGAAACAAACGGTGTGGATGCATCTCTTACTAATCCGAAGCTTTCGGCTAAACAGATAGCACGAATCATTGAAGCCACTCTTATGCCGTCTTATGAAGCTCTGTCTCTGTTGCATTAATCACTTGTCTGTTCACGAGGGTCTGTTTCTCTTTTGTCTCCATTTCCATCTCACCATTCCCATAATCTCATCTCTCAGATAAGCGAGAAGGTTGGTCTCTTTCACTGGTAACCCCTCCCATTCCTGTAAACCCCCATTTATTTCAACCCTCCCGGACCGCGTCCTTAGTCGGTAGATCCTAGATGTCGTTTACGTACGAATCTGATAGCTTGCATGAACCCACACTTCCTTTTCTGTTTCTGTTTTTGCCTCGTGCATCGTTTTTGCTCCTCCAGCTTCTTCTGTAGAGCTAATAATAGTAGCTTGAGCTCTGAACAGAATACACACGTTGCGTTAGATGCATCTTATAGGAAATATAACAAAAAACAACTGTACTGTGTTGTGTTTGCAACCTTTAGTTTTGCGCACTCAAGACCTTTTGTTCTGTAAATATAAGCCTGTTATTACTTACAGGTATTTATAGGAACTAAACCTCACAGTGTGGCTGAATTCTGTCATTTATGGTGCGTGGTCACTGATTTTATGTAATTTCGTACCGCTTCACCCCTCATAGAGTGCATTTATGTGCCTATACATGCCAAATTATAAAGTCTAAAAAATAGTATATGTAGGCATAAAGTAAGGAAACACACACTAGATACAAATAGCTGAAAATATAGGGTAATATAAATACAGAGTATTATTGACTAGAGGATAAAGTGCCTTACGTTTTATAATTTCATCTTGGAGGAGCAACAGTTTAACACACCGTCCCTCCAACTAAATCAGCCGATCCTAAGTATTCCCACGTATCGATGCGTTCTGGTGTCTGTACGTGCCGATTCTCTAAGCTGCTTATATCGTTATATCCCATTACGCTGCGTTTATTCCATTAGATTCCACTTTAAATCGATTCTGGACGTCCAGCTGAGCTGTATCACATCCAGGCCTGGTGACCAAACAGCAGCCTAATATATGTAGGTTCCATAGGCAAAAGTTTGTGGACACCCAGAAAATGTATGTTCAAAACATGGGTGTTGGTGTGGAGTTCATTCCTCACACTTTGTTCTCATCAGAGGGCCTTCCACTAGATTTTCGACCTTGTCTGTGAGATCTTCTGATGTTGGACAATAAGCCCGGCATTCTTTTGATGGAGTCGAGGTTCTGTTCCAGTTAGTCAAGTTCTCAATCAGAGTTGGCAAATCAATTCTCAATGGGCTTCGTTTAACACTCAGGAGAGGAGCTCAGTAATTAGAAGGGCTGTCCACAGACTTTTGTCTATATAGTGTGTGAGTAAACTTGCAAGCTTTTGTTAATCACTCACTGTAAGAGTAAGTGCTGTAATTGATATCGATTTGTTTGTACACCGATATGTGCCTTTTCTTTTCTCCGAGCTTTGCATGCTTTGCTTCTCTGCCGCTTTCATTAAAGGGTAACTCCAGCTTTTCCAATTTGATCTCTTCCTGTCACATTTGTAGAGAGTGATCTTATGTCGGTCATCTGTAAGAGTCATAAGAACCTGTTTACTGCAAGGTGACTTGCAATAAAAGTTGCTTTTGGGCTGTACTGGACTCTAATGTTCGTATTTTAACGTAAGACTTATTACAGATTCCGATGTTAAATGTTGATTAAAGTCCTGTTATGCCACCTGATATGGCAGCATTTTATTTTTCTCTTACCACTCTCCGCAGTGGGTTCTCGATCAGTAGAACATCCGATCAATGCTGCGGATCCACGAGCAGAGGCGGGAGTTAAAGAGCTGAAGAGCATCATTCACTCGAAAGCTCAGTACCTTGCTCGTTGGCTCACGTTTGGACTAGACGGTTCTCACTTAGAGACTGATTATGATTTTCCGGGATGTATTCGTTCCGAGTTCGTAAGTCTATGTGCCTGTCCTGTTGTAAGTAAACTTGGAAGTACCCTTATATATCTACCTTACTTTAAACTAAAAAGACGAAATCGTCCTGCTTTCTTAAACGGAGCACTAGGAACAGATTTGTTAAAACCTTCTGTATCTGGACTTAGTAATTCTGACTGTCAATGAGTTTAGAAGTGAAATAGAAAGAGATGAGGTTGAAAAGTGCTGGAGTTTTCCTCCAAGTCTTGCTTGTTTTTCTTTATCACTGCTCCACCACGTTCATTAAGCTGTAATAAACAAAATACTGAGGTTACTGAGAGTTAATTAAGAAAGAAAGCGTGCGCCACACCCCGGGTGCTTTTTAATGAATGGTCCTTAAAAATGGAATCAATCCTCGTTGTTATTTAAAGGGAAAGCAGAGCGTGGCAGGGCGTTCCCCCCCTTCTACCTTCATCCTTTCACGTGTATTAATCCGTATTAGGTGACTATACTTCGCACGTTCGCGTCGTCTCGGCTTGGCACGAGGCGAGCTCGAGTCTTTTTCTGTTTCCATTTCTGAATCCTTCACCGTGTCTAATTGAACCAGAGAGCTGGCGGAAGCTCGGGCCGGGCGCGGCCTCGCGGCTTTACTTCTCCGGGGGAATACAAGAGCGTCAGCGTTACCCCTCTACTCATCCTTTTCAACGTGTATTAATCCGTATAGGTGGACTAATGCACTTTCGCGTCGCTCGGCTGGCACGGGCGAGCTCGGACCATTTCTGAATTCCTTCACCGTGTCTAAGTTGAACCAGAGAGCTGGCGGGAAGCTAGGGCGGCGCGGCTAGCGGCGTTACCTTCTCCGGGGGAGAAACAGCGCGTCCGTATGGCCAAATTAAGAAAATATTTGAAAAATCCAGTTTTCACGGGCAACCTGGCGGCAATTAGCGTCCTCGCGGCTCTCCATGGGAGACCGGAGAGAGAGGCAGCACTAATGTAGCGGAGAAAAGTCAATATAAAGTCCTGCTGCGGTGCTTCAGACTGAACACGTCGGGCTTAAAATAATTAAGGAGGCGACTTCCAGAGCAGAAAGAGGACGAGACGGATATCTGCTCGCAGCAGAAGCACAATAGTGTAGGTTTTAACATTATTTATGTCTCCCGTGAGCTTTGCTCTTCCATTCCTGTTTATCTCCTGCCATCTCCCTTCCTCAAACTATTCAGATCCCGTCCCGTCTTTCATCTCCATGGAAACCTTTTAGAACGTCGGCTTATCTGCATATCAGAGCCGCAGAAAGGGAAGGAGAACAATGCGAGTCCCACCGGCTTCTCTCACAGAGCCCTCCATCCAGAACGCCGGCTTACCCCCAGCGCCTCGCCGCCTTCACCTTTTAACGTCAAAATAGCCTCAACTTTTTCTTTAAGCTTGGTTTATCGAGCTGCAGCCTTTAGTTTGGAACCTTCTGAACTCTTCGCCCTCTGGTAGGAAATCCTTAGGCGTTAGGTTTGCAGTCTGTGGGCGACAGGGTGGGTGCAGAGGTTGGCGCTGTCGCCTCACAGCTCCACTGACCCGGGTCCCAGTCTCGGCCTGCCCACTGCTTGTGTGGAGTTTGCACGTTCTCCCCGAGTCTGTGTGGGCGACTCTGAAAACATGTCCCAGTGCGTGGATGTGCCCTACGATGGATTGGCACCCTATCTAGGCTGGCTCTCACCTCGCCGCATGTGCTGCCGGTTAGGCCCCGCCTCCCACACCCCTTAAAATGAATGAATGCTGGTCAGGGTTAGGGTTAGGGTTAGGGTTAATAAATTAAGTAACCAATTCAGTTATTCTAAGGACTGAAATTCAGTTCACAGAAAGGAGAATCGATTCTCTAATTCTAGATGCTGAAAACTGAGTCGACTCCTGAATCAATTCCACATTTCAGTCGACTCGTGAACCACCGGAATTGATTCAGCTCAGGTTTAACGCAGAGAGCTAGAGCTCAGAGGTTCTGAAGTCTGCGTCCATTTGCTCATTCACTTTCCATACCCGCTTAATCGGGCACGTGCCCACACATACCCACTCATTCACTCACACTGGAGCCCTTTAAACATGCCAACTGATGTAACGTCATGAAATGTGGGCAGGCATGGGAAGAACATGCACGGAAAGACTCTAACTTCGATCTCTGGACCTGTGAGGCGGCAGTGCCGACCGCTGTGCCACCATGCCGCCCATTTACGTCCAGTTATACTTTTGTAGATATATATGTTTTGCGCCCAGCAGCTGGAAACAGCCATTCTTGAGGGCCTGGGTTTGAATCCCGGGTGTGCACTTGCCATGTGAAGGTCGTTCGATGTGTTTATTGAACCCTGCAATGGACTGGCACCCTGTCTGTGTCCAGTGGATTCTGGGTTATGCTCCAGATTCTCCCAAAACCCACAGGGGAGGAGGCTTTGCGTATCATTTTCTCACCATTAATAAAAGTGTGAATAGCAAGCGAAGGAGTATTAAACAAGCTTCATGTATAGTATAAATGATAGTGAGAGTATTCAGCTAAAGATTAGACACCTAAATTAAAATAATTTACAGTGGGGTTCTATAATCCAAGAGCCAAACAGGACTCGTACCTCTGGAGAAATAAATGCATCAGATGAGTTTCATGTCCAAAAACAGGGAAGCCTATCCTGATCTAAAAATGGATTAAAAATAGGAATGCTTTTGCTTTTTGATTGTGATTAAATGATTTGTGATCGTATTTTCCTTCTTGAATAAAAACCACAGTTTCTTCATCCTCTGCCAGAGTAATTTTGGACTTTTGTCAGTGTGTCGTCTCCGGGGGATGGCTGTTGACGTTTAGTTTTGTTTTTAGCACAATCACAGGGCACCCAGGTAAGCACAGTTTCCAATCCAGGCTCGTTCTGTCAGTTCTCACCCTGTCCCTCGCGTTGTGTCCCACCAGTGCGCCGGGTCCCGCCCCGCTTCTCCATCCCACCCAGTGATCAGGAGGTGATGCCCGGCGGCAGCACCAACCTGACCTGCGTAGCCGTGGGGGCGCCCATGCCCTTCGTGAAGTGGATGCAAGGAGAAACCGAGCTCACCAAGGAAGAGGAAATGCCGGTGGGCCGGAACGTCCTGGAGCTCACCAACATCCGCAAGTCTGCTAATTACACCTGCGTTGCCATTTCCTCGCTGGGCATGATCGATGCCAAGGCGCAGGTCACTGTTAAAGGTAAGAACGCTCCTTCTTCATCTGAAGCCTCCGCATTCCTCCTGCCGGGTCGTGTCGTTGCCTGGAAGCAGAAATAACGAGGCTTTTCTGTATAACGTCTTGTTCACTGCAGGGTGAAGAACCTGGGGTGTGATTTCATACTTGAGCTCGTTCTATTATTTATCCAGATCCTGATTATATGCCTGCATTTGTTCACTTGGGTAATTTGGTACAGAGTTTTAGTAAAGTTTTAGTAGAGTTTTAGTAAAAGTGCAAAGGTTTATTATGTGGATTTGCACTAGAGAGTGGAGCAAGTGTTGTTAGATGAGGGTATATCCAGTGTAAGAGCTGTTTCTTAAACGCCCCCGGAGGTATGGGCTGTGTCCGAAACGGTCCCCTAATTACTATATCCAACGCTCATGTAGGGGTGTAACGATACACTCTGCTCACGAATCGATGTGAAACACGATACCGAGTTCACAGTTCGATTTTCTCACTTTTTTATTTTTGAAGCGTAAACAATGAACATGTTCTTGAATAAGATTCTAAACATCAATAAAACTTGACTAGAAATGAAGATTTTGTTTTGCTTCACCATATCTTAAATAACCGAGTGAAAACATTACCAACAATAACACTTCAAAATCTTCTGTGCTTTTCTTGTATAATAATTTAAAGAAAAAGAATGTTAAGTCTTCTGGAATTAAAAGAAATGACTAGAATCAGAGTTTTAAAATTCTACATAAAATGCCCTGTTTTTTGGGGGGTTTTTTTGCTTCACTATATAGTAAATAACAGAGGAAAACGTTTTTTATTTCTGAAGATTAACACATTAAAATACATGACTAGAAACAGAGTTTTAAAATTGTGCGTACAATGTTCTGAGTTTTTTTTTTTTTTTTTTTTTTGCTTCACCAATTTGTAAATAAGAGTGAAAACGTCCTTTTTTTTAGTTCTATGGAATAACACTTCAAAATAATGTATTCATTCCTTGTAAAAAAATGTAAACAAAAAGAATCTTGACTAGAAAGAGAGGTTTAAAATTGTAAATAAAATGCTCTGGATTTTTTTATTTGCTTCACCATATCTTAAATAGCCAAGTTAAAAGGTTCCTTTTTTATTTTTGAAGAAAAACAATTGAAAATATGTGATTTTCCTGTATAATAATTTAAAGAAAAAGAATATTTAGTCTTCTGGAATTAAAAGAAATGACTAAAATCAGTGTTTTAAAATTCTACATAATACGCCCTGTTTTTTTCTTTTTTCTTTGCTATATAGCAAATAACGGAGGAAAACATTATTTTTTTTATTTCTGAAGATTAACACTTAATAATAATAATAATAATAATAATAATAATAATTTTAAGAAAAAGAATCTTTAGTCCCCTGCAATTAAAAGAAATGACTCGAAACAGAGGTTTATATTGTACATAAAACACCCTTGGTTTTTCTTTGTTTGTTTGTTTGTTTTTTGTTTTTCTTTTGTTTTGTTTTTTTGTTTCACCATATAGTACAAAACCGAGTGAAGATGTTCCTTTTTTATTTCTGAAGAATACCACTTCAAAATACTTTTCTTGTATAATAATTTTAAGTAAAAGAATCTTTATTCCCCTGCTATTACAACAAATGAGAAGTTTAAATGTGTATGGCAGCATATCGTACGATTGGCAGATATTTTATATATATATCTAGCGGTATTAAGCTATAGGTAGCAGAAGTGTGAGCGATCTTTGGGGACCCCCTTATGCAACGGCGCAGGAGATAAAACACAGGTTCTGTTTCTATGAAAAATACAGATTAAACCAAAAGTGTTGCATCAAACCGGGACTGACCTGCTAATCACTGTCTTTAGTGTCAAGAACGAACAAGCTAACTAAAGATTAAATCTTTATTTCTGACAGCACTAATACATGCATAAAAACATTCTCACCAGCTGAGCTGTGACTGATCCCACCGATTAACACAAGACCTTCCTTGTCAGAGCCCAGTGCCCAGGATGGGCTATACTGCTTCTGGAGATTAACAAGATCTGCCCTAGCCATTTAGGGCTTTAAGTGTCCTTAGCAGGACTTTTATGCTATTATTATTGTGCTGCTTAACAAACAGTACAAGCCGGTTCGGACGGAATCACGTTTAGGCTAATCTGATCTGTCTATGACGGGAGCTCTAGGATCTGGAGCTTATTTTAGGACAATTACAATAGTCCTATTCAGAGCCCACAAACCAGTTTCTCAGCATCTGTCTCATTCTGGATTGATCATGATATTGGATATTTCATTCAGGTTCATTCTCGTCGATTGAAACGGGCCCTGGTGCAGTTTGGGCGGGTCTCGGTCCGCTTCCGAACGAACTCCTCAAAGGAGTTTCCAGCTTCATTCCAGCGGACATATACTTAAACGTACGTACCTCTTTTCGTTACTGGAAGACAGACGGGGAGTTTAGACAAAAAGTCTATCTGAAACGCAGTATATAGTACTCGAGAATAAAAAACTTACACAAAAGAATGTGCATCATTGCTTCAGTTACAGAAATAAAAAAGCAGGTCTTTTGCCAAACGTAAAATCAATAATCGTGATAAAAGAGTGAGCAGAGTGTATCGTTACTCCCTTATCCTGTCCCGATCGGCCGCTGATGCTGCTGCGACTTCAAGCGAACTCCCACATCCAGCCCTTAGTGAATATCACACTCCTAACACGGGTGCTTTAGAGTAACGCCGTCTCTTTCCTGCTGCCTTACGATGCAGACAGTTCCTGTCAGACCTTTGCTCTTTATTGATCATGTGCTGTAGGAACTTCCTGCTGAAAGCATTGCTCTTAAATCATTCAGAATACGTCCCTCACACGCAGCAAGCATGCACAGCGCCTCGGTCCCGCCTGACCCACGCCGGCCAGCTCCATCGATCGCACTTTAGGGGTCGATAGCGACTGCCAGACGTTTATCTGGAGCAGACGTGAGACGGAAACCCTTACAGTCCGGCTCGGGCAGGGGTTCTAAAAGCATCTCCTGCAGAGCGCAGTTTTAAAAAGGTTTCGCCGGGTCTTTTTCACATCACCAACTTTAAAAAACAAAGACGAGGATTGGTGCGGGAAGCCCTAGTTTGTGCTAATGTGGACGTGAACAGATTAGAACGCACTTAGATTCGTTAATATCCATGTTTTAGAGGCAGCCTGTTGCTCGTCCTATAAGCTCTCCATGAGCTGTTCTGCCCGGCGACCGAGCTCGGATTGGTCAGCCTGATTTTAAAGCAGGAATTAGAACAGGCTCTGGTTAAATGTTTTAGGCAGTGCTCCGGCATGGTGCAGCTGGAGAACCACACAGAGATGCAATAATTGTATGAACAATACGAACAATTTTATTCGTATCTGTAAAGGATGTTCTTGTCTCACCGGTTAGTTTTTCATGTTTAGTCGTTACGAGTGTTTTGTCTCGTGGTCGTGGTTGTGACTCCGGAGATAGCACCTAATGGGGATCCTAATGATAAAACGAATATCTAAGTCAAACTGTTGGGTTGCTGTACACGTTTGAGAAGTTCTGTTACGTGTAGGTGACGGACGACCGTGTTTCTCTCGTCCGCAGCTCTTCCCAAGCCCCCGATGTCTCTGACTGTAACGGAGACCACGGCCACCAGCGTGACCCTGACCTGGGACTCTGGCAACCCGGAGCCGGTCTCCTTCTACATGATCCAGTACCGCGCCAAGTCCTCGGACGGCAGCTTCCAGGAGGTGGACGGCGTAGCCACCACGCGCTACAGCATCGGCGGCTTGAGCCCGTACTCGGAGTACGAGTTCCGCGTCATGGCGGTGAACAACATCGGCCGCGGGCCGCCCAGCGACGCCGTGGAGACCCGGACCAGCGAGCAGGCGCCGTCCTCGGCCCCTCTCCGCGTGCAGGCGCGGATGCTGAGCTCCAGCACCATGCTGGTCCTGTGGGAACCTCCGGAGGAACCCAACGGGCAGATCCGAGGATACCGCGTGTACTACACGACCGATCCGGAAGAGCAGCTCAGCATCTGGCAGAAGCACAACACCGACGACAACCCGCTGACCACCATCCCCGGCCTGATCACGGACACCACGTACAGCCTGCGCGTCCTGGCCTACACCTCAGTGGGAGACGGACCCCCGTCTGACATCCTGCAGGTCAAAACGCAGCAAGGAGGTGGGTCCTAAAGACTCAGCAGAAACAGTGATTGGTCAAATAAGATCTCACGTTGTTTATAATATCAGATGAACTACAGTCAGTAGCCCTTCCTACAAAGTCACCTTCATGGCAGATGAACCTGTTCAGCAGGCGCAGGTCTGATCAAGCCCTCGTGTTTTCATACAAACAAGGCTTTAGTAAATCAGGACCTGGGTGTGTTCGGGTTGGAACAGGATGTTTTCTCCTTGCGTTAGAGTCAGTGAGGTGATCCAGTCGCGTTCATATCATGTCGCATTCCTTTGCCTCGCAGGGAGCTGACGGGCAGAAATGGGGCAAAGCAGAGCGTGAAATGGGCGACGTGTGCTCTGGGGTGGTTCCGCCTATAGTACCGGCTTTGTTGTCTATCAAAACATGTCCGACTTTTGTGTCCGACGTGGAGAATAAACACTTTTTCAGAGCGTAGTGACAGCTGAGAATAAGAGAGGGATAAAAACCTGGTGAAGAACGGATTAAAGGATGAGTCACAACTTTGGTGTTAATGAATAGACCTGCGCTTCCTGTCCTGAAGGAAACACTACAGTGCAGAAGTCTGTAGGAGAATTAAAAGAATAAGACGACGTTAGGGTTCAGTTAAGGCACGGAGAAATCTCATCACATTAAGAGAAGAAATTAAAGGAAGCAGAAGCGGACGGGGAGTTTTCAGGGAGTTTAGAGTTTAGTTTTCTTGCATAAAAATCGGACTCGGTGTAATGATGATATGTGCTTATTAATTCATAATGCTTCTGATCCGACCCAGTCCCGGCACAGCCGCCCGGCTTCGTGGCTGAAGCTGAACAGGACACCTCCGTCATGCTGAAGTGGCTGTGGCCCGTGCAGGAACCCATCACCGAGTACGAGCTGCAGTACTGGGAGGACAAATCGGAAAACAAGGTACTGATGTTTACAGCTCTCTCAGGTCACTGTACCACTGTATCAGTTCTGGTGGTTAATTCGTTCCAGAAGGCTCGTCGAGAACCGAAAACGACGAGTACCGAACAAATGTTTCCCATAAGGAATAGTGTCAATTGTGAATGGGTTCCAGACCCCCAGAAAATCCCCCTGTATAAGATTATCAGCATTAATGGAGCTGTATTGTGCAGGAGCTCCTGATGTATGATGGGGATATGTTCCACAAATCCATCAGAACTTAAATGGATCATGAACTGCTGAGTTGAACGAGTCTTTGGTGTATCATAGTGGAGACGTGGCTGAAGATCATAGCCAGATTTCAGCAGTTATCCGATTATTCCAGTGGTCATGTATAGAGCGTACTCCCATCTAGAAATCAGCTTAAGAAATCCCATAAAGAGAGCTGGATTTTACTCCAGTAATCGGATTACTCAGTGAACGTATACCAGCCACCCATGGTTGCCAGGTCCACGTATTTCTAAATCCTTGGTTTTATTTGTCCTCTTTTAGCATTTTTTTATCACTGGACCTGGCAACCTGGAATTAAACAGCGAAAAGGGCTATCAAACACTTTGGGGAGACTGAAACGCAGATGATTCATCACTTTAGGTTTCTGTAATTATGCTTAAGATTAGGTGTAGCATTAATTATCTGTGGTAATCCTTCGTTATCATGTCGATGGGAAGTCCTCACAAGGATGGCCAGACGAGCATGTGTGTGATATAGAGATGCCTTTGGAAAGTGCATAAAGGACACAAAGTGTCAGGAAGCTCTTTCGTTTCTCTCCCTCAGCTCCATGTCACCTTCAGCCCGGCTGGCTCGTACCTTGTGGAAGGCCTGAAGCCCGACACTCTGTACAAGTTCTCCCTGGCGGCCCGCTCCGAAATGGGCCTGGGGGTCTACACCAAACCCATCGAAGCCAGAACCGCTCAGTCCAGTGAGTGCTCCTTCCTATCTGTTATCTAACGGCTCTAACCTAGAAACATCAGCTCAGGGATGCCGCAGATCCCCCCCCCTCCTCGGCTTCTTCCACAGCGTCCTGCCATTAATTACCCCGCCGCCCCCCTCTGCTCCCCCCGTCCTGAGCTGGGAACATCTGCGCTCACCGGCGGGGTCACAGGTAGGTCCGGAGCTGCAGCGTAACCACCGGAGCGGTCCGAAAAAAACCTGTTCGCTCATATCGTCTCATCTCTGTCCACGAGAGACTTCAGTTCTTATTGATTAATGTCGGTATCATGCAAGTCATTAAAAGATCGTAATTAACGTCGAGTTAAGAGCGCGCTCTTATCGACCCCGTGCTCGCGCCGGCATTTCTCCACGTCGTCTTTAACCTTTGCGTTGAAAATCAAATTCTGCTCTCAGGACATACAGTACTGAGCAAAAGTGTTAGGCCACCCGTGTAGATATAGCATTGTTTTAGCCATGGTATAATGACCATGTATAATTTTCTCTCTCTTTATTACTACAGAGGCAGAAAATGCAGGAAAATATGTGCAGTATAAAAAAACTAAACAAAAATCAGCTTATGTAGGCCACAATGGCAAGTATTTAGTGGCTATCTAAAGCATCTGGCAGCTTCATCGGGTTGCCAAGTTGACGTATTTACAGTCCGGAGAAGCTTGATCAGGGATGGTCTTTTGTAAGGGTGGCAGCCGAGTAACCACTGTTTCGGAATTAGAACAGGGTGAAAAGATTGGAATGAAGATCAGTGGAAAGCTTTACAGCGTTGCTAAAAAACAAATCTAACAGTGGCCTAAGACTTTTGCACAGCTCTGTATATACGTTTATGCATTTTTTTCTTGTACAGCTAAGCATCCTCACGTTATTGGATTAGAAACCTATAAGGACAAGCCCCTCTTTATGACAGTGTGCTTGTACAAAATCTGGCAACCTAGACCGTCGATACCCGGCTGGTTTTCATCCCGGACTCTCTGGTTGGTACCGAAAGCAGCTCAGCATGCCAGCAGATCCCCTCCCTCACCCTGCTTAGTCTTGCATCGGCTTTCTTTTCCTCCGAGATTTACTTTTCCATGTTTAAACTTTTTAAATTATTCTTTCGTTGACGTTGTTGATGTGATTTTGTGTTTGTTTCATTTTTTCTGCCACATATCTGGGCTGTGCAGAGTTATCCAGGAGTATCATTGTTTTTTTATTATTATTTACAGAAATTTAAACTCTAAGAGTTTCTAAACAGTGAACTGAAAGTCCTGTTTTCTCTTTTGACCATTTTGGCTTCCCAGATTCCACCGCAGTCAGCGATAGGATCAGTAACAGGGGAGAAATAAAAATATAATAATTAGTACAGTTAAAATAAATGAAATTAAATTCAGAAAACAGGATATCAGGCAATATACGGATGATAAATAATATATAAAAAAAAAAACAAATACAATTTCAGTATAGAAAATTGCAGCTCTACTGAAAAAAAAAAAAGATGATTAATTAAAAAAATTCCCTGCACTTTAAAACTGAAGCTTCTGACACGAATTTGTATAAAAGTAAGTAAAGTGTCTTCCTTAAACATGCCATGTCAGCGTGGTACATGACAGCCTACACACACACACACACACACACACACACACACACACACCCACACACACACCCCTTCAGTTGACACTCATGCTGACACTTGGAAGGCTGACAAACGCGAATCGACGCATCTCCGAGCCAAAAAGCAGGCGTGCGAATGTGAGAGCGACAGCTCGCACGCGCACACTCGCGCACTCTCACAAAGAGGAGTGCAAACAGCCGAACGATCGAGTGATCTCTGTCTCATGCTGTCAGCCTCGGCGCGACGGTTTTACACGACTGCAGGATTTAGTATTTTTTTTCCGTTTCCTCCCAGTGAGCTGAGCATCTGCTAATTAAAAACATCTGAGCATCCAGATCCTGTCAAACCAGGCCAGGACACAACAAACGTTTTAAAGCGCGGCTGCACCCCGAGCGTGAAATCGGATTAGCTTCGTAATTTGACGTCAGAAATGGAGACGAATCACTGAACAGGACACGGAAGCGCAGGCGGTTCAGGAATCGGCCGGAGGGATTGAAATGCTGTGTTGTTCAGCTTAGGTCTTAAAGTCATTACAAAAGCGTGGAATTCAGACATGAGGTCAGAAATATTCTTAAGTCAGACACGGACGAAAGCTTTCTCGAATAAGTACCAAGCATTCACGTTTGTTCACACGACAGACGTTTAACCCAAAGCCACTGAGGATGATTCTAGATTAAATGCAGCAAGTTCCCTAGATGCGAACCTTCGACAGCAGTACATGGAAAAGTATTTAAATACGTGAAAAATTAAAAAAAATTAGGAGCAGGACGAGCAGGACGAGCGAGCAGGACGTTCTTGTTTACTTGGTCTCACTCATTCGGGCTTTATCAAGAAGTGATAAAGCCTGAATGAGTGTCACTGACTGTCAGGCTCAAGCAGAAAGCGGGAGATGAACATTAGAAGCCGGTACAGAGCAGAGCTGTATTAGGAAACTGATAAACATCGGAGAACTGGCAATGACAAAACCAAGACTGGATATACAGAGTCCACAAACACCAAAACACAGAACAGGGATGGAGTGATGCACAAAGTAGAGGGAAATGCAGAGTTTAAATAACTGAACTAATTAGGCAGACACTAAACAGCTGAACTAAATCAGGAAGTCGGAACGTAAACAAAGCAGGGATGGCGTGGAGGAGCGATGGATGCTGGGTAGTGTAGTGTACAGTACAGAGCTCCTTTTTTTATTATTGCACTGATTTAAAAGAATACTCGGTATTAAGATTAAAAGCAGTGATGATCTCTATAAGAAGCAGCGAGCCACAGCAACACTAAAATGAAAGTAAGAGATCAGGTGCTGGAGCCTCACAAGCTGAGACCTGAAATATGTCGGACTTACGAACTTTTCGCCACCAAACCCACTCTCCGAACGGAACTGGTTCATATCTGGGAGCTATACCAGACGAGATCTATTTTCAGTAATTCGACTTCACTCTCTGAAGTAAGAGTCTGTTTCCGAATTAGGATCTGCTTAACCTCTCAGCCCAGATGTCGTGTTTCGTCCTTGTGTTGTTTTGATTTTGCTTGACGCCCCTGCATTGCCTCGCCAGCCCCCTCGGCTCCCCCTCAGGACATCCAGCTGGTCAGTCTGAGCTCCACCAGCATTAAGGTGAGTTGGGTCCCGCCGCCCGCCGCCAGCAGGCACGGCGCCATCGTGCGCTACACCGTCAGCTACCAGGCGGTGAACGGCGAGGACACCGAGCGACACGAGGTGACGGATATCGGCGCCGACGCCACCAGTTGCGTTCTGGAGGGTCTGGGGAAGTGGACGTGGTACACGGTGCGGGTGAGGGCCCACACGGACGTGGGCCCAGGACCGGAGAGCGCACCCGTACGCATCCGAACCAACGAGGACGGTACGTCCCGGCGTCCTGCTCAGGTCACTCCAGAGCGCCCGCTGGAATCTCGCGTCCTGCTTTTCCTTTTCTCTCCGCCCTTTTCTTAAAGGGGTAACGTCCAGTTTGTAACAACACTAACGTTTCTTTTCTGCTCTGTTTAACCTGAACCTGCTTTGTTTTGTTTTAACCTGGGGTTGTATTGTGTCTGAGGGAATCTTTGTTCCTTCCTTAACCCAGTTTTTAAAAAAGTTATCCTTAACAAGCCAAAAACTTTAGAAAAAGAAAAAAAATCTTAGCCAGTAAAATAATCTTATATCAAGACAATAAATCATATTTGTTTCTCTAAAGATCTTTTGTCTTATAAGGTCTGAAAGTATAAATTTGTGCGTATTTTTAGAAGAAATTTTACCTTATTTTCAGTCATTTAGGGCACAAATTCAGCACCAAAAGTTAGTTGTTCTGATTCTTCTGTCTGAATTTAAGATATCAGGGCTTTTCACCTGATTTAGGAACCAGTATAAGTATTATTATTGCTTATTTTAAGAATTCCTACCAAGTTAAAATCATTCACCTCACTGGCAGATTTTTTTTCTTAATATAAGCATTTTCATCTCATTTTGGATGTATTTTCTAGGTTTTGTGAAGATGTTCTGCAGTGTAAACCCTTAACTGAATGTCCGTTTTGTTCTCCAGGTCTCTCTTATCGCGTTTGTCTTTTCTGCTTCTGTAACATCATAAGCTCGGTTTTCTAATCTTTAATTTTCTGACATTTCTGCCTTTATTATATTATAAATAGTAGCATAATTAACAACCTTTGCAGTGTTTACAGTGAGATCATCTGCGTCAGCCTTCTGGGCAGAGCTCCCATCTTTACCTTATCTTAGAAAAGTGATAAGCCTTCAAAAAATCCAAAACAAAACACGAAAAGAACAGAATGTTCTCCCTTCCACCAACTCTTATTGATTTTGCCTTTTCTGCTCCTCTCGCTAACGGAAAAGTAGAGCTGTGGAAAATTTTGGTGGAATGAACAAAAAGAAATTATTCTCCTGCTAAATAAATAAAGCGAATAAAGCCGCGTAACGTGGCGTCCTGAATTAATTAAGATGACAGAAAAGCATATTGAGACTGGCTTTATCACGGAACGTGGCAGCTGGAAAGTTATTAGGCGCACACACACCCACACACCAAGACACACACAAATAGGAAAATATTTGTCGGGAATTATTCACAGCATTAATTAGTGTGAATGCAGTGAGTCCTCAGCACGGCCCTGACCAGAGTAAGCAGGGGAAATGTATAGGATTCTTTAACACCTCAGGTAGGATTAAAATCAAACATCTCTACAGTTCCGTCCTCTAACGTTTCTGTCCAAACGAGGCGCCGGTGTTAAATAATGGAAGAGTCATTTGCTCTGAAATGTCCATTAACAAGATGTTTGCCTGTGAGTCCTGAGAGCTCATTACGCTGCAGATCTTATACTTACCATTGGTTATGCGGTCGATCAATAAACTCAGAGATTCTTCTTCTCCTTAGCATCCCAAAGCCCTGGATGCTACTGATATGCAATCGACTGCTTTTATATATATAAATATATATATAGTACTGTGCAAAAGTCTTAGGCCACCATGATTTGTTGTTTTAGCAATGCTGTAATGACCATGTACAGTCTATATACAGCATGCGCATCCCGCCGCTACAGAGGGTCCAAGACCTGCCTCCCCCCTCGTCGACACATTTCCTAAAATGCCGATTGGTTCTTTCTAATGACGAATACAGTCCCATTCCTATTTCAACCAGTGCCCCGTCTCCGATAACAAACAGGGGTTGTACATCATCCGGCGCTGCAAGCTTAAAGTAGGATTAAAGCGCCACCTACGGCCAGCTTAGCGGGGTAGAATTTCATTACTGGCAGGACATTTGTTAGGTGTTAAGCTTGGCGAGGGTGAGAGGTGAGGTTGGTGGCTTTGAGATAAAGTACATAGAGGGAAATCCGTCCTGCCATCACTGATAACGAGGTTCGATTGTGTAACATATAGACGACGACTTCCAAAAAAGTGTTTGCTTGGCTGCTGCCCTCCTGAAAAGACCATTCCTTATCAAGCTTCTATGGACTTCTGAAGCTGCTGCTGCTCAACCATTCCTAAAACAATGCTATATATAATCTAATGGTGGTCTAAGACTTTCGCACAGCACTGTATATAAAGGTATAACTCCGATTATACCGTCTCTACAAGGAACCCATAATCAGATGGATAGAACCATCGATCTCCTGTAATGGAAGATTAAGAGCTCTAAATTAGTGAGGAGCCAGAAAGTGTGTTAGGATCTTCTAGAGCTTCCTAAGTCTCTGTGGAAAGTGGATTGCTTCACTGTAATTGTAGAGAGTAGATTAAAGATTCAAGACCTGATGCACTTTCGTTGCAAGTGGTACTGCAGATAGCCATGGAAGCCAGATTCCCATCTTCTTCCTGGACTCCATTCAGAAAAAAAATCACCTTCATGTGTCTGAGGGAGGGGGCGGTTAGATGGAAGCGAGGCGCCGTTTGGATTGGCATCGCTTCACTGTAGTATGTGTCTCGGTAATTGTCTCCTCGTTGCTCACATGCTCCCTTCAGTGGCTTGTTCACGGCTTCCATTAATTGAGCCACCATAACTTCGGCCTCTGTGTTGTTCTTGAATTGGAAAGCTGATCAAACCGAGAACCGCAGAGCTTCTTTGCCTCTTTGTCTTCTCGCCTAAAACCGGATACACTGGGCTCTTGAGGAGACAGCGTGTGCTTTGTCTCCGAATAACAGGATTTGCTTCACTCTCATGGACATACAAAGCTTCCTCTCACAAGCTGCTCAACAACAGAGGTTCCTTCGACAGCGCTCGGCGTCCCCTTCATCGGTTCCTCGGTTTCTCCCGCTTGTTTATTCTCGTTTGTCATCTTTAGGTCGTCCCGTCCCTCCCTCGGTCTTCGCCACCTCTTATCGCTCTTTTTCCGTCTCAACCACACGTTCCTTTTTTATCCGCAATCCAGGCCACCTCTGTTTGCTCCGTTCCCAAAACATTTCCTATAAATAGCAGGTTTTCTTCACCCAGTTCCCGCGAGTATAGCCATAAAGTAAATACGTCCGAAACCTAAGCATAAGACACATCTTTACAGATTTCACACTGCGTTATACAAAATACATCTTCAAGTTAGTTAAATGTGGACCGTCTGCATCTTTTACCCACAATAACATGAGCTACGGAAATAAATCGTGGTATGTCCCACTGTTATAGCCTAGAAGGAAAGGTTTCTGGATACGGAGACGATCCTGTAAACATGTTTTACTTGTTTCTTGTACAAAAGTGACCACAAATGTACATCTGTCGGCTTTTAGGTTCCCAGAATAGCTACGTTATAGCTACATACACATTCTGATCATGTACCTACTCCTTACCAAGAGACCAACTGTATCCTTATTGCATTCGGCTTTAGTGTGTTCTACATGAACTGATCTTATAGCTGGTTCTTGAAAGTGGTGCATTAGTCGTCTAGCGCTAGTCTGACTTGCGTTCTCAGCCCTAAAGTCCTCTTTGCGAGCCAACAGAAGGCTATCACTTGCTTAACTTCGGCTCGTTTCGGCCGAACCTCGATTCACGATCGAATGCACTTCTTTAAATTGGTCTCCAAAGTTTCTTATATCTTGTACAAATAGCCATGCCCTGCTATTATCGCATCGCTAATGGTAACGTTTATAAGGATTATGACCTGATTTATCTTGCCTGAAGGGACGACGTCAGCTAATCAGCACGTTTCAAGCCTTCTCACCCCTCTCGCCGCCTTCCATCTCCCAGCCGTCACCTCTTTCATTTGTTCTTGCCTTTTCCCTGCAAAGAAAGCCCCCCTCAATTTTCACCTTTTCCAGACCCATCTCTCCGGGGGTAATGCCTATTTTCTTCCAATCCTACATGGGGAGATTTCTTCTGACGGCCGGCTCCACTTCTTTTCTTTCCGCTTTGCCTCTTTTGTGATGCGTATGAGCGCTCATTCTCAGAGATTCCCACGAGGGAGGCTGCCATCTATAATTAATATTTGAAATTCCCCTGCTATAATTAACCGTGTCGCAGCACCACCGGTCTGTCCTTGATCGCCCCGTTCCCATTCAGGAAGGCGTCTGCGAAGGGTGTGAAGTGTTAGAGGAATATCAATAAGTACTAATAAGTGAGTAATAACAATATCAATAAATATAATTTGGATGGTGGGCGTGTTCATGTCAGTGGTCTCTTGGTCGCCGCGTCAGGAACCTGCTCCGTGTTCTCATTTTACCTTGTTTTCCTAAATCGGTTTTCATCTTCGTTGGCCTTTTCATATAGAGTTTATTCCGCGGTAAAAAACAACAACAACAAAAAGTCCGGCTACTTTCAACTTCAAAGCAGAGAGCGCTGCAAAAAGAAGAAAGGCTTTAGGGCGAAAAGAAATGAGATGCATCCATTTGGTTGTGGCGGCTGGGTGAAAAAACCTCCTATACCTGAGTAAGCAGCTCCTATGGACACTGCAACCCAGCTTTTTTTGAGGCTTCATGAATAATTGAACCTTATAAGCTCAGGGTATTTGCTGAATTAACTTCTTCCCCGGCCCTTTACCCTTCCTAACATCCAGCAGTAGTTGATAAATATTTTAAAGATCTAGTAATAAAGTAAATGCTATACTGCATTCCCTATTGTTCAGTGTCAGATCCATGATGGTGCCTCGAACATTTATGATGTTGGTTTTTATTCTTTTTAAAGCCCTGCACCTCTAACGGACATGCGATTTTAGTGAAGACGTGCTACATTGGTGCTTAATGCGATAATGCACTTTCTGTCTGGTGTGTTATTTTTAATACCTGACACTCAGAGCTGCTTGGGTACACTGGGCAGGTTTAACTACGTTCCGGGGGAAACTGTGCATGCTAAATGTCTCCCTTTAACCTGATTTCACCTTGCGCCTCTATTTTTACCTTCCGTTTCTCTTTTTTACTGCCTGGCATCTCAGCAGAGCTCTCGCCTTAAGCTCGGAACTATTTTAAAGCTTGGCATCGTTAACATTTGCGCTGTTATATGTGAAATCTCTCCCCAGTACCCGGCGCTCCTCCTCGGAAGCTGGAGGTCGAGGCCCTGAACTCGACGGCTATCCGGGTGACGTGGAAGCCGCCGCTGTCTGGGAAGCAGCACGGTCAGATTCGGGGTTACCAGGTGGTTTATTCCCGACTGGAGAACGGAGAGCCGCGAGGGCACCCCAACATCATGGACGTGGCGCTACCTGAAGCCCAGGTAATGCACCTCTTCAGCCGGGGCCGCATGGGGTACCGTCATGATATCCTCACCTCTGTGTTTGTCCCGAGCACAGATCAAGGTGTCGTTTAATACCTTTTTAATTCCAGATGCAGTTTCGTATCGGAACTTAACACCCTGTTTTCCTACAGAAGCAAAACTTTCAATAGGCCCTGTATGTCTGTAAGCTTTAATACATATGCACTGCCTGAGTGCTGGTTAGAAATGTTATGTATATGTGTATTTCTCTCCTGATTTAATGCCAGGAGATCCGAGACGAGCCTCAAGGGAACGCGTTGAGATGGAACAGAGATAGTAACCCTTAAGAGGCATTCGGACTGTCAGAAACATCTAAAAGCGGGCGATCTCGCTGACAGACGGGGAATGCGATAGAACCCGGGGCTGAAATAATCCTGCGCGTAAACAGGAACGATCAGACGTGGGATTTGTGGGGTGTGGACATGTCCTAATCCGTGTCCCTGATCCCTCTGTGCGTGTTCAGGATCCTCGCCAGCAAATTGGCCAAATAAGCAAACGCACCGAGAGGAAATAAGGGCTTTATCATGAGGCCGTTCCAGTCATTATATCTCATTAGCATCAAACATGCTTGACTGGTGGGATTAAAGAGCGAGTCAGGAGGCTCCACATGAAGAGGGCCGCTCTTGTAAGGACATGAACCTGCTAACATGCAGCAAGTTACTTCCCAATGATCTCAAACACCGAAGTAGGGACTTACCCTCTGCTTTTAAGGCTCATAACTAAGCCTTTATGTTACCGATTTGGCCTCACTGCAGTTTAATGTAGTGTTTTAAACATGTTTAAGGTATGATACGCACTACAGTAGCGTTGAACGCTGGGAAATGTAGTGAGGAAAAGTCGTCGTGTTTTAAAATTTGTTGTAGGCTATGCCATCATATATGCAGTGTATATATTATATATTAAACTACTATACTTATTACTATAAATTCGACTTACGAAAAATCTGCAGACTAGGGCCAACCAGCACAGACTCTCAGCACACGGAGTTTGCATCCGGAAGTAAAAAAACAAATCATGATATACAAGTTTGGGACATGTCCACAGTGAACCAGCCATTTGGGACACGTCCACTGTGTACTGGTGGTGTTTTTGTATAGGTGTATAGGTTATATCGGGAACGTGTGTGGTGTGGGACACATAGTGAACTAATAGTTTTTATGTGCCCTATAGATTAAATACAGTGCAGTTTGGGATGCGTCCTCAGTGAACTTGTAGTGTTTATGCGGCCTATATAGTAAATTCAATGCAGTTTTGGACAGGTCCATAGGAAAATGTGGTGTTTTGTTATCCTATATAGTAAATATGATGCCATTTGGGACATGTCCATATTGAACTAATAGTGTTTATGTGCCCTATATAGTAAATATGGTTCAGGTTGGGACACGTCCATAGTCGACTGATAGTGTTTATGCACCCTATATAGTAAATACAATGCAGTTTGTGACACATCCGTAGTGAACTAATAGTGTTTGTGCCCTATGTAGTAAATATGATTCAGTTTGTGACACGTCCATAGTGAACTGATAATCATTATGTGCCTTATGTAGTAAATATAGTGCAGTTTGGGACACATCCCTAATGAATTGATAGTGTTTATGTGCCCTATATAGTAAATACAGTGCAGTTTGGGACACATCCCTAGTGAACTAATAGTGTTTATGTGCCTTATGTACTAAATATAGTGCAGTTTGGGACACGTCCCTAGTGAATTGATTGTGTTTACGTGCCCGATGTAGTAAATGCAGTGCAATTTGGGACACGTCCATAATCGACTGATATTGCTTATGTGCCCTATATAGTAAATACGATGCAGTTTGGGACACGTCCATAGTGCACAGACTCACGGAGTGTAACCCCGGCAATATGGTTTGAATCCGGAAGTAAAACAACGAATCATTCATGGAGGATGAATCAGATTTTGGAAATGACCTGCATGCAGTTTCACCTCCCTGGTTGCCCGGTTTGTCTCGTGCGGCTCATACAGTGTGGGATTTCCAGTCGGGAGTCGCTTGAATCCTTAATTAAGAATAGGAAACGTGATCCCTGTTCAGTAGGCTGAGACTGAAATATCGAATATGTTTGTTTTTTAAGAATACAAACCCGATTAAAATTGAGTTGCTCACAAAGCAACAAAGCCGTGCCCAGCTGTTAGGTCACGGGTACGAACATTTATCTCGTGCCAGACCCGGGTTAATTAGGCGAGAGGTGTCCGAGTCCATTTGCATGCACCTTCTTATCGTCAGTTCATCAGTTTAATTGGTCGATGCCCACCGGAGCAAACAGCCGTTCTAATGACTGTAATTAGCATTTCTCTCAGTAAATTTGCCCTGTAGACTTCACAGGGGCTTCTGTTTTTTAAAACGCAAGGTCACCCGGTTTGGACTTCCAGCTTGCGAGTGCTAATTGTCCTCATTAACCTGCCTGCTTCGATCGTTTAGCTGGTTATCACATCATTTGATTATTAATCAGCCCTGATGGGGTTCTCTGAGCACGGTTTTTGGAGGATGCTGATTATGGTAGCAGGCTGGGTTTTTGGGGATTCTCGGCAGGCTCCGGTCCCGTCAAACACAACTCTCAAGCCTGCTTCTTCACCACAAAGCACTGGAGCTGTGTATGTAATTGTAAACACGTCTCTACTGTTGTCTAAATCAGTGCTTGGAGCTTTATCTAAAGATCTCTGAAAACTCCTGGTCATTCAGGCCGTCTTAAAATTGGTGAAACCATTAGAATTTGTGCGTTTGCTTTAGATATCCCTGCGTAAATATGAGCGAAAACGTCATAAAAGTAGATGAAGAGACATCATTTATTGAGGGTATATCTGTGAGTGGTAAAAGTATGTGGACCTCTAGGATTAGGACTCAGGTGTGAGTGTGGTGTATATAAGGAACCCTGATCTAGAAGAGAGACGCTTCTTAGTCAGTTTCACCACTCGAGTTTCTCCTCATCGCCCGTCGCTCTTTCTCAGAAGTGGTGTTTGTTTATATGTAGGTGCTTTTGAATTCCGAACGAGGCCACTTTCACCCGTGCGTCCTGATTCGGGTGCTATTTTTAACTTATAGGACGAGTACACACTCACACTCTCTTGTGATACGTTCCGTCCACCTCATCATCCACCATCTGTGATGGAGTGCCACGCAGGTCCCTTCAATTACACCCAGAGTTTAAGCATGTGTTTTGTTATTATGATAATGATGTTTTGCTCGGGAGGACAGAGCCGTGCTGGTACATATTTACCAGCGCTGCGGGCTCTGGATTATGCGTGCGGCCTCCGTCCTGCCCTGTGCAGCGAGAGCTAGAAAGGAAACGCCCTCCAGCCGTCCCTCTGCCTTATAGTCGCACCGAAGACGCTTCAAAATCCACTTGACATTAGACTGATATTATACTGCCGTATCCGTATATGGACCTTATTTGGCATTACTGTGGATGTGTCCGATATCTACTACCACCTAGGCCACATGATTACCATATTATCACGTAAGGATGCGTTGACTTCATTTCTCCAGTTTAGCACCAGCTCTCGGTTGGCCTGTGGGAATCTTAGGGTGTTTTGACTGTATAGTGAAGGGACTGTTTGATTTGGGACATGTCCACAGTGGACTGGCTGCGTTCGTGTGGGACATGTCCACGAATTAGTGAATAAGATTTGAGACGTATCCACAATGAACCAGCCATTTGGGACACGTCCACAGTAGACTGGTAGTGTTTATGTGAACTTATGTATAGGTTATATAGGGAATGTGTGTGGTTTGGGACACACATAGTATTTATGTGCCCTATATATTAAATACAATGCAGTTTGGGACACATCCACAATGAACTCATAGTGTTTATGCGGCCTATATAGTAAATTCAGTGCAGTTTGGGACAGGTCCATAGGAAACTGATGGTGTTTTGGTATCCTATATAGTAAATATGGTGCTGTTTAGGACACGTCCATAGTGAACTAATAGTGTTTATGTGCCCTATATAGTAAATACAGTGCAGTTTGGGACACGTCCATAGTGAACTAATAGTGTTTATGTGCCCTATATAGTAAATACAGTGCAGTTTGGGACACGTCCATAGTGAACTAATAGTGTTTATGTGCCCTATGTAGTAAATACGATGCAGTTTGGGACACGCCCATGGTGAACTAATAGTGTTTATGTGCCCTATATAGTAAATACGATGCAGTTTGGGACACGTCCCTAGTGAATTATGACCCGATAGTGTGTATGTACCGTATAGAGTGAACGAAGTGTGTGGTTTGGGACACGTGCACAGACAGTGTTTAAGCATCCTATATAGTGAATAAGGTGCAGTTTGGGACGTGGCAGCTGCGGACTGTATATAGCACAGAGGCGTGTGGTTTGGGATGTGTGCGTTTCGCATGCCCGTTTGACACGGCAGTAGAGTCGGAGTGAAATGTATTTTCGGTGCCTGATGGATCTCAGCATGTCAGGTTCTGCTGACGGTGCTTATGAAACGTTTGAACCTCGGTGCTGAAGGTCGGGCCTGCGTGGGTTTGTCGCGGCGTTCTGGCTGCGAGGTATTCTTTAACCAGAGAGAGAGAGAGATGAATGTTTCACCTTCTTTATCGTTAGTCATCACGTTGCCGCCGGCTGAGCCCCTCGAGTGTCTGAATCAGCAACCTTGAATTTCTTTTTCTGCCACTTCTTTTTTTTCTTCTTCTTCTTTTTTCCATCGGTAGCTCTCTTGTGCATTTGAGCGTTTGCCTGAATTTAGCCTGCAGTCCACGTGGTCATAGGCGTGCATTAAGATTTGACCTTGTGAGACATTTTACTCGTCCCTACGCAGAACATACGCTAATCAGAGCCCGGTAGGCCTCACCGCAGAGCAGATAATCGGTATCTGCGTTTATGATGCCCAATAAATGATAATTGAAAAAGAAAACGCAGAGGTGGAACGTGGATCTTTCATGGTATGAATGTTGCAGTTGCGTAGTTTGTCCACCAGAGGCATCTCCATTATTGACAAATGTGTGATTGGAAGAATTGCTCTGCTCCTTGTGCATGTTTTTCTCAAGGGTAGTACATTAGTCTTATATTACCCCCAAAAGAAGATCAACTAGGGCACAATTACATTATATTATTTAATTATTACAGTAGTATATTATATTATTTATTTTATATCAGTCTACGGGTGTGCTTTCAGACACCCCCTCAGTCTCAGTCAAATCTCACAAAGCACGTGTCCCAAACAACCAGCCTGTTTATTCGGTAGGCCAAAGAAAAATCATAGATCAATGTGGACAACTCATTATATAGTGCACAGGCTGCGTGGGCATGTCCCCAATCACACTTTATTCACTACTTAGGCCTCATAGTGTATGGCAACGTCCATCTCATCATCGGTCATATGCGGACGTGTCCCAAAACGTCTCGTTTTCTTTGGGCGTGTTCCAATCCGCACCTGATTTGCTCCATAGGCATCACACAGACGGTGTGTTTTGGGCATTTTGTGCACATTGCTCATTCCAGTGCACAGTGGGTGTAGTAAATAGAAAGTATGGTGAGATTGTTGCTCCCTTGACGGAGATTGTGGTTCCGTATAAAAAGCAGTGTATGTAGGGTGTAGGACGCGTTCTGTGGCTCACTTCACTTTATCTGAGTGCAGAGCGGGAATAGTGTGCAGGACTTGGAGGCGAGGACCGGCGCCGCCTCCTTCCGGTGAGCTGTGGGTGCAGTGCGGCCGGACGTCACCGGGCCGACAGCGTGTAGGGGTTAATGGGATTTCACGCTCGGGGTAACACTGCGGGGGGATCGCTCGGAGAAAATGGGCTCTCGCCCGCAGAGGATTCGCTCTACATCAACAGAGAACAAAAAGTTCAGAGTGTGGGTCACTGCTGCGGCCGGAGGAAACGTGGGAGAAATTCGGAGCTCGGTGTGTGTGTGTGTGGAGTTATATATCATGTTCTTCCTTAAACCTCATTTCTTAAAGGGTTCCTGCACATGCATGAGCAGGACATGAGGCTCAAATAAGGGGCTTGAAGTGTTTTAGGGGTGTAAGGAGGAGTGACCTTCGAATTTCTCACCATTATCACCATTATTTTACATTCGATAAAAGACTTTCCTTTTTTTCTGAAGGGTAAACCATGCGAAACCATGCACATTTTCTCCAGAGCAGCGTTGAGGTGGTTTGGGCATCTCACGAGGATCGGGTCGCCTCCCGCTGGAGCTGCTCCAGGGACGTCCCTCTGCACCCCAGGGCAGATCCAGGACCCAGTGGAGGGATTATGTGTCACATTAGGCTTAAGCTTTCTCGCAGGAATATGCACCAGGGGATGGACATGTCTGGGCTGGTTTTTTTGGGTCTTAAGCACATGAGCATTGTTTGTAATGGTATATATTTACAGAAGATAATCCTAATTGGACTTGTGTGTGAATGTTTGAGTAATGGTGACATTTTTCGAGCTTTCAGGCAGTGCATTGTATTAAGAGCTTTACTAAGTGCCTGAATGTTTACATACAGACTGTATATGGTCTCTCTCTCTCTCTCTCTCTCTCTCTCTCTCTCTCTCTCTCTCTCTCTCTCTCTCTCTCACCCCCTGTGCCAAGCTGCATGTATCATGCCGGCTTTTCATCATTAGATGAGTGAAAAAAGTAACCATGCTTTTTTCCACTTCAGTATTGCCCTTTCTCACTCGTTGTCCCCCTCTCCGTCTGTCCTGTGTCTCCCCTCAGTGGAACAGTGACGAGTCCACCGAATATGTGAGTAACCTGAGTGTGAGCCGGGCGTCCGGCGGCGGGTCTGCGGGACGCGCTGTGTGGTTCTGCTTCTGCTTTGTGTGGTGTGTGTGTGTGGTGTGTGTTTTCTCTTTCTGACTGGGAACTAACACACTTTTCCAAACTACTTTTCAGCGTTCGACAGAAACGATTCAGTCCTTAATGGACCTCTAACGAAGTGCGCCTGTACCCAAGACGCTTAAGGTTAATCTTAGACAAATCGATGGGTAATCAGGGGTGCGTCCGTAATTAGAGTCTGGACAGATACTCAGCGGTCGAGGAGTGGGACTAAGAAAGGGCGCAGAAACAGTACGCTCCTGGATCTCAAAGCGTCATGTATGCGTTTTATTTTACTGAATCATTTATGCCTGCTGTTGAATAGGAGAATATACAGCGATCAGCCAAAACATTACAACCATGCACAGAATAGTGGTGGCACCAGGATGCACTTCGGGAAGATAAGTCTGATTTTTATGGACGAAAAACACAAACTGTTGATAAAATATTGATGGATGATTATGGAAGCGTATCCAAGCAGCTTGTTTAACTCCGTAACCCCGACCTCAGGCTGCTGCTGCTGTTAGAGCCCCTGAAATAGGAAACAGAAGTGTGAACATTTTTATACGGTTTGTAAAATTGATGCTAGTGTGTTTTTTCTAACAGGCCTCGTGTGTGTGTGTGCTGTGTTCCCAGTGCCTTCCATGAACTTACCATGCCTTTCCTCTCTATCTCATTACCCGCGTTTGTTGCGTTGCGTTCATGCTGCCGCTTGCGTGTGCTGTGCTGCGTTCGCCGCCGCTCTTTCTGCAGCCTCTGTTCCAGCGTCGGAGCGTCCGTCCGCCGCGCGTCTTTGTTCTGTCACAGTCGGGCCGATGGACGTTAAGGCGTCACCTCACTAAATTTCTTAAAGAAATCCTTGGCTCTGGCAGAACTCTGACTCGAGCGGCGAGGTCCCTCCGGTTCTTCTTTGTGTGCTTTGGAGGTTCTCCTCAGTGTGGAAACTGTGTGTGTTCTCCGAGCCGGCAGAGCTGACTCTGCGGCGCCGGGAAAAAAAGAAACATGGTTTTTGGGTCCAGGCGTGTGTAGAGGGGACAGGCTGATGTCCGTGTGCTTTGTGGAAGGGCTGTGTTCGCTGTTTGTTGAACTGGTCCGTTCAGTGGCGGGTTCTCTGGGGCTCAAGCGGTTTGTCTTTAACAGGAAGCGATCATCACCGGGTTGCTCTCCGAGACGTCGTACTCGGTCACTGTGGCGGCGTACACCACCAGAGGAGACGGTGCTCGCAGCAAAGCCAAGGTCATCAAAACCATCGGCGCAGGTAGGTACAGAGGTACACTGAGAAGTCTGAGAAGGAAAGTTTCTTTCACTTGTAACTGCATCCGCTGTAGGAAGCCGAGCTGCCGCGGATCGTAATAAAGCAGAACGGCGCTAGGTATGGAAATGGGCTTAAGTGGCATCGGCTGCACAGCCTGAAAGAGCATGGCTATAAATGAGGCGGCAGAACTCAGGAGCGAGTCACGCTGTTCAATCGTATTAAAGCGGCTTTAGAAGTCAGACGTGGTGTCTCTGACACAGCAGGCTTCGAGTGGAGCAAAAGTCTCAAACCCTTACCTCCTCCCTAATGGAGCGCTCGTTTTCTTAAAGTCTAACCTCAGAGCAGCGAGTTGTCGTCAGTAAATGGTTTAAGTGACGTCAGACGCACCGGATCGAACAAGAAAAGTCTGCTTCATCTGCCTCTCATTAGAGCAGGGCTCAGGTAGAACCTCAGGACCACCCGAGCTGTTCTTCCGTCATCAGTTCCGGTTTTCGTACCCTTACTCAGACCACATCGGGGGCAATAGCGCCCCCTCTCCTCCTCTAGTTGACATGAGAAGCTACAGTGACTGTACCGGACACAGTAACGCCTATATGCTCATTTTAGCGTTCAATATTTTATCTATTTTCACTGTTGTTGTTATTAATTATTAGATTTTTAAATATGTTCTCTGTCTTAATAGGTATTTAGCTTCTGATGTTTAAACTGTTACTATAAACGTAATAATGATCTAGGCTGCCCGATGAGGCTGGGTCCCTTTTTGAGTTTTTGAGTCAAGGTTTTTTCCTTCTCTAATTTAGGGAGTTTTTTCCTTGCCACTGTCGCCCCAGGCTTGATCAGTTAAGGTTGTGGGCTATTGGTATAAAGCTGCTTTGAGACATTGCTACGTTGTAAAAAGCACTATATAGTATTTTGCCTCCCTCTTAGTTAGTGAATTTAAATTTAGTAATAACTTTAACGTCCGCGTTACCGTAGTCATTGAGATACTTTGCACACCGTGTTTTATTTTAAACTGAATTTATACAACGTGAAAACATTAAGTACAACACTATTGCTAGTGAGATTCTTATCTATGTATCTTTTATAAAACTTGAAACAGAGAACGAAAAAGTAGATCGTTACCGTGTGGTTTTCTGCCTTCAGGACTGCGATTCTCTTTTCTGTCAGCAGGTGTCGCCAGAGTTCAATTGTACTAGCTTTATATAATTCGGATGTGAATTATGTACACAAGACAGATTTTTATTTCCTGTTATAATTCCGAAGACCTCGGACATTAAAGCGAACGGGATGGGGAGCCTAGTAAGACAATAAACCAGTATATAGTAATAATAATCAGGTTTCTGTGAGGTGACATAGCCCTGCGCTAACCCTGAAAGGCCTGAATAGTCAGTCAGCAGTCCAGTGCATATCGCTGAGAAATTGTGGTTTTCGAGAGCCACAACTGCGTAACAGGATTCCCATTAGAACACTCACAGTTACTGCACAGGCACAGGTATTTGGTATGAACTGCCGAACCTCTTTCCGCAGTTCCCGGCAAACCCAGCATGCTCATTAGCACCACGGTGGGCAACACGGCCCTGATCCAGTGGCAGCCTCCTAAAGACACGCACGGCGAGCTGACCGGCTACCGCCTGCGCTACAAGCGCCTCGACGAGGAAACGTTCACGGTGCACGAGCCCAAGAAGACGGACGACCATTTCACCGTCAGGGGCCTCTTCAAGGGCGCCACCTACAGCTTCCAGCTGAGCGCCAGGAACCGGGCCGGCTACGGGGAGGAGTACATCAAGGAGATCAGCACGCAGGAGGAGGTGCCCAGCGGGTTCCCGCTCAACCTGAGCGTGGTGGGGCTGACCACTACCACCACTCGCCTGACGTGGGCGCCGCCGGCCCCTGCCGAGAGGAACGGGCGCGTCACGCAGTACGTCGTCATTTACCGCGACATCAACAGCCAGCAGAACAGCACGAACCGCACGGCGGACACGCACATGACCCTCCACAACCTCCGCCCGGACACCACCTACGACATCCGGGTGCAGGCCTTCACCAGCAAGGGGGGCGGCCCCATGAGCCCCAGCATCCAGAGCCGCACCATGGCCACCTCGCCCGGTGAGTGCCAGTGCTCTCGCTCTCTCTCTCTCTCTCGTGCACTGTACCCCCTCTTCTCAGTCTATGAATCCCATCGCACACGCAGGTATTTATAGCTCGATTATCCTCGTGCGACGCCATCTGCAGGAGCCTGAAGGTACTGCCACTTTAACTTGCAAGGTGACTCATTATTCGTCTGGGCAGCTTATTTGAAAGCTCCAGTAAATAGTACTGAAGGGTAATAAACAAACAGGGCATGAGTCGGTTATATTGCAGTAATTAGTGTTATTAGATTGTTTGTTAGAGGTTAGTGGGCGTCTCTCAGTTTGTGGCAAACTGTTACAGACTGTGATGCCCTCAGACTCGCCGCCCTCTTAATAATCAGCCCAGTTTTTGTTCTTGATCTTCTCTCTCTCTCTCTGTATAAAACATACTGATTCTCAGGAGCTTCATGTTCAGGTTGGCGTTCCCCCAAGAGAACCATTTGCAGACATAGTACAGTCCAAAACACTGCTTTGTCTGGTTTTTACTTAAGGGGATATTACTTAAGTTTTTACTTACATGAGGCTATTTCTAGGGTTATTTTATCTTTTTGTTTAATTTTAGTGCAGTGTCTTGTATTAGTTTGATTAAATGTTCCTGTAATTTTATTTTGTCTATTAATTTCAAATTTTTATGAAAACTATTCCAATTTTTACCACTTGTAGAACTGTGCAAAAGTATTAGGCCACCGTTAGATTAGATATACCATTGTTTTGCAGTGTTATTATGACTGTAGGTCACAGTGGTAAGTATTTAGTGTGACCTCCCTCCTCTTACGCTTTAGCAACAGCATTGTCTGGGATGCCAAGTAACCACTTTTTCGGAAGGCGAACAGGTTGAAAAGGCTGACATACCCTAAAGCTCACAAAGCTTAGAATGAAGATTTGTTATATATGGCCATTATAGCATCGCTAAAACAACAAATGGTGGCCTGAGACTTTTGCACAGTACTGTATATCCTACCGATTCACATCTGTGGCCACAAAACCTCCGTTAAGTTGCTATTTTCGGTTTTACATCCTCTCAGCGTTCGCCACGAGCTTTGGTGTGAGAGCCGTCATGAAAACCTCGGTCCTCCTCACCTGGGAGCTTCCGGAGAACTTCAGATCCCAAGGGCCTTTTAAGGTGAGTGAAAATGCGAAACGTGGTAGGAGCAGCAGCTCGGGGGGGTATAAAAGTAAACGAGCGAAAGTGTGTTTGCTCTTAACGCGCCGGTTTATGGTCCTCCATTAAAGGTGCTCGTATAGAAAACCCGTCTCGGAGTCTCTAATCAGGGTAATTAGACGGCGAGGGCTGAGGGTTTGAGGCTTTTAAGGACTTTCAGCAAATTGAGTCGGTTTGAAGGAATCCGCAGACCACAGCATTAGCGCAGCAAAATGAGAGCTTGTGGAGAAGACATCTGGGAAATGTCTCCGCTAACCGTGCACTTGGACAGATAGACTCCGTGTCTTCACCGCCGCGTGTCCATTAGGCTAATCCCTTTGCAGTAAAAAACACTCGCGGCCTCAACGCAAAACCTTTTCCATCTCAGCCGAGTACTTCCTGTGGAGCTCGCTGTCCGCTTAGGACGGCTAACTTTGTTTTATTTTGCCCTGCAGATCAGTTCATATCAGTAAGAAATGTATTTAATGCAGGTTTATGGAACGAGATTAATCTGCATTTATCAAAAAATTTCCGTCAATTAAAAAGACGTCCGTTTTTAGTTTTCAGTTTTATTATGAAATTGCGATTTATATTTACTCCAGAGTCATGTGAGTGAGACAGAGACAGAGACCCAAGGTGGTCGGGTCCCTTTTTGAGTCTTGGTCCTCCCAAGGTTTCTTCCTCATAACACTTAGGGAGTTTTTCCTTGCCACTTGCTCAATTTGGGATTGGACGTAGATATTAGAAGATCATCTAACATTGTAAAGTTGCTGTGAGACAATGCTCCACTGTGAAAAGCGCTACAGAAATAAATCTGACTTGACTAGCCTCACATAGAGTAGCCTTAATGGTCCTTAGACGGTACCTTCTTAAATGGCGCATCCATAACAGAATCCTGTTGAAATGAACCCGTTCCGCTGTGGTTCCCCTCTGTAGATCCTGTATAACCAGCAGAGCGTGGAGGTGCAGGGTAACACGAAGAGGAAGCTGATCACGGGTCTGAAGCCCGACACTAATTACTCGTTCGTGCTGATGAGTCGCGGGAACAGCGCTGGAGGACTGCAGCAGCAGGTCTCCATCCGCACCGCTCCCGACCTCCTGAAGACCAAACCGGTCCTCTTCAAAATGGACCCGAACGGCGGCGGAAAAATCACTATTAACCTGCCCAAAGTGCCCACCACCGCCCCCATCAGGTCAGTCACGGTGCCAACGGAGGCGAGGCATGTTCTTAATCAAGATTGGATGGAGTTCTCCATGTTTTCAGTTCATTACGTCTTCTCTTTTGGAGCGGAATAGGGTTACTTCTCAATCTTTTCAGTAAATAAACACCTGACTTATGCATTCTGAGCCAAATGTTTCAATTCATTAAAGTGTAAATGCGTCCTCCTTGCCTTCTTCCCGCCTCTCTTTCACGCCCTCTTCTTTACTTCATATCTTTACTTTTTGTCCTCCTTCCTCTCCTCGTATCATTAGTTAGGAGAAGGTTAGTGATAACAGCCAACCATAAAGGAAAATGGTGGAAGGGCTTAAAAACAGATAATGGCGAAATAGGAGAGAGGTTCCCGCTCTAAGTGCCTTCTGGAACAGCTACTGCTGTATTTCCTTCTTTAGTTTCTCAGTAAGTCCTTATTTACTTTTTCTCTTTTCCTCCCTACCTTAATTTACTTAGGTTCATCGTCATTTAATTCGTACTTTTCCTTCACTCTCTTCTTAAACTCTTCCCTTTTCCTCCGTCCTCTTGCTTTCTTCCCTCTGCCTTTTCCTAACTTACTTTTTATCTACTCCTTATCTTTATTTTTACTTGTATTTTACGTTTACATGTAGCAGACATCCTTATCTTCAGCAGCTGATAGAATCTTTCAATCCAGGTGTCCAAGTTATGTGGACCCAACAGTGGGAGCTTGGCAGTGGTGGGATTTGGGTTTAATGCTGAAAAAGTCACCTCTTAGGGGAACATAGATGAGATCCTGGACTTTATTTTCTTTCATTGTTTATCCTCTTTTGTCCCCCATCTTGCTTTCTTGTATCTGTGTCCCTCTTTTCCATCTTTTCCTTTCCTTATTTTTTAATTCCTTTCCTATTTTTTCCACTAATATCGTCTTTTTTGGTTTTATACCTTTATTCCTTTTCTTCCGCCTTGCTTCCGTCTTAGTTTTTCTTGCTTAAATTCTCCCTCTCTTCACTCCCATTGTCTTTGTTTGCTCCTTTCCTTCCGTTTATCTCCCTCACTTCTTTTCTTCTCATCTTTTCTTTCTGTAGTTCCATCTCATTCTGGTACGTTTACCGAATCTCTGTCGCTGCAGTAATGAACCTGGTCCTCCCTCTCCTGGGTCACGCTGGTCTGAACAGGCCTTGATTTTTAACCCGTGAAGGCCGGTTCCTCTCAGAGGTGGCTTACTTGGAATTAAACGCAAATGATTAACTAAAGTCGTTACCTGCGTAGCGAGCTGTTTACCTTTTTCTTCTTTTACTCTTCACACCTAAAATGGCTTTCACACCTCAGCCGCCTTCTAATTTTCTGCCGGCGATTATTGGTGTTCGACGAGAGGGGTGAGTCCTACAGCCCAGACTGACCGTGTGCGATGGTGTGTGCAGGTGGTACTACATTGTGGTCGTGCCAGGCTCGCTGACGTCATCGGGCAGGTGGCAGAATCCAGATGAGATGGAGCTTGAAGATGTGAGTCAGATTGTTCTCATTAATCGTCACTAAAATAACAGTATTTGCATTAGTTTTAAAGTAATTTAACATTAATCCCACCGTTTACAGAATATATCAGACGACCCTAAACAGGTTCCACAGAATTTTGGGATGGGACTGATTTCTATAGTAGCTGTGGTTTGGAAACTGGTTCACTGTGTTAGTGTCACTGAGGGAAGGATCCAGCGGGGCTTGTTGGCATTGCAGATTGGAACTGTAGTGTAGCGCTTAACATGGGATTGGGCTGATGTGGGCATGGAGATGATGATTCATTTGTTTATAGTGGCTTTAGGGTGCCAGTTTTGTAGTCAGTTTTGTTAATGGGGTGTGAGATCTTTGGTCTGATTGGTCAAGATGGGATTGGGAATGGGAACTGTAGTCCTGTTGGTTGTTTGGTGTCCCTGTAGTGTTCTTAAGTTTGGGAACGATGGGTTACAGTGCTGTCAGTGGAGATAAGGTCTGTTATATTTATTATAGTCTGTTTGGTTACGAGGGATTATGCACATTGGCATTAGGGGTAAGAACTAGGGTCTGATTGGTCACATTGGCATTAAGGGTAAGATCTAAGGTCTGGTTGATCACAGTGGCACCAGGGGTAAGATCTATTAAGATCTAGTATTGGGGGTGAGAACTGTGGGTCGAATGCTTGTGTTGCCGTTACAGTTTGATAAGTCATAGTGGATTTGAGGCGGGTTCTGCGCTCTGATTGGCTGTGGGAGTGTTTGGAGAAGGATCGAAGGTTTGGTTCGTTGCAGATGATCTACAGCGGCGTTGGGAACAGGGACTGTGCTCCAGATGGTTATAGTGGCATAGGAGCTGAGATGGCATTGGTGGTTGTTATATTTATCCGAGATCCTGTGCCACTTGGCTTTAACTCTGTGCTCCGATGCAGAATCACGAATGCATTTCTTTTTTTTTGGTCGTCCCGTTGCAGCTTCTGGAGGTCAGGGACGCCTCTGCAGTCGGGCGTCGCAGGCGGCGCTACACTGAAGCCCCGAGGCCGTACATCGCAGCCAGGCTGGAGATCCTGCCGGAGACGTTCACGCTCGGAGACGACGAAAACTACAACGGCTTCCGCAACCGGCCCGTCCCGAGCAACCAGCCGTACCAGTGCTTCGTCTTAGCCGAAATGAAGGACCAGCACCCGCCGAGCTCCAACGAGAAGCAGGTACCCTTCGCCGCTTGACGCGAGCCCCTGTGCCGCTCATTATCGCCGCTCAGCCCTGAGGGTTCTCACTTCTGACGTGTTTACAAAGGTCATCCTTAATTAGGTCACTCAAAACAGCAACACTTGTCACATCGTTAGACATTAGCATATGTTGTTGGCTGCGAGGGTTTTCAGCGCGTCTGGAGGGGCCTTAATAAGCAAATGCTCTTCATCATGTCTGCTTTTCCTCCTTGGGTTAGTTTATACAAGTTTCATATCAAACTCTTTGGGGAGCCACCTGTGTAGCAGCCTTATTTTTAGGTGCCCTAAAAAGTGCTACAAGGATCAGTTCCTGTCTTTCTTCCTACTTCATTGATTCTTCTTCTCTCTTCTTTTCTTCTTTTCTTTTCATCCAAACCCCCTTGTTCCTCGTTCCCATCCTTTCTTTCTGCCCTCCCTTATCTGGTTTATTTATTTGTTGCGTTCTTCCATCCATTTTTTTATTCTTTTCTACCTCACATCCTTTTATCCATTCTCCTTTTTTGTTCTTTTTTTGTTTTTGTCTTTTCTTGTACTTATTTTCTTCCTCTGTTCTTTTTTAGTTGCCCTTTCATTTTTGTTCCTTTTTTCTATCGGTCATTCTGTCTGTCTGTCTTCCTTTTTGTTTCTTCTTCCTAAACACTTCATACTTCTTCCCTTTCTCTCTTTTTCTCTGTTTCCATTGCTACCTTCCTTCCTTCCTTCCTTCCTTCCTTTCCAGCACCACAGTTTTGAGTTCTAAGTAGAGCTCCGGCATTAATCTGCTCCTCGTGCTCTGTGAATTTAGCCTCCAGATCATCTGCCTCTCAGTTATACTCCATAACAGGCAGGGAAAATAAAACGTGTTCATCAGCGCTGGATCTCTCAGGATGCAGACGTGTTTTTCCGTCCGTAAGAATCAGACTCGGTGTGAAAAGGCCTCTAACAGTGAGGAGGATGAAGGTAATGAAGGACGGAATACAGGGAACCAGAGGGAGAACTGGAGAGAGAGAAGGTGAAATGCCGGTTACAGAGAGCCAGTAGCAGTGTGCCTGCTCCTGCCTGATAAAGCGCTAGCGTTAACATTAGCCTTGAGCGCGGAGGTCATCCCGACCGTGGCAAGAAAAGCCTGCGTTCTCATTTCTCTCTGTCTGTTTGCCTGTCCAGTAATCAACCTGTCTTTTTATTATTTATCTGGATACTGTATGTATCTGTGGGTTTGCCCGTCTGTCTGTCTCTCTCTCTGCCTGTCCATTTATCGTCTGTTTGTCTCTGTCTCCATGGCAAGTTCTTCATAGGTCTGTCTGTCTAGCTGGCCATTAGATTTATTATCAAAGTCAGATTTATTTCTATAGCGCTTTTTACAGTGGAGCATGGTCTCAAAGCGGCTTTACAATTTTAGATCATCTAATAGCTAAGGCCAATCCCAAATTGAGCAAACCTAGGGCGACAGCGGCAAGGAAAATCCCTAAACGCTATAAGGAAGAAAACTTGGGAGGATTTTTGTCAGTCATCCGATCAACGATTATATGGGAAACCTCCGAGTTTACGTGACTCAGCCATGACTAGCCAAAAATGTCTGCCCTAAACAGAATGTAGTATTAAATAATAAAATTCTTGGTTTTCTCAAGTATGTACTGCGTTTCAGAGTCTCCCCAAAGTGCCAGATCGAGCGAGAAAAAAATCCGCTACCAAAAAGGGGCCAAATAAAGGCAAATCTTTAAAACATGCATACCTGGCAACCGTGGGGGAAAGGACTGAGAACAGATTATAATTGCGTAACTGGGAAAAGTGCTGTGAGGAATCCGATTACTGGAGTAAAATCCAGCTCTTGTTATTGGATTTCTTAATCGTGGAATCCGATAACTGCAGAAATCTTTCACTTGCGTTCCCTTTATTGTTTATAACCACAAAATTCTGACTGTTAATTCATTAATTGGCTTACAGCTTTTTGCGTGGTGAGACTTTACTACTTATAGTATAACCTGCTGCCTGCTGAGTTCTCGGTAACCTTTTAAGTATAAACGTGGGTGTGTTCCTGCACCGATCTGGACTGTCGAGACAAAAATGGTTGTCCTTACTTATATATAAATAAACTTATTTCAGTGAAATTTAACAAAACATCTCAGCTCGGATAACATCCAGTAAATACGAACAGCGTTATCGCAGTGATTATTTACCCATTATGCTGATTTGGTGGTAATGCGGCGTTATGAACGCGTCTCATCGATCCACGTCACGCGTCCTCCGGTATCGGTCCATCTCGTTTTAGGCGACACATGAGCGGGGGAGATAAGCGCATCTCGCGATCGCAGGTCTCCTCCGGCTAATGTCCCGCTTATCTGCTCAATTAATATCTCCGCGCCAGAGCGAACGACCCGACGAGAGGACGCTGGAGGGGACGGGGGGACAGCGGCGGCGTGTCTCTGGGCCGGTTCGCCCACTGCAGATAAACAAACCCGTGGCCATTTCTCCTGCACTCTTTCTCCAGAGCGGGAGCACAGGACAGGCAGCAGGGACTCGTCTCGTTTTTGGCCCTTTCTTTTCTTCATGGCTTTCTTGCCTTCCGCCCTCTGCCTGTGCCCACGCTGATCTGGAGACAGGGCTTATGGTAATGCCAGGTCCTCGTGGGGGTTCAGAGCAGCCTGGATAACAATGTCCCGTGTGTGTCTGTGTCATCCTTGAAAGCATGCTGCTCATAGTGGGAAATCCCCGCAGATGCTGTGTGACTGGTCTGAGTGTCGGGTTCTAAAGCAGCGTAATGACGACACGGGCCGAACCCACAACCGGCGGGTCAGCTGATACTAGAATGCGGATTATACCCGCAGTCTGATTGGCTCAGAGACGATCCAGCAGGGCCATTATTGCACGATAAAGGCAGAGAAATGAAGTCTGTACAGTAAAGCAAACGTCCCGGCTCTTAATGGATTCTCGGCTCGACTGAAGATCAGTTGTAGCCCCATCAACAAATGACCTGAATCATTTGCTGGTGCTAAACTCGGCGTCTTTCATTAAACACCATCCGCGGCTGATCGGAGCTTCATTCGTGGATCCAAGTCCAGCTCTTATTAACCTGACCGAGCTGCTGATTATCTAGAACATTTCTGACTGATAAACATTCATGTCAAGAGCTTCAGATAAATAATTGAAATGATAACAGGACTAGACTTTTAACGCTAAACGGTGATGATGGAAGAGTGGTTTCATTTCAGTAATGCACCCAAGGTTTGTGTTACATGAGATACCGGCACGTTCGCTCTTTGATCTATGCCAATATCTGACGTAATAGCGCTCCCTCTGGTGTATTATTGCTTACGTTTAATCTGCTCGATTGCGTGTCTCCTAATTGGCTCCGTGTCTCAACAGATTGACCAGTTACAGCTTAGGTCTAATGAGAGTGATTAACACCGCATGCTAAGCTCTGGGATTTATTTCAGCGACTCGAGTAACACCGCGTAACACCGACTTAACCGTCGTTACAGGTCGGGGGGTCACAGCGTTGTAGCCCATCTGTGTTTTCTCCTTGTTCACGCGTGAAGGTCCCGAGAAATTCTGCCGGCATACCGAAGGCGTCTCTTTTCAGATCAGGATTAAACCTGTCCTCGTCTTGTTTTCGTTCCCGCAGAGGATTTTCTCGTCCAGCCCCTATTCGGACCCCCTGGTGGTGGAGAACGGTAACATCAGTCGGAGCGTGGATTCTCCCGAGATGCTGTGGGTGATGGGGCCCGTCCTGGCCGTGGTGCTCATCGTCATCATCGTCATCACCATCATCCTCTTCAAAAGGTGAGGCCTCGCTGTAGCTCCCACTCACCTTCCTAACCCCCGCCGGGTGGTAACTCACACTGTGGGGTTCTTTTATTGTGTTCCTTTTTATCACACTTTTATTTTTTGTGTTCCATTTCCCATTTTGTTTCTTTCTCCTGTAACTTTTTTGTCGGCTTTGTGTTCATTTCTGTTCTCCCAGCCTTTCTTTTGTCTTCACTACTTGGTTTTAATTTCTATTTCAGTCCTCGATCCATCTAATATCTTTTTTACTCTTTCTTTGGCACTTTTTTACATGTTTTTCTTTCTGCTTTCCTGCTGCTTTATGTTATAGAATAGTTTCTTTTTGTTTGCCTGTTTTTTTCCTCTTTCTCTGTCAGTATTCCACTTTCTTTCATTCTTCATGTGTTACTTTTTTGTCTTTTCTTATTTCTATTGTTTTCCCCCGACAACAGCTATGATTTTACTTTCTATTGGCATTCCTTTCTCTTTTCTTACTTTTTCTTTCTTTTCCTTTTTTCATTTTCCTTCCATCCTTAATTTTTTTCTTTGTTGTTTTGTTCTAGGCTTCCAGTTTTTCCCGGTCTTGTGTAACTTTTATTGTTTTGGGGATTTTTGCGTGTTTTTTAATATCTTCCAGTCTGTCCTCTTTTTTTTGTTTGTTTTGCCTTTTACGTTTTGCATTTTACATCCCTTGTACTTTGGCTGCACTCTACTACTTGCTTTCTTTCTTCTTGTCTCCGTTTTCTTTTTGCCTTTTTTCCTCTTTTCTTTCTTTTAAGTTTTTTCATGTCACCTTTTTGCACTTTTTTCTGTTACAACCATTTTCTTTTTCTCTTTCTTGATTTGTACTTTTATTTTCTCTTTCTTCCTTCATTCCTTTATATTTTCTTTTCTTTATTTCTTGATACCTTTACATTGTTTTCTAGTCTCCCACATTCTTCTTCGTGCTCTTAATTTTTTTTCTGCTTTCTGACGTATTTCCTTTCTCTTTCCTTCTGTCATTCTTTCTTTCTTACTTAGTTTTTTACTTGTGTACGCACACACACATACTTTCTTTGTTCTGTCCGCCATCTTTCTTATTCCCTTCACATTACTTCATTTTGTTTTTCATGTTTTTTATCTTTCCTTAAGTGTGTACTTTGTGTTTTTCTTGTTGTTACATGTCCTTTCTTTTTTCCCTTTTCTATTCCAGAATTTCTTCTTTTCTTTTTGTAATGTTACCCCCTGCTTGTTTCTCTCTGGTGATTCAGCGATGCTTGGTTGCAGATCTTTATTTTCCTAGCTGTGAGCTCAGGCTCAGGTTGTGTGATGTCACTAACGCTGTGTTTCCTGCTCTTTTTGCTCCGTGTGAACACAGCAAGCAGGAGAGGTAGGTGCTCACGGTCATGTTACAACAACTGTGTGGTTCTCTTCTTCTTTATCCTCGGCCTTGTCGACTGCTTTGTGTTTTTCTTTTTTTTAAACCTTTATTATTTAGTCCTTTTTCTACCGTCAGCTCCCCTCCAAACCCTGTACCTGCCCCACAGTGCATGCTGTGTTCCCCCTGTAGGGAATGGCTCCTCAGAGCTCACCCCATGCTAAAGTGTGTGGGTGTGTGTGGGTGTGTGTGGGTGTGTGTGGGTGTGTGTGGGTGTGTGTGGGTGTGTGTGGGTGTGTGTGGGTGTGTGTGGGTGTGTGTGGGTGTGTGTGGGTGTGTGTGTGTGTGTGTGTGTGTGTGTGGGTGTGTGTGTGTGTAGGGTTAAGGCTATTCAGAGGTATTGTGATCTTTCTGTTTCTTCTCCTGGTGCTTCTTTTTCATCACCTTCACAAATTTACTCACTTTTTTCTCTTTTCATGTTCACCTCTTGGTGTTCGTTTCAGTCTCTCATGCTTTTCTTTCACTTTTCTCTCACACTTTTTCCTTATTACTTTTATAAATGTGCATCTTTTTTAGTCTTTCTTTTTCCCCTCTCTTCCTGTAATTTTCTTTTTTTCTGTTTTGTTTTACCTTCTAGTTTTTTCCTATTATTTGTATTCTTTATTTTCCCTATTTATTTTCTTTCTTGATTTTTTTTTTTTTTTTTTTAGCTTTACAGATTTGCCCTTCCCCTCCACCCTTTTCTTTTTGTCTTTCAGTCTCCCACACTTTCTTTTCTTTTTTTATTTCCTCCATGCTTTCTTCCTTGCTTTCTTTTTTCTTTCTTCAACTTTCATTCTTTTTGTTTTTCTTTTTCCCTCTTTTCTTGTTCTTCTAGTCTCCATCGTTTCAATAAATTTGTGTTCTTACTTCAGTGATTTATTTAGCCTTTTGCTTCTTGGTTTGGTTTTACTTTCCTCTTGAATTTTTTAAAATTGCTGTTAATGTTATAATAATAATAATAATAATCATTATTTATTATATAATATAATATTCCTTATTCATTATGTATTTATTAATAATTATTCATTATTAATAAATGTAAAGGTGTAATAATAATAATAATAATAATTATTATTATTATTATTATTATTATTATTATACTTTTACTGCTTTTTATTTCTTGCTATTATTCACCAGTTATTTTCTGTCTTTTTCACACTTTTTCTTACTTTCATTTCCTTCTTTCCTTTTTCTCTTCTGTCTTTCTTTTTATTTTTTTATTATTTCGTTCCTTTCCTTGTTATTACTATTCCTCAAGCTTTCTACTTTCTTTGTCATTCTTTCTTTACTTTTTTCATTTTTGTTTAATCTTTTCACTTGACTTTTTTATATTCCTCTGCTTACATTCCTGTCCCACTTAATTATGACTTTTCACCCATTTTCTGTTTTTTTGCGCTGCTGCTTTCTTTGAAGTTTATTTTATTCATCTAGTTTTGGATGAGGTCTGGCGCCGCTCTGCCTGCAGGAGCAGGTACTGCGTGGTGCAGGTGTAGCTTTGAGGCTTTTCTGCTGCTGCATTCATTATATTTGTTTATTCGGAGTAAGAGATGGAGAATGGTTACCTCAGAGAGCTGTAAGAAACCATAACAGATTTTGGTTTCTCCGTACCGATGCTAATTGGTTCCTCTGATGCTAACAGGGTTCTTTTAATCCCAGATGTGATTATCATTTAGCGTGAGGCGCTAAGCTAACCGCGGCAGGACGTTCTGTCCCACAGGAAGCGAGCTTCTCCTCTTCCTAAAGACGAGCATCTGAGCGGGGTGAAGGACTCTCTGCTGGGTAACACCTCCGACCCTGTGGAGATGAGGAGGATCAACTACCAGACGCCAGGTAACGCCACCCACATGCCACCCATACACCACCCC